>JALPVH010000116.1:0-163279 GCA_023242295.1 Diaporthe ilicicola | reverse complement strand
ATATTAAAAAATAATTATAATTTTAATTATAAATTAATTATAAATATAATATATTTAAATTTAAAGCTTATTTTATATATAATTAATATAATAACCTTTTTTTAAATAGTTAAATTTCTTATCTTCTTTTTTATAAGGGATATATAAAAAGCCTTATATTAAATATAAATTAATATATATATATCGGTTTTTTAAAATAAATTTCTTATAATATTAAAATAAATTTTATATTAGCCGAATTTTATAATAAAGTAAGATTAATAAAAATAAGCTATAAGCAGATTTTTATAAAAGCTTATTAATTAATTAAAAAGATTAAAAAATATTATAAACCTTTTTATTATATATATAAAATTTTTTCTATTAAATTATTATAATTTTAAAATAATCTTATAAATAATAATTAAAGCTATAAATAATACCTTCGGCTTTAATAGCTTTATTCCGATATTATTAATATTTAATATTTATTTATAAATATTAATAAACTTATTATTTATATTATTTATATAAAAATAAATAAAAGCTATAAAAAAAGTAATAAAACTTTTTTAAAAACTTTTTATAAAATATTAGGTTAATAAGGTAATTTATATAAAAAATAGCCTTAATATAATTAATATATTAAGCTTTCCACTTTAAAACGAAATTTAAATATAATATAAAAAGGGTAGCTAATAAGGCTTATTTAAGTTAATTGCTATTAATAATTATAACCTTACTTTAAACCTTTTAAATAACCTTATAAGATTTAAATTAACCTATATATACTTATATTTATATAACGAGAATATATAGCCGGTACCTTTAAAAAAGCTTATTATTAAAAGTAATAAAATTACTTATAATAAAGCTAATATCGATAAAAGCGGTAATAGCCTTATAAAAGATATAATTATTATAATAATATTAAAATTTCTTTTTAATTAAAAAGCTATTATTATAATTAATTACTAATAATTATTATAAAAATAAAGATAGCTTAAAAAGTAACCTTTTATTATTAAAACCTTTATAATTTAAAAAGAAAAGAATAATTATACTTTATTTTTAAAGCTTTAATATAAAGGTATAATTATAATTAATAGCGGCTTATTTAAAAAATCGGATAATTAAAAAATTAATAATTTAATTACCTATAATATTTTTTAATTTAAACGTTTTAATTATAACCTTTATAATAAAACTTAATTATTTAAAACCCGAATAATTTATAAAATTAAAAATAAAGCTAAATAGCTATATAAGAAATTAAGATTTATAATTTAAGGCTATAATAATAATAAGAAAAAGTTTATTTTAATTTAATTACTAATAATTTAATAGATTAGCTAATAATTAATTATTATTATTATAACTTTATTTTTTATAAAAAAAAAGACCTTTAAGCTATATAATATTATATAAGCTTATTTATAATTAAAAATAAATTATTATAAATAATTTTAGCTTAGCTATTAAAAGAATTAAAGGCGAAATACTTTAAAAGGATAATTATATAATTAATTAAATTACTTTATAATATTACTAAAATAGATATATATTAATAGATAATATATTATAAGTATTATTATATAAAGTTAGAAATAATAACCTTTAATTATAATCTATATCTTTTAATTATAAATAATAAAAAAGATTTATTTAAATTAATTAAAATATAAATTAATAATACCTTTATTATTATAAGCCTATTATTTTTAATTATTAAAGAAAAAAAGATTTAAAAGGCAAAAATTAAATATAAGCTAAAAATTATACTTTTCCTTATATAGCTATTAGATTTTAATAATTATAAGTTAATAATAGCCTTTAATAATATTATTAAAATAAAGTAAAAAGGCTAAAGTATTAAGCTTAAGCTAATTAATATAAATTTTAATAATTATTTTTAATAATATCTTTACTAATAAGCTTATAAAGCTTATATTATATTAATTTATTAGTTAAAAGCTGCTTTTAACCTTTTTATTATAATATAAGCTTAAAAATTAAATTATAATAATTATAATAAATTTAATAAATAGCTAAAATAATAAAGGGTTAACTTAAAATAAAGGCTATAATATATTTTAATTAATTTAATAATAATATTTTTAATAATTCTTATAAACGGGTTTTTTATTAATAATTAAGAGTTTAGCTTATAAATTAATTATATAATAATTATTATTAATAAAAAGAAAAATACTAATTTTTTATAATATAAGATATATAGTAAAATATTTTATTAATTTTTTATAAAGTGCTAATAAGTTATTAAAAGTATATTAATATTAAAGATTTATAATATAGCTAATAGCTTTAATATCGGTATAATATTTTTATTAATAATATAGCTAATTATTAATTAATTAAACCTTTTTTTAATTTCTTTTATTATTTATATAGATTTTTATTTATTATATAAATACCTTATTAAGCTAGGTATAATAAAAGAAAAATAGCTAATAATTAATATTATAGCTTTATATTAAATATATAAGTAATAAGAGATTTATAAGGTTAAATAAATTAATAATAATAATAACCCTATAAATATTATAATAAAGGCTTTATTAAATAAGATATTAAAATATTTAATTAATATAAATAAGTTAATAATTTAAATAAAGGGCTATATTAAATATAATAAATTAAGTAAATAATTAGTAAATAAGGTTATATAATTTATTATATCGATTTAAAGGAAAGGGTATTTTTAGGCTATTTAATAATAGCTTAATTATAGCTAAATTAAAAGATTATTAATATAGAAATAGTAATAATTAGCTGCGGCAGGTATAGCTAATTAATTAGCTGTAACCTTTTAGCCTAATAGATAATCCGGCCGAAACGCTTCTTATAAACTAGCCTATAGCTATTACCCTTTTAGTAATAGCTTTAATTAAATAATAATTAAGAATTTAATTAATCGAGTTATTTCTGCCTATTATTTTCTTTTATATATATATACCCTAGCCCGACTAATACTAGCCTTATAAGCCAGTTAAAATTAGACGTTATGTTCGCTCCTTGCTAGCATATGTATTGCTATCCTCTTCCTTCCCCGACTAGCCTTCCTTTCTGCTGAGCCGACCCTGCACAACAGAATCACCACCATCACTAGCAGTAGCTGTCAGTCAATCATGCCCTTCCAGCCCAAGCAGATCACCCAGTACCAAGCGGAGCACCTCGCTGAACTCCAAGGCGATGTTAGCGAGCAGGCAATCCGCTTCACCCTGGGCCTCTTCCCTCCCTTCTCCGCCGGAGATGTCATCCACGACAATGCCTGCGGCTCCGGGGCTGTCACTGAGACCATCATGGCCCTACCGCCGCCGCCTAGCATTCATATCGATGCCACCGATGTCAACGAACAGTTTGTGCAGGGCGTTGCTGCCCTAGTTGCCCAGAAGAAATGGCCCGTCGATACTGCTGTCATGTCTGCTCAAGACCTGACTTTTACCGACAACCGCTTTACACACTCCTTCACCAGCTTCGCCTTCCACTGCTTGGGTGATCATGATACTGCTGCACGCCAGGTCTATCGTACGCTAAAGCCTGGCGGAATTGCCATTGCTTCGATTTGGATCTTCATGCCACACGTTGACGCCCTTCAACATGCTCATTGGCGGACACGTGGCCGCGATGGGCCTATGCCTACCCTTCTCCCGATCGAGGGTTTCCAAGAGGCCGACCTTCGAAATGCACTTGAGACCGGCGGCTTCCAGTCCGGGAACATCACCTTCTCCACCAAGGACTGCTATCTGAAGATCCCTGATCTGAAGCGGTGGGCCCAGCTGGCTTGGAGCTATCTGGGTGCATTGCCTACGAGATGGGCCCAAAACGACGAGGATAAGTGGGACGAAGCTATCACGGACATTGTCGAGGAGCTGAAGAGCGGTGACGGCATCTCGCAGAACGAGCAAGGGGAGACGGTCCTGAAGATGATTGCCTGTGTGGCTATTGCCAAGAAGTAGACATCACTAGTCTTTACTACGGGGCTTTTCAAGCATGTGGCCAAATAGAGACCTAAATTCACGTTCTCAAATGTTCCCCTGTGTATGCGTGATGAGATCATGAGCAGGGTTGCAAAGCACTACACTGTTTACACTTAGTGTAGTGTAGTAGGTGTAAACTCGCCTACTACACCTATTATACTAAGGGTATTTTAAAGCCTATTTTATTCCACTAATAATCCTAATAGGTATAGTGTAGTAAACAAGAGTATAAAATCTTTAGTTTAAGTATATTAATTATAAACCTTATATTACGCCTTATAAAGTATATTAATAATTAAGGTATACGCCTTACTATACGTAATACGCCTCCATTATATAAGCCGGGAGTTATATAACCTAATTAAAAGCAGTTAGCTATAATTAGGCTTTATCGATATAGCCCTTTCGGCCCGATAAATAATCTAGCTAAAACGCCTTCTTTAAATTAGCTTATAGCTATCGCCTTTTTAGCGATAGCTTTAAGTAACTAACTAACTAGTTTTAAACCTAATATAAATTAGTTTACCCCCCCCTTATTACGTATATATATAAGAAGTAAGCCGTTATAAAGTATATATTTAAATTTAATATATACCTTATAAGGCGTAATATACGGTATATTATAATATATTTAAGCCTATTATACTATATTAAAGGTTTAAATACTATATTATATTTATACTAAAGCCGAAATATTTATATTTATATCCCACTAATAGACCCAGTGGGTGTAGTATAGCGGATTGCAACCCTGATTATAAGTGAGGTTATGCGAGTTGTGAGAATGAACTCGGCAGTGGCTCCAAGGTGACCTCGAACGTTCATTGCGGTATCAGCTACAAGTAACTGGCTTGTTCCGTTTTCCCCTGTGTGCTGATGCTTCTCCCTTCACCTCCTCCTTAAATCTGTCGTGGGACGGTCATTCGATCATTGACTACTACGGAGAATTCTGGCCCCACACTGCCAGCCATGATCGGCCCACCCAGCTTTTCTGATCCCCCCACCTACTGTCTTTTGCATACGAAGTGATGCCCCCCCCGGTCGCTTGGCACGCTCTGCTGCCACACCTTTAAAAAAGGTAAAAGTACTTTTTATTTTCTATCTTAACAATACAATTAAATTAAAGCTTCTACAAGATATTACTCGGAAGCCATTAAATATATCTATTTATATAATAATTTTAAAATATTATTTATTAATATAATTAGCTTTAAAATATTAATTAGCTATTTAATTTATTATTTATTATTTAAGTATAAAATTTAATTCTTTAATTCTTTAAATTAAATACTTTTATATAAGATATATAAAGCTTATATATATAAGTAAATATGTATTAATTTTAATTATTATATACTATTAATACTTTTTTTAAAAAAATGTTAATATTATATTATTAATTAAAATATTAATACTTTTTAAATATTATAATTAATAATATTTATTAAATTAAGGAAAAAAATATTTTTTTTAATTTTAAAATATAAAATAATTATATAATTATTATTTTATTTTTCCTATTTTTAAATAATTATTTTTAAAAATAAATATAATATATCTAAATTATTTATAAAATTCTATATTAAAATATATATTTTTTATTTATTTTATAGGGATTAAAAGCTTTATAATAGCTATTTTATAAAATTAAAGTTTTTTTAAGGTGTGGCGGCAGAGCGTGCTAAGCGACCGGGGGGGGGGGCATCACTTCGTATGCAAAAGACAGTAGCTCTGTGATTTGGCCCACCTAAGAGCTTTCCGCCCACCTAGTATAAGCTCTATAGCCAGTTTATATATAGGCTAGATATACCGCATTCTTTAAGCAGAATTACCCCGTACCTAATGCCCTAGGCGCCCTATAGCTATTAACAGCTACCAATTTAATATATCTATAGGTAGCCTTACTTTGCTTTACTTATTAGCAGTAGGTAAAGTAAAGTAGGGCTAGTAGGTAAAGCGAAATAGGGCCAGTAGGTAAAGCGAAGCAGGGCTAGTAAGTAAAGCAAAGTAGGGCCACCTAATTTAGATATAGCGCGTTAAGTGGTTTTTGCTTAAAGCAGGGGGGCTGCGGGGTAATAATGTATATATTGATTTCCTAGCAGAAATTGCTTATAAAGCTTATACTGGGTGGGCGGAAAGTTCTTGAGTGGGCTAAATTACGGAGCTGGGTGGGGGGATCAGAAAAGCTGGGTGGGCCGATTATAGCTGATCTTGTCACTGTCCAAAAGATTTCACATCCCAGCGAGGTTGAAACCCAGCGTCTCCCATTAAAGGCCGTCCAGTGATGACACTTGGTGTAGATCAAGCATATGATCTGAGGACGCGATGATACGCTGAGCTACCAGTCGCATGGGTGCGGGAGGTGGCTTTGAGGAGTACCAGTTTGATTTCACTCCAATCAATGAGATTGGGTTCATTCTGCCATGCCTGATCCAATGGATGTCTCTACTGATGCCACGAAGTTGGGATACTTGCTTTGACCCAGCGGCCTTCGAACACCCAGCTCATGGGTAAAAGAGCTAGGATCATGCATTCAACGACTTTCATGGCAGAAAGACAACAATATTGTGCTACAGAGTTGTGTAAACCACGTTTTTCAGAAAAATTACCACTGAGCACTGCACATCTATCCGATCATGAAAGATATAATACCTGAATTTGTAGAAAGGTCTTTGTTTATACACATGATGGTGGTGTCTATCGTCTACATTGTAATTACATCTTAGAAGTTCTGCGCAATGCGCCTGGTTCGCGCAGCAGTCGAGCCCTCCCGGCTCAGCCTCCCGCTCCCGCTCCCTATCCTCCTGGGCGGCAAGGCTATCTCAGGGTCGAGTATATCCGTGTCCACCTCCGAGATGATAGAGGGTGGCGCGTCGCTCGAGGTCCTTGGCTCAGGCTGGATGCCCTCCACCCAGCGAGCGACCTCCTTGTCCAGCCTCCGCGCCGAGCCCTGGCCCAGGCCCTTGACCCTGCGGTCCGGAGCGGCAGTGGCGGAAGGGAAGGGCGAGAAGCGCGGGCCGGGCATGATGGGCTTCCGGGGGAGCGTGGCCGTGGGCGGCTTGGATCGCGGCTCAGTGTCGAACACCAGGCTGCCCCTCTTGGCCCTCGCGACGGGGTTGGAGGCGACGGGCGGCACGGACTGGGACCGGCGGACCTCTGCCCTCCTGGCGTCTCCACGATGTTCTCTCTCCCTTCGGGCCCGGCCGCGCTCGCGTGCGGGCTCCGGGAGATATGACGATGTCCGCCTCGCCCTGTCCCCGTCCATGACAACGTCCACCGGCCCCACCATGGTGCTCCTCCTCCTAGGCCGTGAGAAGTTGCGCACGAGGCGTGCTCTCGTGCTGCTGTTCCTCGCTAGGGGGTGGGCTTCTACAGGTATGATGCCGTCCTCGTCCGTCTCTAGCTCGCGAGGTGCAGTGGTCGGGATCGGAACTTCCACAAAATCATTCCTTGGGGATGGAGGAGCAATGTCCTGACCTCCTCCTGTCAGGCTGAAGCGCCTGGATATTTCTCTGGACGCCCGCGGGTCGAGATCTGCCTCACGGGCGATCAGGGAGTTCCTGCGCCGGGCTGCTGCGCGGGCTGGCAGGTCGGACAGGTTCGGGAGCGTTGGCCGCCTCTGGGCTGGGGGCTTGAACTGTGTCTGTGGAGGTGGTACCGAGGACGAGCGCTGCGGCCCGAGAGACTGTCGTCGACTTGCGAGCTCATCCGCTGGACCAAAAACTTCAGGGATCCGAGGAGCGGCATTCGAATCAGTGGCTAAAGGCTGAGGAATTGCGGACAAATTCGAGAACACTGTCGAGGCAGCATTGCTTCGTGGTTGAAGAGTGTCGCGGAACGATTCCCGGGTTGGTGGTCTCTGGACTGAGTCCCTCGTTGGCGGTCTCCAGGAAAAGTCGCCCTTGATGCCGGGAGAATTTCGAGGATCAGGGAGCGTTTCCCGAGACCCAAATATGGTTTCAAGCGGCGTGGGTACAGCTTGGCTGCGTACCCGCATGGTGTCTCTCCTCATGCTCCGTCTGGGCTCGAATCGTGAGGAGCGATCTGGCCATGAAGGCGCTCTATTTTGCTCAATAGGGCTCCCGTCACTCGATGACTCCGGGGTGTTGATCCGAGACCGATCGAATGATTCTCGTGGTAATTCCACCACTGCATTTCTCGGTTCTTTCTTATTGTCTTTATTTCCTTCCACTGGATGGACTCCCTGTCTTGAGATACTGAGATCAAATGTGTCTTTTCGATCGCCTTGCTCCTTGGCGGAGATGAAGGTTTGTCTCGACAAAATTGAAGTTGCGAATGGTCGGTCAGTGGTCTCGATTACGATTAATATGACTAGCATAGACAACCTGCGTGACAGGATGTTAGTTCTCGACCTTGCCTCGCGCACAATGACAGAAGAGAAACTCACAAGGCGACGGATGCAATCAGCAGCTGGATCCAGACCACATTTGCCTTGAGGCCATTTGCAAGATTCAAGCCAACCATGGCCGCGACGATTGCGTTCATGACGACCGTTGCAATCCAGACCGGCACGCTGAGCCGTGCGATTAGAAACGCTATGGCCGCGAAGAAGTACCCGTGGACCTGCGGGCTGCCATGTTGGAGACTCCGGACGTACTTCTCCCGCGACGCAAAGATGTGCATTAAGATGTAAACATTGCCGACGCAGCTGGAAACAAAAAGCAATATCCTTGACACGAGGTCTTGCCTCCCTGCGATCGACGCCTCCAGGCCGAAGCGGACGACAAGCACGCTGATGGTGATCCCGCATCCCGATGCGAGCAGGTGAACAACCAGGGCGAGGAGGATCAGGATCGGACAGGCGCGCCTGCGCCTCTTTGTCCCCGACTTCTTGTCGTCGGCATAGTGAATTATCGAGTCCTCGTTGCTGGCGGTTGAGATGCGCTCATTACTCCGGGGGTCCATTGGCGTGTTCCCTCAGACAACAGCCTTTGTCATACGCGGGTCCCTTGACTCTGAGAAATCTTGGCTATCGCCATGAAGGTCTGGTTTGTGCTGTTGATGCTGTATTCAACCCGGCGGCCTTGGAGGAATCGATGTGTGGCGAGGATAATGATATTAAAGACAGCCGAGTTCGTCCCTCCCAGGGTATTTACCAGTTGCCGTAGCCAGCAAAGTAGTCTAGTCTTGTCGAAAAAATAAAAGCAAACCAATGTTGAAAGCCTTAAGTTCTCACTAAACGTCATGTAGGCAGGAACCAGCCCTAGGAAGCAACCGTCTAAGCTTTTAGGATGTCCAGGACGACACATGCATGCAGCTGGGCACATCCAATACATGACACAGACCAAGCTAAAACATAAAGCAGTGCAAGCATGCAATGCCAAGACGGATCCGACCGTGGTAGCAGGAGCTCAGGCGTCTCGAAGGGGCACCCCCCGGTGGACCCTGTCACATCCCGGCCTTCATTGCAGAGTTGCATGTAGTCTACCAAACAACAAAGAGTTTTCTGCGCCCAAAACCAACAGCCGATCTTCGTTCATACCAAAGAACGCGACAACTTGGGTCGCTTAACAAATTAGTCAACTATCGATCAGTTAAGCTCACTGTGATCTCGGGATTTTCGACCATCTATGCGTTCTTGGTAGCAGCGAGGCTAAAACGCTTGGATGCCAGCCAGGCATTCTGAGACAAGTGCAGGGACCTCCGACGACTCGGAGACGCCTGGAGACAGGGGACATGGGCGACACATCTCAGAGAGCAGCGAAAGCTCGTCAACGAATCAACAGTGGTATCCAACCTCAGCATTGAGCGGACCGGTCGATCTTGGCGCCTCTCGCCGAGCTGCACAGCGTGGCTGCTGTCGAATCGCGATGCGCGAGAGCTGCAAGCGTCCTGCTGCCTTTAAGCATTTGCGCTGTAATGCATTCAATTTATAGGTTGACCGGCACTTGACCTGAAAACCTTGGAACTCTGAAGCTGTCTCACTGTGCGAATAAGAGAACAGAATTACCACAAACAGGTCACCTCTGATACTATGTATGTCTGTAGATACTACGTTCCCCAAATGGGTTGATCAGTCTTCAGCCTTCGTCACAGTCTTCCCAACGTACCAGCGGCGATGTTTCACGACGGGCAACATACGACTCAAGGGCAACGTGGCCTCGTTGCTGCATGACTGGAAATCTGCCAGTCGCAAAGGCTCCTGCTGTGCCGTACCGCAGGGATCTCGCCCTCGGTCTAATAAGTCGGGACCTACTGAATATCAGAGAGCTCGGGTCCACGGCTAGGTCCGAGGCTTGGGTCGTCGCCGATATCAAGGAAATCCCCAACGACACACATCCGTGCTACTTATATCGCTGGGTGATATTGTGTGAAAAGAAACCTCACTTGCATCACACCTCGCATCAACATTCCCGAAGGTCGTGTGATGACGCACCTACATTAAGGACTGCACTCAGAAATTAGAGCGTGTCATAGCGCACTGTCACCCCAGGTGCTTAGGGTGTCCTTCAAACGGCTGCACAATCTAATTAGTCCCATCTGTTCATCCGTACGCTCCCCGGGTCTGTCGGTACCGCGCCACATGGCTGCTGTAAAGAGCCTAAATTAGAGCCGTCAGTCGTTCCGCCAGCAATCCTCTGCGTTCCGATGAAGGGCAGATGTCATATGCTCCCGAATCCTGTCAGCATGTGAGAAGCTCCCCGGGCCGCTTTGCGCCACTTGTGAACTTGCCTAGACTTGTCTCAACAGCCTATTCAACTAGCGTACTAATTGTGGCTTTTTTGTCTCGTCGTTAGAAGGAATGCTTCAGATGTGAAAGTCGTTCTTGTGCACCACAACTAGCTGATGTCTGCCCCTCTGCCCTACGGCCTCAATGTAACGGTAGACATATCTGAGCGAGGAGGGGGCTGTTTCGTCTTGTAATCACAAGGTTCTTCGGAATGCTGTTGAATATCGAGCCGGACGGCTACCCCGAGAAGGCTACCTATCTTCTTCACGGATCTCGGAGATGTAGCTTATCCTGGTCACGGCTTGAACCAGTGGAGGATCGTCCATTGTTGCAATTTAAATAAGAGTCGTAAATGATGTCTGCTCTATCATCTCACACCAGGCCTAACTCTCTGAACGTTGCTGACCACCCACCGTGAAATTTGAACTATTCCCTGGCCAACACCATGATGATGGCGACCAACTTATCAACAAATAGGACGAGATGATACGCATTGATCTCAGAGAACTATATACTGGTCCTCATACCCCTATCGTTTTGAAGACAAGTAACCGTAGTCTGTCATCCACAATATCTCAGTTTTCGCAACCATATATCCTTGTAATTCCAATCAGGCCCCGTACACTGGTGTGGCAGGGAAGACAGGGTGGAGCAAAGGACAAGACTCAAAGGCCATTCCCAAGCGCTCTGAGTGTATATATTGACCCCCTACCCGCTGCACCAACTGGAAATTGTATGGGCACAAATCATGAAAAGAATTCTCGAGCGATTAGGAAAGCTCACACCAGTAAGCTACTAGATCAGAAAGGGTTATGTCAGGCCATCAATCCGAAAGACTGGATCATTGCACAGGCAAGAAGCAACTGTAACGTGACTGTTACGTGGCTTATGCCTGGATTGGTGCCTTGGGATCATCTTTTATTACTCGCGGCCTTGCTCTGTCCACGGGATTTTGAGGTACCCTGAGACAGGCGAGACACTACGACATTTTACCTGGACAACTAAATTTGAAACTACCTCTAATGAATCCGGCTTTGCAAAGCTTCGGAACGGTTGCCCTCATTGAAAACAATTTTACGCCATCTGTTTAGTTGCTTGTATTGATGGAGGGCTTCACCAGTACACATGTTCGATGTTGAGTGGAGAGAGTGGATCACTGAGCCAAGTCCCCTAGATAGACTAAATAGACTACGTTGTTGACGGAGCTTCACTCCGATCTTATCTTCGCCAAGCAAGCCGAGCGGCCAGAGTCGGCTTGTTTGCGGATCCCGAGGTCCTCACCAACCCCAATACTTAAACATTCCCGAAGGTCGGAACACACATCGATTGTTGGTGCTATTCGCAAAGAACCCAGCTATATCATCCCTTCCGTTTGCTGCTTGAACGCTCGAAAAGATGGCTGATAATGGCCAAGCCGCGGCCGAGTGCCTCCGATCCCGGAAGCCGATACCCAAGCCGGTGCCGGCATACTTGCCCTCAGCAGGCTCGGCGCTGACGGTGCCTCAAGACTTATATGAGGGGATTCAGAAAGCGCCACGGGTTCTCTGCGAAGAGTTTGTCGTTCCGATTCGGTCCGGGAAGGCGTGGAAGGCCCCTGCCGGGTCCATCGTCCGGATCAGCACCCCCGAGGGACCCCAAGTTGGTATGCCACCAAACTTCGCCGTCTGTAGACAAAGGACCTGTTTGGGACTCTGCGCAGCGATTCCCTCACTCGTGGTGTTACATCGCTAACAGCCCTTTCTTGCCCCAGGCGATCTCAACATATGGAACGCCCACAACCCCCGGGAGCGGTTCTGGGCGAGCCGGACGAAGCAGCTGCACGCGTCGCACGTGACGACGCACGACAGGCTGTGGTCGTGCCTGCCGTACATGAGGCCGCTGGTGACCATCATCGCTGACAGCCTCGCCTGGTACGGCGAGGACGAGCACGGGGGCCGCGTGCACGACCTGCTGGGCACCCGGTGCGACCCTTACATCAACACGGTGCTCTCGGGCCAGACTTATGACTTCCACTGCCACTCGAACCTTACACGCGCGGTCCTACCATTTGGCCTCAATGAGTCTGACGTTCATGATGTGATCAACCTGTTTCAGGTCACGGGGCTGGACGAGAAGGGGAGGTATTTCATGAACCCCTGCCCGGCTGAGGCGGGTGACCACATCGAATTCCTGGCTGAGCAGGACGTGCTTATGGCACTGAGTGAGTGTTTATATTCATGAGAATGAACATGGACGTCTGATATTTGTGCTAATCCTGCTGGATCACAGGTACCTGCCCTGGTGGTGACCTTTCACTCTGGGGATTCGGCAGTGACAGCGAGAAGGAAATGATCAAGTGCTGCAGACCTCTTAAAGTGGAGGTCTTCAGACTGGAGGATGAGAGACTCCTCAAAAGTGGCGGATGGAAACCGGCCGAGACTTCTCCATATCAGGGGAGGCATGGCATGCATGTGCCTGTTGGTGAGCACGAGGCCAACCACAAAGGGGCATGAAGAACGGCGTCAGTATGTGCGTCAAGCGCCTTGAGCAGTAGGAGCCATAGCGTCTGGGAACCGAACAATCCAATTGATGACCTCACACATCTGATCAATCTGCCCTAGGCCTTTCGGTCTCATATGTGAGGGACTCAAGCAGTCAAACACGAAGACGGGATCTATTGACAGCATTCAGCGATGTGATTTTATTACTCTCGCATTGGAGAAGGGTCGGCAGAGGAGGGTACATACCATAGGCTGCTGTTGGGGGGGGGGTCCAGTCTCTTATCGGGTCATCGTCAGGGTTCAGGTATCACCCCCTGCAGGCAATTAACGCGTGGCGTTCTGTTATCCCAAGTCTGCTTCCTTCATAGCCCAGGCAACAACACAAGCGTGAATCACTTTAAAGGCCTCTTTGTCTTGTCGTTCTAGTAAGTCTTTGTCACAGTGCAAGTGAAGATCCAGGACTGTTATCAGGATCGCACCGCAAAAGCAAGAATGGACGAGGTCTTGATGAAGCAAGTGGGAGCTCGGGGCAAGAAAAGCTCTGTGGCGGCAGAACCGACGGTGCCCAGTTTGCCTCCGATAAACGTTTTGCCAGGCCAAGTTGAACACGCGGCCCACGAAGAGCTCGTACAATCGGTCATCTCCTATGTCAAGGAGTACATGTCACATTACGATGCCTCGCACGACTACAGCCACATCCAGCGGGTCCTCCGCCTCGCGCTCCTCATCCTTGAGAAGGAAAGCCAGTCCGAGGCAAGCACCAGAACGACATACGACAAGACCCTGCTGACGCTCGGCGCTCTGCTCCACGACGTCGGCGACCGCAAGTACCTCCTCCCTGGCCAGGACTCAACCACCCTCGTCAGGGACGTGCTGCTCGAGAGGGGCTGCCCCACCGCGCTCGCAGAGCAGGTCCAGGACCTCGTGCTTCATGTGTCCTTTTCCAGCGAGAAAAAAGACCCGCAGAGGGTCATGAGCAAAGTCGCCTCCATACCGGAGCTGGCCATCGTGCAGGATGCGGACAGGCTCGATGCCATCGGCGCCGTGGGCATCGCGCGCTGCTTCACATTCGGCGGCGCAAAGATGAGCGAGCGCGGCCTGGGCGGCTGCGTCGATCATTTTGAGGAAAAGTTGGAGCTCTTGGAGGGCATGATGAAGACACAAACTGGGAGGCAGCTTGCGAGGGAGCGCACCGAGAGGCTCAAGGTTTTCCGGGGCTGGTGGGAAAACGAGAATCTTGGCCTGTCCTGAGGCGTTTGACACATGCAATGGTCGAGCCTCGAAAGCAAACAGATTGTCGCGTCAACGGCATTCACTCGGCAGCTCAAAGAAGGTTGCCGATTCCAGCTGTCGGGTTTCTGCAGCAAATCCAGCAGGCGGGCGGGACGCTCCACAAAGGACCATCTTTTTTGTACTTTGCAGATTCAGGACCCAGCATTGTTTTGATTCAGACCCCGACGGATCCGGTCAGGCAACAATGGAACAAATGGCATCCCTTCACTGTTTCTTCCCCCACGATGATCTTGACTTCTCGCTCTCTGTGTCTGGTGCTTGATCGAATTCTAGGATTTGACTCACCCGTTCAACATTGCGATCATCGATACGGAACCACTCGGGCCCGAGCTGAAATCACAACATGGCATCTGATCCTCCCAATCCAGACCCGCCGCCAACGCCATGGGCGAGGAAACATGGATTCTCATCGAGATATCCTTACAAGGCCACTGGCTCATCTGGATACCACCCTCGGTACTACTTCTTACCTTTCGAGGTTGTCGTGTGACATTGACTGAATGCTACAGGTTTCCCGAAATCGATATAGACAACCTCAACTACATTGACAGGACGGACCCTTTTGATCAGCCCAGTGATGAGGAATTAGACCTTCTTTTCCTGGAAGAAAACTACCAGGCGTTTCACATGGCTGGATTGACTACTTGTAAGTTTCACTCATGAATATTGGATGCCAAGAAAATCAGCCACGTACAGATCCAGACATGGACCTATTTCGTTGAGCGAGGCCCTATTTTTTTCGACAGCTAACGTTTTGTAGCGTCGGCCGTTGCTCTACAAACAATTGTGCCACCTCATGAGTGCGACATTGCAATAGATGAAACAAACTGGGAGCCCGTGTTCCGAAAGGTATCCTATAACCCCTGTCGATTATCCTCCTCTAAGACGGTGAGAGAAGGCCTCGGCCGTCTTTGCCATATTCTCTCCTAGATGATAGCTCCGATGCACACATTGACTTTAGACATATACCTCCAGGAAAGATGGTACAACGTCACCCGGCCTATCACGGACGGATTTGCTGGAGAGCTTGATCCCAACGTGGAAGATCCGGGGATCTGGAGCGTCGACAATCCGCTCGTGTGGGACGCGCTTAAACACTGCCTCGAGGCCGCGAATCGGTTATTGCTGGCATCAGCTCGCCATCCTTTGTGCGTGCCCGTGCAGCGAGTCCCGTGGGCTTGGGTTGCAATGGAGCTAATTCACGTGAGATAGTTACGCTGCCATGGGGAGAGTGAGAAGAGCGATGGGCGGGTGGCAAGGGGTAACGCCGTACAACTTGAGGGATCTCCCGTTCCTTGCTCGAGATCCGGCCAACTTCGATCCTCAGGCCGTTATAGACCGTTTCAGAGAATACGCCTCGCACATCATCATCTCCTTCTTTCCTACAGGCGCTACGGGGATGCCCAGCAGAGCTGTATGTCACACCTGGCGTTTTCAATGCGAGCACTTTAGTTGAGTGATGCGGTGATGCCTCGTCGTCCAAACCGTCTCTCACCTTTGCGACCATTCCAATGGCCAATTGGAACATGCTGACTTCAGGGAGTATAGTATGGTGTCACGTCGCCTATGAGGGATCCTTTGCTACAAGGAGGCGGCGGCGTTAATTTCATATTGATATTGATGAACCCTGGCCTGATTTGGCCCTTACTAGATACCACTTGCACTCCTGCCGAAAAGGCATTGTCTCGGTTCAATTTCACCAAAACTGTAAGTATCTGCCATGCGCCTGGGAGTCATTCCAAGAATATATGCGCTGACAGTAGTCTAGTTGTTGCATGAAGTGGCAGTAAGTCCAAGTCAAACCAACTACTCAGTGTTAGGGGATCTCCATGTTGCCTTATTTGAAAATAGCATTTGACGAGGTCAGTACCACCGGCTGTTTTAGTATTTGAAGCTTGTTGAAACCGCTGACAGTCTAGTAGGGCAATTGTGGCCAAAGACGCCTGTTCTCACCAAGCCAGTAGCTAATTTATTCACTGCAGCATGCCATGTATATGGTGCACCGGTTTTTCACACTCGAAATGGACCAACGGTTACTCTATGAACCGGTAAGCAAAGGACAATGGCATTAGACGTTGTGGTATCGAGACTCACCGAGGAATAGTTTTACGAACTGGCAGGCGTCGGCCAATTTATCAATGAGTTGGGATATGCTTGGGAATCGGCAATATTTGGAGGCTCCTTGGGTAGCCTGCCAGGCCCTGGATCATCGAGCACTGGCTTCCAGCAATGGAACCAACGGTCATTCGTGATGCTTTGCGAAGACTTCCCGAACTACACGCGTTTGATAAAGCTCGGGAAAGGGGTCGATGAGGAGCTACACCGAAACGATACATGGTGTCAATACATCGTTCCGTTCTCTGCCATGAGCGCCCTTTTCACTGAGGAGTTTTGGGGCACAGTATACACCAAATACGGGCTGGAGTCGGCTCGGGTCCCGAGGCTTTTACGGCAGCGGAGGCAGCACAACAGGATGACATCGGCGCCAGAACGGTGCACTCCCGAATTCGTCAAAGACGAGTATGCAAACGAGCTGAACCGATTTCAGACGGCTCTGGACAACCGCACACACTTGACCGAAAGGTTGCGGCCATGGTGAGGATCCCCCTGTGGGTATCCCTCGTTTATCAGCCTGTTCGAGATGCACTGCCCACCATATTTCCTTTTCCACATGAAAAGACCCAGGAATCTGACAAGTGTGTCAATACAGGTTCCGTGATAACTATGACATCTGGTTTCCCTCGATGCACAGTCGTGCCTTTCTCCGCAGCGGCGTAATGGAGTTCCGAGATGCACACGTTCAGCGCGACGAGGACAAAGCTGAGGTTTTAGTCAGGGGGTTTATACAGCGCAGTGACTGGTGGACTAGGAGGCCGTTACTGGCTCAGCACCCGATCGACTGGTTCGTTGACGCCGTCGGGCTCCTGATGTTGGCGATCATGCCGAAACGTGACGTGGAAACCAGCACCGAGCGCCGCAGCGTCCCTCAGAATGCCTGGGAACCAAGCATAAGGGCGCGCCAGTTCGCACAATCTCAAAATAGACAGCCCTTCAGCATCGACGTCGTCACCACAAAGAGATACGGAACCACAAAGGCGACCATCGCGCGGCGCCACGTCCCGATGCCGGGCCATGAGGCCGATGGCTACGGCGACCGAGACTCCCTCCTGGCAGAGCTGAGGGTCAGATCAACCGAGCGTGCATTCCAGGACTCAAAGATACCAGACGACATCGAACAGATGTTCGAGGCCGCG
This sequence comes from Diaporthe ilicicola, assembly GCA_023242295.1. Lineage (NCBI taxonomy): Eukaryota > Fungi > Ascomycota > Sordariomycetes > Diaporthales > Diaporthaceae > Diaporthe > Diaporthe ilicicola. The sequence continues at coordinate 145,581 of JALPVH010000116.1, read as the reverse complement.
CTCACAAAGGCTGAGAACGAGGCCAACGTGACGGACAAGTACGACTGGCTGCCGAGTTGGAACATGACAATACGGGGTTGGAGGAGACCGACGCAGGAAGTTCAGTTCGGGAAAACGCCTGCTGTGCCGCCGGCGAATTACAACGGGCCGGCACCCCAGCAGTACACGGCTGGTGCGCCGCAGGGACAAGGTCAAGGTCAAGGACTGGGAGCCCAAGTTCAGGCTGCTCAAGGTCTGGGGGCCCAACTTCAAGCAGCCCAAGGTCAGGCTGCTCAAGGTCTGGGAGCCCAGGTTCAGGCAGCCCAAGGTCAGGCAGCTCAAGGCCTGGGTGCCCAACTTCAGGCTGCTCAAGGTCTGGGGGCCCAACTTCAAGCAGCCCAAGGTCAGGCAGCCCAAGGTCAGGCAGCCCAAGGTCAGGCAGCCCAAGGTCAGGCAGCCCAAGGTCAGGCAGCTCAAGGCCCAGCAGCTCCACCGTCTGGCAGTGCGATGATGGCACGAAGGGCAATTGCGGGTGAGGCACGGCGAGTAAGATACTACACCATAGGCGAGGTTGGAAACCATCAACATCGCACAGACTTGTGGGCACTTGTCGATCACGGGCACAATGGTCTTCACATTTACGACGTCACCGGTAAGTCATGCGCGATGCCATTAACTGGCCCACTGCAGCCACAGTGGACGACCAGATGTTCGAGCTGTCACTGACTGAACGCGTCTCTTCAGATGCCGTGGAAGCGAAAAGAATAGATGACCAGGCGAACGATTTTGACATCACAAAACTGCTGGAGAAGTCCTACCTTGGACTCAAGGCCCTACCTGAGTTTCAGCGGGAGCTCGAAGAATCACACGAGCCTCTAGGAAAATTGATCGTGCCGCTCAGAGAAGAGGCCATCGCAGAACGGGACGGGCAGCATGGAAGACCGCTCTGGATTATCATCGGCAAAGATGTATTTGACATCACAGGTGAGTTACGGTTGAACAGATAAGTGATCTCCCTCATTTTCGATATAGCTGACCCAAAACCCCAAGCATTTCCCTTCAAAAGTGAAGCTCAGCGGACTATGCTCAGCTCCCGACCGGGCAGGAATCCTATGCACGTGATCAGGGCAGACACAGACATCGATACGTACTCGCTGATCGATGACCTCCGCGATTATAGATGCGGTACGCTGGCTGGGCCTAGACCGACTGCTGGTCCAAATGCATTTTCCGAGAACATCTATACAACGAGGGAAGTTGCTTGGTACACCAATCGGAGAACTAGAATGTACACTATAATCAGAGGCAACGTCTACGATATGACGGGTGAGTCACCATGCTATCTGCGGGTCGATTCTAAAGAAACTGTTGATATTGATGACGGCGTAGAATACGTGGAATCTCATCCCGGCGGTACCACATTGATTGAGCGATGGGCGGGCCGAGACTCGACAGAAGAGTTCCTTCGCTATCATGCCGATGCAGATCAGTGCCTAAGAGACTACGACCACCTTCGGATCGGTCGGGTGGTACGCCAGCTTCGTGGCCCGATCCCGGCTGATCACGTTGTAATACATGGGATGGTGTATGATCTCGGGCGTAAGTAACTGTCGAGCTCCTACACAATCGTCGCGTGGGAATAAAAATCCTCCATAGTGATGAAATATAAGCATACGTGAGGCAGCGCTAACTAGATCTATACAGCTGTCCACAGGATGACGGTGCCCGGCTGGCAACAAATACGCGAGGCAACTCTGAACCTCGGTGGAACAGACGCGTCCCAGTCGGTGATGGTGGATCATGTGGACAACCCACCGACGGCCCTGCTGGGTCTTGTATCCAGACGGGAGCTCATAGTAGCCAAGATGGCACCCGTTCTGCCTGAGGTCACACCCGAAGAGCTTGCTTCACACGATGGGTCGATCATTGACATCCCGGAGGGACCAGACAGCGCCAGCCGCCGATGGTCGCCGCCGCTCCGAAGACCTGCCTGGGTTGCCTATGGGCGCGATGTATACAACCTGACTGGTGAGTTGTTTCAGCCACAAACGTCGTGAAGTCCTTACTCACCAGAATATAGGACTCTGGGAGTACGGAGACCGGACCCTGCGAGGACACATTGACATGTACCAGGGTCAAGCTGTCCCAACGGGACCATTCTCCGCGCAGCTGGAGCAGGAGTTCTCGCACCGGGTAGTTGGTGTTCTGGTACAGAATAGGAGACCGGCAGATGATACCAGTGGGAATGCTGACGGGTCTTCGTCTAAACGACTTCGGACATCTGATGAACATCTTTATCTGACATGATATGCACAAAAATGGTCTATAGTAGGTCTGGTCTAGTTTTAACATCAACCCCACAATTTTCCAGTGGGTGGTTTGAGGGTCTTCGATCATCGAAGTCATGTGGTTTTTGTTGTGTAAATCGTTCACCCACATGCTCGTTTTTGCGAATTGCTGAATGGATCATTTGTATCTGAAATATAACCTTTGCAGCTAAGAAATAGTTCATGAAATACCTGTGACGAGGTCCACGCTGCCGCTTTCGTTATTGGTTGTGTCAGCCGCGCTGCACTGGCAGCCTTATAGGTCCCGAGCCGGCAAGCAGAGCAGTACGTTTCCCAACTGCCGGACAGTGATTAGGCAACTGGCCAGGGAGGCTGGGCTGCGCAGCCTTCGCGAGGGGTTTGACCAGTCACCATATATTTAGACCGAAGAACTTGTTCTCTTTAGAGTAATAAATTTGACGACTTGGATGCGATTAGACAATTCTGCTACGTCGAATCAAGCACAAATAGTGTAATAAGACTATTCCAAGCAAACGCAGCTATCTACAGACGGGGTCGAGAGGAGGGCACAGGAGGTTTGAGTGACAGATGTTGAGCTCAATCCTCAAGGGTCAAAGAAGTATGATGGACGTCCCTGCCTCTTCCTGTCAGGCTCCAGCTCCATTATCTCTTTCTTATGATAAGCCCAGAGCCTAGATGTCGGAGTAACCTGTCGGTTTGTTTCCATAGCTGCAGTCAAAAAGGCCTCGTCGAAGGGCTCGCCCGCCTCTTTCTTTGCTAATTCTCTTCGAACGTTAATCTCTTCGGTTATTTCCGGCCAGTCGTAGCCGTTGATGACGTCCTTTGCGCGCGGACGTGGCCCTTCGGGGATCTCGTGGCGATTTCGCCAAATGTGGTGCTTAACCCTGCCATCGTAAGGGTGCCACCGCCACCTGTTATTTGGGGTAATCTCGATGGGAAATGGACAATGACTGTGGTCCGGTGCTGGAGATAACAGGTACTGTACCAAGCTGTCGAACTGCTCCTTTGTGGGCGGTGCAATTGTAATGCCAGTGCGTCCTCCACGGCCGCTATGCAGATAGATACCGTTACACTGTTTGCCAGATTAGCAGAGTAGGAATATTTAGTGAAGGCGCGTTGCAAGTAACATTACTCACCTCTTCTTCGCTTTCGCCACGATCAACAAGAACAACGCCACCAAACATTTGCGTCTCTGCCCAGTACCCGACAACGTCTGCAAGTCCACTAGGATATCGAGACCACTCCGCATACCTACCATTCCAGAAGAGCGTGGGCGGAGGCAAGACTTGCCGGTCGAGAGACTTCTCCGGGAGACTTGCAAGCTTTTCAGAAAGCCATTCTTCATGCTCCCGATGCTTATGAACTCCAGCATCCATCTGGTACAGGTGAACGGCTATATCATGACAGACACTCGCCACTACTTCAAGAAGCCGCAGCTTCCACGCGATAGATCCTGGCAAGGTTTCTTGATATGCTTGCAAGGTCTGTGTGTCATGTAATCAGATTGTTGAGAAAAGCCCTGGAGTAAACCCTCTGTCGGGCGTACTTACATTGGGCTCAAAAGTTAGGTCAAGCACGTTGAAGTCTGAGCGAAAAGCCCTCGCCTTCTCTAGGGAACCAGGACACAGGGCCTCATGTTCTGTGACGGGCAGACCTTCTCTGAAATAATGATCGGCGGCGTAGACGTCGCTTGTAGGCTGTCCATCGATGATTTGGGCATATGTAAACTCGCTGATTGGCGCGGAAAGGATATTGATCAGGGCTCGGCGCAATGGCTGGAGATGCTCTATTCCGAGATGCTCTGGTGATTGCATGGCACACAGCCAATTTGGAGCACCAAAGGGAGATATGCAGGCAACAGAGGCGTTGAGTGGAAGTTCAATAAGGCTTTCTTGTCGATCAGTGATAGCGGAACGAAGGCAGGTGGTCAGATGGCCGGGGCAAAGCGGAGGGTTGATGTTGGTTTATTAGCGCAGTTCACATCGACTTCCAACAGGTTGTTGGCATTTTTTTTAGTAAGCAATGGATCTCAGAAAGTGGGCCAATTGTGGCTCAGGAAACCAGGGACCCTTGTCTTGTGCGAAGGATTTCGATTGACATCTCCATCCAGGACCTAATATTGGCCTCTGCCTGTCCCTTTGGCCCCCTCATGTGACCTGTAGAACGGCCTGATTTCTCCACTTCTCTCTAGATGCCTCCTGAGAACTGCCACGAGTTATTTATATCCATCAATTGAACGTTGACTTGGCGCGGCCCAGCCGGCCGTACGGCCGAAGAGGTCAAGGCCGACCAACGCACCACTTATACCGTCCTGGACAACAACGGACTTGGAGATGCCATAGGCCATGAGCGACTCCGCGAAGATCTCAATGTTTTCTGAACTCCACTTTTGGCAACTGCCCTGGCAGTTCTGACCACTTGACTGGCACCTCTTATTCCTCAGTATGGCCTCAGTCCCGCAGTCTTCCTGGTCTGAGACAGGCCGCCATCTATTTCAGAATGTTGTCGACCAGGTCTTCAGTCCAAAGAGTCCCGTTTTCAAGGCCTTTTAGAATATAATATCAGAACTTGGTCCGTCCTTTACACGACATGTTATCGACTAGTTCAGCCTTCTACTCCGCCCATCACCCCATCGATCAACAATTAATATCTTCTGGTAAGATAACACGACTGGAACCATTCCTGAAACAATTCGTTACAGAATCTCCTTTGATCACCAAGAACCTCTTTTTCTTTTTCTTTCATCTGACGCAAATTTATTTTCAACATGGTGGTTTTGCCTAACAGACCTGCCAAGCCAGTTGCTGCTGGACCAGCAAGGACATCACCCCAAGCCGGAAAGGCAGGAGCAGATGAAAATAAGATTCCTCCTGCAGGGATAACCAAGAAAACATCTCCCAGTCCCTCCACACAGCCAGCCTGGGACTTGGAGAAATTCTCCCTGACCCGATTGTCCAAGACCCGTAACAGCACCGAAGTAAAGCACACAGACCCGGAGTTCATTTTTGTAAGTATCTGTCCGACTAACAGAAATATATGAATGAGGCATTTGATTCGGATTCAATGGTTGGAGTATTTTAGCTTCTAATATAGAAGTTACAAATGCCCTCCATGGTACATGCGTCATCACGTATTAAGAGTCAAAGTCTCTTCCGATTGCTACGAGGCGTCTGGGCTCTCAACGCTGCAGCATCTGTCTTATCTCGATGAGCGTTTCATAGAAACAACTAACAAATCGCAGGTGGCAGACGCGTACAGCAACGCTCTTCGTATCGCCGAACGGCCAGAGGCCAAGGCAATCCTTTCCAGGCTCGCCAACGACTGTGTGTCGACCTGGGAGGACAAGAACCAGCCATAATCGGCTCACCCAGCTTTTCTGATCGGCTCACCCAGCTCCGCCATTGGGCCCACCCAAGAACTTTCCACCCACCCAATACAAGCTCTATAGCCAATTTACATAGAGGCCAGATATACCGTATTTTCTTAGCAAAATTACCCCGCTTAAGCCGTATAGCTTTCCGCCTACCTAAGAGCTTTCTGCCTACCTAAAAGCTTTTCGCTTATTAAAGCTTTCTGCCTATTAAAGCTTTCTGCCCACCTAATGCCTTAAGCAAATATTATATATTAAATAATATAGCGCGCCTTTATTATCCCTACTGCTATAAGCCGCTACCTTTTTTATCGATAGGGCGTGCTATAAGCTAGGTGCTTAAAGCGCTGCTTTAGAGGGCGCTGCTCCAGAGGGCGCTGCTCCAGAGGGCGCTGCTCTAGAGGGCGCTGCTCCAGAGGGTGCTACGGGGTAATCTTGCTTAGTTAGGGTATACATTAATTTCTTAGCAGAAATTGCTTATAAGGCTTGTACTGGGTGGGCGGAAAGTTCCTGGGTGGGCCTAATGGCGGAGCTGGGTGAGCCGATTAGAAAAGCTGGGTGAGCCGATTATGGCTGGATAAGAACGCCAAGCTGTACGGAAGCTACATTTGGCCAGGAGATAAGTCCAAGCTCAAGGACAACAGTCTTATCAATATATTCTTGAAGAAGATGCGCACCCAGCCCCCACCAGTGATCATTGAAGAGAACCACACAGATAATGATGGCTATGCATACACGGTTGGGAATGAAACCTTTCAATCGACTGACATCGCTAATTTCCAGCCCTCGAATATTATCACGCAATTCGAGATCCATTACACTGTAAGTATGCTATTGAAGAAGGACTTTATAGCCTTGAGAATTGAGCTAATCCGGCCCCAATTCCGTTACCCATTCAGCTTGTCGACGCTTTTAATGCCATCAACGCGGTTCTGGCACGTAAGCGACCTGAGGGCCCCAAATAGAAAATCGAACAAGATCAATTTGACAAGACACGCGCCTCATACTTAGCACGCTATCAGAAATTGCGCTGTCTGCTTATGGAAACGTTTTTCCACGAGATCGCGGGACACGCCTTCGTCGCGTTCATAGCGGGGGGCGCTTGGCCCTCCACACCTGTGGGAAACAACACTAGGCCACTCATTGATTGGGATGCATCGAGAGGAGAGAGTGGAAATTATGTTGAGGCCCAACTAATTGGTGGAACTATGGAGGCTGAACCGTTCCCCACCAAGACAGACACTGTAAGCTCAGCCTTTTGATTCAAGTAAAGCTCTAACCCTAAGTTTCGGTGTCTGTAGGATATCAAACTCCACATTGTTAGACAAAAGGACAAGTCGCAATTCGATATTACTTCTCAGCTTGCCGAAGAATTTGTTTTGCAGCCTTCAAGTAGGTGACATCCGGTTTCTTGGCCCCTGTTAAGTCCCGGTGACTAACAACAGTCCAGCCTTCGACCTGGCACGTCTTAAAGGAACCTCAAGATCCCCGAGCCCTCAGCCTCGAAGTGAATCTCCACCCCGAGTCAAGCACAAGAGACGTCGGTCCTCAGACGGTATCCAACCCTGTGACGCGAGAAGGCAAGCACTCAAGAACACCCGCCGAGCCAAAAAGTGGTCATCGTGGAATGTTAGGTTGGGGAACCCGAAGAAGAGGGCTACGATCCTTAGTTGTTTGGAAATCAACGCTAGTTAGGAGCGAATCAACTGGTGTATGTACCATACATTGCGTTGGAATCAGGTCTTCCTTGCTAGCTGGCAGCCCAGTCATCTGAGTGAAACACATGCTGGCTGAGTGAATAGAACAGGCTTGAGCCCTAAATTCAACAAAATTACCGAATGGCTTGTACATATAACTTCAGATGTGATGCTGACCACCTGGGGCCCTTCTCTGAGTCCGCTCGTCTCGTTTTGAGCAAATGCGGACGAGAGCGAGACCATGGATACTCTTCATGCCCGGAACCAAGGGGCTCAGCCACCTCGCTTGGAGCTGTCCACCTTGAAGCCTCCTCCCCACAGAACGACGCCTTTTGGAGCAGCTAAATCTGCCGCTGCGTATGCTGTCATAGGGGTAGACCGTGCCCTTGACGAGCAGGATCCCAGAATGGTCGCCGCCCGTACTGCCCAAGCCATCGCTGTTGCTGTCTCCACCTGCCGGTCTTACGCTGCCTTTCTTGCGGCTACTACTGCTGCTGAGAGCGCTCCTTTGATTCTTATTGAAGCCGACCGTGGCCATCCGATCGACGGGCCCACAAGAGATGCAATTCGGACTGCTGCTCACGCTGCCCTGGCCGCTGATGCTGGCACTACAGCTACCGGTGCTTGGCCATCCAACATTTATGACACCAGTTCGTGTCAACCCGGCCAGCCAAAGCAGGTGCTACTGTACCAGCAAGCACCAACACGGCATGAGTCAGTACTGAACTCTCCATACAGTTGGTTGGTGTGTGCTTTGTGTATGTATGTATGTGTGTGTATATACAATTCGGCCTTGCGTGTATGTGTGCCTTTGTTGCGTTTCTGCAACACCTCTTCGCGCACCCTCCCTGCTTCTGGCATTTCATTCTACTTTAATAATTCGTCTCTTGATACGCTTCAAATTGTTTCGAACTACGAGGACCTCCGAACAACTCCAGCATAACTGCGGTTGTGTCAGCAGCTGGATCGCTGCCCGGACAGTTACACCAGGCTTGCCAGGTAGGTACACCACATTCAGATCACTGTCATGCTCCACAACCAACCACGGGGGCCTTACAAGACGGTGCGTTGCTGAAGAGTGCCAAAGCCAAAACAGCAGCCGCAATAGTGCCCGGATGCTGAAATCCTGCAAGACCGACAAGATAATGTCTGTAGTGTGCAACCTCCAGGAATCTCCCACATCATGAGCTGTCCTTGCCACATGTTCGCACCTGTAAGTATTTAATTTTGGTAAAACATTCCAACACCACCACCGGAGCCAGGTTGTCTAAAGCGAGGATCGGTGCTCAATGTGGTTCTGACCACCCTCATCCATCTTCTGGTCAATCAAGACAGTTAATCTTGAAGCCGCGACTGGGCAGATAAGGCCACAGAGGCTGAGGCCAAGACCAAGACCAAAATTGTGGCTGTAACAGCGTCGCGGAAGGTGGCCGACAGGGGGACAGAGAAAGGACAGTGAGAGGCCGTGAACAGCCAGACTTGCATGGACCAACATGCCCGGATTTTGAGACACACCGCAAGAAAGGAAGGGATTCGCAACACGTGCAAATATTGATGACAAACTAGATCAGTAATGTACATATTCCCTTGAAGACAACAAATCCATGGGTTGCCGCGACTCACATGTTACATCTCGACCCAGCGCCAACATGATCTTTCTCAAAAGAGCCAATGTAAATTGCTTGGGGTACCTGTATGCCTCTGTGTCCATGTGCTTATGGTTGCAAGTGATGGGCATGCATGCCGAACGCAGAGCGGCTCCAGAAGGCGTCCCCTCCATATGCGTTTAGTCACCTGAGCTTTTGATCCACCGGCACCAGTCCCGATGAACTCCTTTACTACCACACTGCGGTCTACGCAGATTATTGAGAAAAGCAGCCATCTTGAACTTCAGAGGAGGATGCCAATAACTGCAAACTGCGTGAAGCCATGGTTCAACCAGCGCTCGTCACCTACAACTGAGCATGACCCATACACGACTCTTCCCCCCAGACACGTTGAGAACCAACGACTTGACCCTGTTATTGTTGGTAGGGCTTGTACGTACGTACGTAGTGGTAGCAAATGGGTCGTATTCTGTTGTTGTTCTGGTCTAGAATCTATCGTGGTTGGGCCAGCGAGTGACGAGCCTTAAGGTACTGCTCGTCACGTGCTGACACTCCAACGTGACTGCCTATCAACAGTTATCGTAGCAAAGCAACGTATGGTCTGTATTCGTGTCTCTGGTAGTGCTATGTTGAGGGGAAGGTTCTGAGTGAAGGCCCCTGAGCCCCTGTTTGGTGCTAAAGCCCACTGGCTGGCAAAAGCTAGCCAATCAGGGCTGACGTTCCACTGCCTACAGGCGCTGCAGCACCTGTTAAGTCCACTCAGTTCGTCAAGACATTTGAGAGAGAGCAGAAGTACACGGGGGACCCGTACGACTTGCTGGACGACAAGGTGAATATGTCTTTCAACATCTGCTATCATGCCGTGACGCTGTTCGTGTCTATACACTTCGAGTTAATATATACTGTAAGAAGAAAAAGGAAGGAAAGGAAAAAAAGAAGAAAAAACCGACCGAGAACCACCGGAAACCCCTCCCCCCCCTTGGCTCACTGCTGCTGCTGCTGCTCCTCCTCCTCCGCCGCCGCCACCTGCTGCTGCTCTCGCTGCTGTTGTTGCTGCTATTGCTGCCGTTGCTGCCGTTGCTGCTGCTGTTGCTATTGCTGCTGCTGCTCCGGCCCGGCGGAATCAGGCATGCCGGGGAAACCCCGGGAAGAGCCACACCAGCAGGGCGACGACCGCTCCCACGATGATGTCCACCTGGGAGGCGGGTCCGAGGGCGCCAACCCCCGCCGGGGCCGCCGCCGCCATCGTCGTCGTCATCGTCATCGTCGTCGTCATCGTCATCGTCGTCGTCGTCGTAGCTGCCGCCATACACCGTTGCTGAGATGTGTCAGCCGCGGAGCACGGAGTCAAAGTCATGGTTTTCTTCGGAGCGTTTCGGACAAAACATAACAGATCAATGGGGGGAATGTGGAAAGAATTGTACTCACTCATCGTCATCTTTGTCGTCTTCTTCTTCTTCTTTTCTTCTCCATCTCCCTTTCTCTCCCTCTGTCTCTCTCTCTGTGTTGGTAGGTCTTTGTACGTATATACGTGAGGGTATCAAAAGAGTGTCTTCGTTGTTGTTCTGTAGAGAAATTATCGTAGTGGGGGGAAGCGAGTGAGGTGGCCCATAAAAGCCTGTGCTAAGCTAGGCCCATCGTACTCTTATATGCAATTAATCGTTCTAAAACCACGCTAGTAACGCGATATAACCGATATATGCGAACTTACATACAACCGTTATTTTTCAATATATTCGTTTTTTTCCTAACCAGTTTTACTATAAACTACTCGAACTATATATTAAAAGAATAAGGCTATTCGCAGCTATTTATTGCTTATTTCTATATTAATTCTAAAGGTTTTATTATAAAGATATTTAAGTTAGAAGTATAATTTTAGTAGTATACCTTATTATTTTTCCAATATATTTACTTCTTTCCTTATTAGTTTCGCTATAAACCACTTAAACTATATATTAAAAGAAAAAGGCTATTTGCAGCTATTTATTACTTATTTCTATATTAATTTTGGAGGTTTTATTATAAAGATATTTAAGTTAAAAGTATAATTTTAATAAATCTTTAAAATTTTAGAAAGGGGGGGTATTTTTAGGAGTTCTTTTATATATATTAGCTGTAGCCCTATAAAAGTGGCTAGAAACCTTAAAAATATACCCCCTTAAATATGCAATTATTAATCTTACTTTAATAAATTCAAGCTATATATAAGAAGAAAGAGCGGAATTATAGCTATCTATTTATATTTTCCTTAAAATTTTTAAACCTCTTAATCTTAAGAAATATCTAAATATAGTCCAAAATGATAAGGTATATATAATTTTGTGTGTGTCGGTTATATTGCGTTACTAGCGTGGTTTTGGAACGATTGATTGTATATAAGAGTAGCTGCCAGTTAACACTCTCTGTCTGTCTGTGTGTGTGTCTGTGAGTGTGTGAGTGTGTGAGTGTGTGAGTTTATGAGCGTGAATGCGAGTGCGAGTGCGTGTTCGCGTGCGCGTGCGCGTGCGCTTGTGAGAGACAGTGTGAGCCTGGGGAGCAAGTTTTCAGCATTAGGCCCTGCTCAGGAAATTTTTGATTCTGTGATTCCTAGCTCCATGGTCAGAGAGAATCGCGACTTCCTCTTCTGAGTCCAGCTGTCTGGTCGCCGGAGCGTGTGCCCCTGGAGGGCTCAAGGGAGCTGGAGCTCCGCAGGTTCGAAAGCTCCTTCCTGGAGCACAAAGTGGACTGCAGCCTTGGGCTCCTTTCCAGAGATGGCAAGCGTTGGCTCATGGCCACTGACATGTGTGAAAGCGAGTGTGGTAACTACTTGGGGCTTGTGTTTTGGCATGTTCGATTGTTCTTGCCAAAATGCTGACTTGTGGGGCTGCAATCGAATCGAGATTTTGAGTATCGTGGAAGCATAGACCGGATTCTTTTTGTGGCATCTAGAAATGCATTTACATTAGCAGGAGGAAGAAGAGCGCGGATGAAAGGAGGCGATTGCATTGTTCTTACCTCAGGAGGATGACTATAAGATTGAACCCATTGAGGATGATTTGAGCTGAAAATACGGATCATTTGTGCATGACTTCCTGCTATCTATTGACCTTTCTCGAGTCCTATAAGAAGGCGTTGGCCTAGCTTAGATGTGCGATTTCCCTGCCCAATGTCCTTTGCGAAACCTGATGTGTCCATTGAAGGGCAGCGGTTAGTGCTTTTTGAGGTCTGGCACGCAAGCCATAAGTGTGGGAACCCGACCTTAGGATGGCTGAAACGACCGCGATCATGACGAATACTACCTAAGTATTACAGGTAAAGTGCCAGATAAATTTCGTGGCTGTTATCGAATATTTTTTGAGTATGACGAAAAGGCCAGTACATTGCCTATGTATGTGTTGTGCTGTCAATGTCTCGATGAAACAAATTTATAATGCGCCAAGAACAACGAATCCCGCCCTCGACCTAAAAGGAGATGGTATTATCATATCTACACTGGATCCAACAGAGGTCTTCTATAATATGCGATAGCTGTGCCTACCAGAAAAAGGCTACACACAAAGTGCTGTGTGCTTTTGCAATCAATAGACATGGGCTTATTACTTGAGGTCCACTTGTGACCAGAATACTGAACAGCCCTCTGCAACACTGCAAGCGAATGAGGAGAGCAGAGAAATAATTGGCCTATCGTCCACCTGAAGCAACTGATGCGAGGTTTCATTCTTATATAAACGAGAAGGGAAATCTGAATGAACCCAGAGGCACAACTAAGTAAGAATCTTGGATGATGCTGCTGTTGTTCCTACCTACCTAGGTACGGTAGGTAGGCCCAGGCGAGCCTGGCCGGCGGGACACCACAGCAACGATGATTTTGTCGAATGGTTTTCGAAGAATCCGTGGCTTGTTTCTGGAAGATGTCTCAAGAATTTCATCTTGCCCCTTGTCCTGTTAAGACTGTCTCTGGTCTTCCCCGCTCGCGTCAGCTTCCTGCTCCTCCCACTTCCTCCAGTCATAGTCATAAGGGTTGATTCCACAGCCTCCTACACCCCAGGTCCAGTCCTGCAGCCTCTCCGGAAGTTTTATCATGGTCTCATTGAATCTGGTCCAGGCAAGAGCCTTGTTTAAGAACGATTTGATTTCGTCTATCCTCAGCTTGCCAAGTGCGTTGGAGGACGTCCGGTCAAGGCAGGGGTGATATATAGTCCACGGACAGCTAAAGTCGATAATGTGGCGCACGTTCCCCTGCTATAGACCGCTGCCTCCCTTATCGATAAGAGTGGTCACCCTTTTTCGGCTTAATAGTATAGTTAGTTATAACAGGTTATAAGTCCTTACTTTCGCGCCTTTAGCATTTAAAAGGGCTAAATTCGAGCCTATATTAATATCTTTATATTTTTAAATTAAAACTATTTATCCCTATATAAAGACTATAAGATAAATACTAAAGTATTAACCGGCCAACCCCGCTTTTAGAGATTATTAAAACCTTAAATTATACTTAAAAAGCTAATTACGCGCCCTAAGTTATCTAGCTTCCTCTAGCTTCGTTCTAGAAGCTAAAGGGGTATATAGCGTATATTCCCCTGCTATAGACCGCTACCTCCCTTATCGATAAGGGTGGTTACCCTTTTTCGGCTTAATAGTGCAGTTGGTTACGACAGATAAGCTTTCCACCAAGATAGTTTCCGGGGTGGATGTCCCGAATAAGAATACCAAGAGAGTGCAGAGTCTCTATATCCTTGTAGATCTGTGACATCTGCGCCTTTTCGAAATCTGGTGTATCTTCGTCCACGAAGTCTTTGAGGATGGCCCTCAGGCGCTCGTGTCGGTGCCATTCCCATCGGTTCCACAGTGCCTGGCCATCCGGCTCCTCTGCTGTCTATGGATTTGTATATTCCGTGCAGCAAGCTTCGGTGATATACTGTTCTTGCTCCGGAGTGAGCAACACCTAGCCATGGGCGCGGACAGCAATGTCTTCCCGCTTTTCCTGTTTCAGGCGTCCATATACCCGACAATCGTTATAAAACTCGTCCAGATGGTCAACGTAGTCTTATGGTGTAAGTGGTGGCCGTCCCTCGGGATCATCTTCGGGCCCTAAAATTAAATAAGTATCTTAGGAAAGGCCGGCCATTTTATATACGCAGCTATGGCGATATCAGTCGCCCTTATATCTTCCTTCCGTTGCGATATATATAGGAAGTAAGAAACGCGTCACAGGACAAATTGAGCCTTTCTCTTTATACGCAGAAGGGTAGGGCAATTTTCAAGTTCCCTTGCAACCCCCTGCCATTATACTTATACACTTATATATACACAATTTTTCTCTTTATGCTTCTGATAAATCCTTCTAGGCTTCTATTCTAAACTATATTAATAGCCTGGATATCACCGAGAAGGTCCAGCATACAGCTCGTCTGAATTTGGATAGGGCGCTGAATAATCTTGTTAAGCCTATTCAGGAGTAATATTTTCTTGCAGTCAATAAGACAATACCCGACTATCTAGGTGAGTCTCAGTCCCTCCATCGTAACTTTTATATGTCGGACTCTATTAGACCAATATATAGTCATTCAGACTGGACTCCTATTTAATATATATCCAATTATTTTGCAGCTATTGGCTTATATATCAGCCTGTGTTATGGTGGCCCTGAGCTGTGTGGCGAGTGGCCAGCGATATCTCTTTAGTATCTTAAAGTTGCCTTAAAAGTACCAGGAGTTATACGGCAGAAATACTATTACTAGTTATACTGGTCCGCAAAGTATCTCAGCCCAGAGTTTAAGAATGTTATAAAGGTGCGCCGACGCGCTGCTAAATTTGTGCACCCGGTCCTGGAGGCGCGTCACGCTGCTTTCGAAAGGCCGAGTCTGGCGGAAAGCACGGGGCATCTGAAAAGAGTAATAATTTCATCCAGTGCTTCATGGACGAGCACCGGGCTAGGGGGAAGAGGGTGACTCCAGACGAGTTAGTGCAGAATATATTTATCACAATGGTGGCTTCTATGCACGGCACCTCCGCGATTGGCTACTCTGTGCCAGGGCTGCAACTCACTACACTGAATCCACTCAGCTAAGGCCAAACCAGACAGAGCAAGTTTAGTGGACAGACAGATTAGATACGGAGATAGTCCACGGAAATGTGCGATTTCAATCGAGGAAAAGCACAACCTACAGTCCGAGCAGGACCCCTTGCAACAAGGCAAGATATCCCACCCTCCCAGGCTTTGTTCTGACAGAACGGTACAGAAAGGAGCAGCCTTGACTCGGTTGGTTGGATTTTCAAATAAAATAGCGAGAAGAGCGAGGGGAGGGAAGGCAGAGAGGAGAAGAGACAGAAACGAAGCCGGGCGACTGTGTAAGTGAGTATAGCTGACAGGCAGACGCAGGCAATACGCCAGCGCGTCACCTCCCCAGGACCCTGGGCCTCTGTCTCGCTCTTTTAGGACGTTGAGGATTGTGTCGTGCAATCAATCCTTGAATCCCGAGGTCCCGAGTCAAGCGAGGTAGGGAGCCAGTCGCGTGGTCCAGGGCGCTTCATAACACACACACAGGGCCCAGCTTGTAACTGTTCCTATTCTGTCTGGTGCATGGGCTGCTTCGCTGACAGATTAAAATGGTTGATGGATTGACCGGGGAAATTGGACGGATAGGGTGATGATATTGACAAAGATGGTGGAGGGAAATTATGTAGGATGGATGGGACCAAGCACTAGGTCTGGTAGACTAGAGCGGGGACTAACGTAATAAGCACTGTGGAAAAATCGGAGGCTGGTTTGAGGCTGGTTTGACCCTGCGTGCACGGACCATATAGTTGTCTCCTCTCCCCCCCCCCCTTCCCAAAAAAAAACCTTAAACGGGTTGGACCTCTAGGATTTGGAGCAATTTTTTTTTAAAACTTACTTTTTTAAAAAATAGTTTTTTTTTTAGTTAAACTAATTGCAGTCTTAGTTAAGTAAAAATTAGTCTTAAATTGAGTAACTAAAACTAATGTAGTTTTAGTCACCTATAAGACAGACTACAATTAGTTTGACTAATATCAACCATGGCTCTAGGAGAGCTGCGGCTCCTCGACAGCTCCATAAGGGAAGCCCACCTGATGCACCCCTTCACGGAGGCGACCATGCAGAGGACCGTCGTCGTGCCGTACACCTTTAGGGACGGCCTAAGCCTCCCGTTGGGGATCTCTGTCAACTTTACCGCGCTGCAGCACAGCATGGACCGGGCCCTGCACGGCCCGGACGTGGATACCTTCGACCCGAGGCGGTGGGTTAAGAGGCGCCAGAACTTCGACACCAGAACTTCGACACCAGCAAGTTCCACTTTGCGTCCACGTCGGACGACTGGCCCAGCTGGGGCGGCGGGCCGTACGCCTGCCCGGGGCGGTTCCTGGCGGACGTGACTATCCAGCTGATCCTGATTTACCTACTTACAAATTACAATATCAAGTATCCTGGGGGGATCACGGCGCACCAGGCTGATGGAAGGAGGGATCTTATGATCACGCCTAATATGACGCCTCCGATTCTCTTTAAGAAATTAAATGTGCAGCAGGTTGCACATTATACAGAGGCCGACGCAGGAAGTAAAGAGGCAAGATAGTGTGACTACACTCTGTAATGGCAAAAATCAAACCACATTTTCAAACAAGCCTTTTCGGAGACATAAAGTGGTTCTCAATAAGCTACAAACTCCGACATGTCAGGATCTTATAAATGTATCCTCAATTGTAGCATAACGTCAAGAATCTGGTCTATGCCATCGTGTGGTTCTCCCGCTCGACTGTTGTGTGTATGACGGCCTCAAAGCTGTGACCATCTATGTGAGCGCGTGAAGTGCCAGCTGGAGGAAATATATGACAGATACGGGTTCGAACCGTCTTTCTCGGGTCCCCACAGGCCATGCTGTGGTGCAACCTCTACTCAAGATGCATAACCAAAGTTCGGGTTCCATCAAGTCCACAGCCGCATCGTCTCCCTCCCAGATCAATGCTGCCGCGTCCCAGCAGCACGTTTCCTCCGCACCACGTAGAACAGGATGCCAACGGCCCAGACCACGACAAGCACCACCGCAGGCACAGGCGCAAACACGGCACCCCGCACGAGCACGAAGCCGCTTACGAGGGTGAATATGACAGGGATGGCCAGCAGTGGCTTGTACGGCCTGTGCAGGCCCGGCTCGCGGAAGCGCAGGATCACGGCGCCGAGGACGGTCAGGAAGAAAAAGGTGTACTCGCCCAGGCCGTTGAAGGTGAGCAGCGAGCGGAAGTCGCCGAGGAAGATGAAGAGGGCGGACACGATCGTGTTGAGAATGATGGCGTTGAGAGGGGCGTCGGATTTGGGCGGGGGATCATGGTCGTTAGCATCCACGGCACCGTTCCCGCCGCCTTCTCCTCCCTGGGACTGCTTCTTGTCCCTGCCCACGCGGCCGAGCGTTGCGAAGAATCCGGGCAGCCAATCGGCATTCGCCGCTGCGACGGCCATGCGGCCTGCGACGAAGGAGTTGCCCAGCAAGGAGCCGGCCACAACGAGGCAGATGAGCACTGCGGCTACTATGCCGAAGCCGCGGCCGAGCAGGCGGGTGATGGCGGTCTAGAGCAAGATGGTGTTAGTATTGAGTGTAGAGCTGTTTCCATTGTCACCCTGGAAAGATACGTACGACGGCAACACTATCTGTCGTAGACACCACGTCCCAGGGCAGCAGGATATAGTACGCCGCATTCGTCGCGAGGAAGCAGGCGATGATGGTGGGAATGGCGGTGTTGATGGCGAGGGGAAGCTGCTTGACAGGGTTGGACAGCTCGGCCGAGACGTAGATGCCCTTCTCCCAGCCCGAGTAGGCCCAGAGGGCGCCGTACAGGGCGGCCGAGAGGTGGCCGAGCAGCTCCCAGGTGCTGACGTCGGGCCAGTGGGTGACGCTCCCGTCCGGGGCCACCGAGTCGCGGTCGGCGAACCAGCTCTTTTCTATCCAGTCGCCTCCTCCCACCTTGCTGTCCGGGCGCGCCAGCCGGATGATAAGCACCACAAGCCCTGCGAGCACGACGGCGAAGATGCTGACGAACTTGGTCGTGACGAAGAACTTGTTGAGGCGGGTGCTGGCCTTTGTGCTGATCGAGTTGGCCAGGTTCATCAGCACCATGATGAGGACCGACAGCAGCTTGTGCAGGACGCTGGCCGCCTGGTCCGTGACGCCGGCGGCCGAGAAGATGCTCTCGACAAAGACGATGCTCAGGATGGCCAGGGTGGCGGGCATGATGGCGACGATCCAGGTCCAGGCGGCGATGTGACCAAAGACGTCGCCGTAGATGTACTTGAGGTAGGGCTGGACGCCGCCCTCGCCCGGGATGGCGGTCCCCAGCTCGGCCATGGTGCTCGCGCCGGTCCAGGCGAGGACGCCGCCGACCAGCCACACAGCCAACGCAAAACCCGGCGAGGGCACGTTGGTGTCGATGGACCCCGGCGACGTGAAGATGCCGCTGCCAATGACGATGCTGATGATGATGGCGAACGCGTCCAGGGCGCCCAGGTTCCGGGCGAAGCTCCTGCCCCCCTGCTCCCTCGGCACGGCGCCGGCGGCGGACTGTGCAGCGGCCACGGGCTCCTCAGTCCCGTACGTGTTGCCGTCATGACCCCGCCCGTCGGCCAGCAAGGGCCTGCCTGCTCCGTCATCTGTGGCTGCGGATGGCATCGTGTCCTTCTTGGGTGTCAGGACTGCTCCTCTCGAACTGTGTGGGTGGCGGAAAGAGTCACAGGATGTGGTGGCATGAGCAAGCTGAGGCGACGTTTATTGACGTCCGATCGAGGCCGCATTGGCCAGGGTCCATCGTGCCAGCGTCGATCCACCCCAAAACTTTGGGCTGTAACCCTGGTTACCTCTCTGCTTTTCATATGAATTCATTTAGCCTGTCCATATCTCCTGCAGCGTACCAAGTTACTGGCACCGTATAAATCTCAATAATCTAGTATTTCCCAACTCAGTCTCTACCGCCTTAATACTTCACCCATACATGGGAGCACAAGGGCACCATCACCATCTCTCCAACCCCCCCCCCCCCAACCGGCCAAAACCCTTTCCCATTGATAACCCGTTCTACGATTATTTGCTACCCAATTTACAAACAGCCGTAATCATATTTAAATGTATCAGTTTATACAATACTACAGCTAGTGCCAGGACCTTGTTGTCCCTTACCCAATGCTTTAAAATTTAAGGTTATTAATGAGGAATCCATCCGACGCTATTGCATCCTTCTTGTCGACAACGAACGTCGAGAATCCGGTGTATGAGGCATGGCCTTCGACCCGCACCCTCACCGCCTTCTTCACGTCGTTCGGCAGCCCTTCCAGTGGAACCTCCTCCACGACTTCAGCTGTGAATGAGCCCGCAGAGAATGAGTTGGATACTATCGAATTGTAGGTCCATCGCTTTCCGACGGGTCTAAGTCCTTTCGCATTGGCCAACGCCATCCGGGCAACGACGCAGGATCCGGTTGGGGATCTGTCAATCTGTCCGTTACCGAAGAAGAAGACGCCGGTCTCTGCGCCCTCACTGCCATGCTCCGCAGCCCCTATCGTGTCGTCCGAGACCATTATGCCATACTCGCGCTGTGCAGCCGGGGGGATCCCGATCTCCGCCAGCCTCTGCCCCATCGCTGCAACGGCGCGCTTTAACGTCTTGGCACGATCTTGCGCGTGCTCCAAGGCGACCCCTCGCAGGCCGTCTTCGAAGCCTAGGGCCCTGGAGTCAACAACGATGGAGTATGAGCCACCATAGCAGAAGTCCACCGGGACCTCGCCGCACTCATCCAGCCCCGGCCACCGGGCTTCTCGTGGGATGGGGATCCTCACGTCCATGGCCAAAGGGAACGCGGGCATAGAGAGGAACGACACTGGCCGGCTGTTATCGGAGTATTTCCCGTCCGGCCTGACCGGTACGACAAGCTTGACCAGCCCGCCCGGCGCGTGGAGCAGCACGGTCGCCGTGCACGTGGCCGGGTCAAAGCCCAGGCCCGCACGGGCGGGGAAGACGGCGTCGTCGTGTGTGTCGACGAGGAAGCGGCCGAGCGCGAGCGTGGCGTGGCCGCACATGGTCGAGTACCCGTTGTTGCGGCAGAAGAGCACGCCCATGTGGGCGTCGCCGGAGCGCACCAGCTCCGTGTCGGGCCGCAGGACGGCGCCGTACATGTCGCGGTGGCCGCGCGGCTCCAGCAGCACGCGGCGCCGGACGTGGTCGAGCTCGGCCTCGGCCTGGGCGCGCTGCTCGAGCAGCGTCGTGCCGGGCCGCAGGGGCGGGAACCCGGCGTACACGATGCGCGCCGGCTCGCCTGTTACGTGCATGTCGACGCATTTCAGCACAGCGTCGGCCGAGGAGGACTCGAGGTGGTTGAGGAGGTCCATGGCTTTTGTTATTTGGAAACGAGAAAATGGAATGCTCAGAAGTCCTTGTTGTGAGACCGCTATTTTTGGGAGTTCAAAGATCTCAGCGAATGGGCAGTGATTGTGTGCATTATTTACTCCGGCATTTTGGACTGCTTGCTCAAGTGGGCTCCGAAGCGGGGACATCCCCGGCATCCGAACCGGGTGAGCAGATCAGTAACTATCGTCAATGGTGGGAAAAGAGGGAAGGAGATTGCAGCTCTACAGCTTCCTTATTATTGGGAAAACAACAATGGTCTACTTAGTAATCGAGTTGCCACTTTACGCCCTTGTCTGTTTATTTTTATTTAATTCTATAGCAACGCACGCCCCGACTGCAAGTGTTGGTTGGGCCTAGGGTGCGTATACGTAAGAGAAAGCAAATGGCAGAAACGATTCGATTAACTGGTTAGTTCTAACTATATATAGGTCCAAGCTATCGCTGGTCTTCTGGCGCATGATCCCTTGCATCTAGTTGTCCTTTGTCGGCGCCCACACCTCGTCGCCGCGCACGACGAAGAAGTTGACCGAGTTGCACGTCTTGACGAACCACCGATGGTCCAGCATCAGCGCATCGTCAACTTTCATGAAGTGGGCGCTGATGCAGACCTGCACGTCTGTCGCCTTGGAGATGTGGTTCCACTGCTCGTCCTTGACGTCTGGCGGGCCGCGGCGCACCCACGTCGTGCCTACATAGGCGCAAGCCCCGGTCCTTAGCATCTGGGTCGACAGCCTTGATCTCCGGCATGATCACTATGAGCAGCAGTCCTAAGCTCACTGTGGCACATGTGGGTCCTCGCGATGTGTTGACTTGAGACCTCGGCTGACCACCGGTCGGATGTGAACGTGGGGTTCGTCGCCCATGTCGTTGGCGTCGAGTGTTTCATGAAGAAGCGAAAAGAGCTCCCCCTTCGTCAGGCCTAAGTCCATGTACATGGCTTGCGCGGACCGGGAAAGGCGATCGATGTGTGCCTTTGCGAATCGGACGCGCCCGTTGACGGCGCGGATGACTTCCTATATTTGAGTACATGGTTCGTTAGCCATGTTCACCCAGAATACGGGTTTCGCTTGATGCAGGCCGTCGGACCCATATGCCATCGCCAACGAGAAAGTTGGAGTCGAAAACGGAGACGACTGCTTGATCTCTCGGGACAAGACGGAATTCGTCAGTGACGCCGTCTCGCATGCCGACTTAATTCCACGGTCAGTCAATAAGTAAGCTTCTATGGGTTTATAGCTTATTTCACCTTGAAGTATTCTTTTTTCACATTCGTCACTGCAGTGTGGCTCGTTGCCGCCTGCCTCGTCGGTGTAGACATTGCGACTGTCTTGTTGGGCGAGCAGATACCAGTTGTGTCAGGGCAAGGGGGGATGCGAGTTGTGCCCGAACGCGGATGTGAGACCAGGGAGACAAGACAATTTTAAGCATAAAATATGTTACGCAAAGTGAATCAGCTTTTACCCCGCTCTTATTCGGTCTGCTGCCCGAGGTGAGTACTACGGAGGTCGTGGTCGAGAAAAGGTGGCTAGTGAATTCTAACTCGTCTCAGGTGAACTACGTTGTCAATACGTTTTCTATGCGTTTATTGTGCTGAGGTATGCTTGTTGACAAGCCTGCATCTGACTGATGCTCAGCATCGCAGCCGGTGAAAAGGGCTTGCCTCGTGAGTATATCCCAATTAACCAGTCCTATCTCCATGGTTCTGCGCAAATATCGGCTGAAGGTCCAAAGGTGGTATCTGAAAGTATCAGAGAGAATTTAGACTATGCGTTGCATTCAATGTTACTTCCGACCTGTCAGACTTGCCTGACAGCATCGTCTGGGGTCTAGACTAGATTTCAACTTATGATGTAAGTAGGTTGGTCCGGGATATCCATGGCCTCTGTATGTTGACCTCTACTAGCCGAAGGAAAGGAAACTAGAAGAAATTCAATGCGTGTTCGCTAGCAAAGCTACCTTTTGCGCAGCCTTTTCTCTCCTGGATGGCTTGAAAGCCTTCCTTGTCAGGAGGCTTACCTCTCGAAGGTGACACAGTCTTGTAATTACTAATGGCGTCGTCAGGGAGGATGCTGTTATCGACTGCTGGCAAGTAGTCCTCCGCGGTTAAGCTGGAGGTAAATGACAAAGACAGGTCTACTCCGCAAATGTACATATCGCAGACCGCCGCAAGGACGACATGCTTCGTCGTGCAGTGAAGGGCCTTAGTTAATATCCCTGTAAAATTATAAACCAACACATGAATCGGCTGGCAATGGCATTCATCGGAGTGACATTGCATGGTAGAATCACCATCGTAGTCCTTACTGTGAGCGATTTCCCTCGGCTTATGCGTATTGTCCGTACAGTGCCCCAGACCAGCCCAGTGACAGTCTATCGATAGTGACTCCGAGTCGTGACAGCAACGGGGGAAAATATCTGTACTCTTTTGATCTTTTTATTTTAGGCGAATTACTTTACCTAGGTAGCTTTGATCAAGCTTGCCGGATCTTATGCCCCGATGAATCATCATGTCGACACGGAGAATACTCAATGAGCAGAAGACGGGGCAGACACAAAGCTGACACTGGTTGAAAAGTCATCATCGGGCAGCTGAGGTGTGCAGATTCGTCGGATTCGTCTGCTCCACGATGGGCAGGAGATGTAATTAACGTTCAAGGCTGCTCGCAGAGCTGCTCATGGCACCTGTGGTAAACAACCACTAATATGTTATGGAGTCGCAATTTGAACAGAACACAAATGATAGGCATGATTGAATTGGGCTACACGATGGTGGAACAATCGCTCATTACATGCCCTTGAACCGGGCGAAATGGGTTCTGTGTTCAGTTTTGTTGACATGAACAGATCGCGCTGTGGACCAGAGCCACAACGAGTTCAAGGCACGTAGTTCATGTAGTTGACCTTACGAAATTTCCAAAAATCAGTGTTCTCTGCATATTTTATTCACATTTTTTGTCGGCCAATGTCGGCCAATGTCGTTGAGATAACCCTGAAAACAATGCACAATCCGGCTCAGAAATCCTCCCGCCCTTGTACGCCGATACCGTACCCAGGATACAGACTTGTTGCTCTGCAATGCACCTGCTTGGACGAATCCAAATTCGTCCCATGGCTAAAACATCTAGTGAGCGTCATGATAGCCGCGCATTTTCCAACTTCTCAGGCCCATGCACTACTAGTATCGTGTTGGGCGTTGACATACATTTTGAGCTCAATGACCAACGGTCACTTACAGCTCAATCTCACCCTTCGCCGGCTTCTCAGCATCCCCTTCGTCGCCCTCAACATACCCAGCCAGCCTCTCCTTCAGCTCCTCGACGCTGATCTCACCGTCGACCGCAGAGTCATCAGAGCCCTTGTGGTGCTTGTGAGGCGGGATGAGCACGTTGGCGGGCACATGGACGACGCCGTTCTTGGCGATGGCGTCCTGCACGGCGATGGGGATGTAGCCGTTGATCTTGAGCCGGATGAAGCCGGCCCACCTGGCGACATCGATGGCGAGCCTCTTGTCGCCGAGGAGGGTGGGCAGGTCGAGGTGGTAGTGCCCGCGGCCGACATCGTCCTGTGTCTTGCTGTCGTCCTCCTCGCCCGACGAGTAGTACGCGTCGCTGTACACGGTCTCGTTGGCGACAATGTGGTACTTGAGGATGGCCTTGAGGTACTTGAGCCCCGTCTCGGTGTTGAACAGGAACGCGTTGGCGGCGGGTCCGAGCTTCTGGAACGCCCGGTTGTCGGGCGCGAACACGGTCGACCCGTTGAGCACTTGCTCGTGGATGAAGGACGTGAAGTCGGTCTTGTCAAATGCAAGCAGCAGCGTCGAGAACTTGCCCGGGAAGAGCGACAGCTCCTTACCAACGAAGGGCGGCGGCACTAGCAGGCTCTTGACGGCGTGGATGACGCCGTTCTTGGCTCCCTGTGGTGGTACGTATGTCAGTGATGTCTGCTCAATTACGGGTCTTCCGAATTGGGGACTTACGATGTCGACTGCAACGACCTTGCTGTAGAAGTTGACCCTGACACCGGACAGCAGGCCAACGCTTGTTCGGAGACGCTGAGGCTTGTTCCCGAGCAGAGGCTCATCCAGAGCGGTGGGCAGGGTGTGTGTCACTAAGACGCGGCCAGCGGGGTACAGGCCGAGGCCGACGTGGTACTTGAGCACGGACTCGACAAACTCCTTGCTGGGCTTCTTGTCCTTGAGGATGTGCTCGAAGGCGCTGTTGACGGGAGCGAAGAGTGTGTAGTTGGCCGAGGTGCTGTTGAGCAGCTCCACAATGTCGTCGTACTCGTCCACGAGCTTGGCGAACTCGGTCGTGTACTTGCTCTGGCTGATGAGCTGGTAGATGGTCTGGTTTGACTTCTTGTGCGGGCCGCGGTGGCCGCGGTGGGGCTTGTCCGAGGCGTCCGGCTCCTCGGCGGCCAGGCTTGCCTCCTCGTCAAAGATGGTCTCGAACTCGGCCTCGACCTTGTTCTTGACGGTGTGGAACGTCTCCTCTACGCCGGACGACAGTGAGTCCACGACATCGTGAACAGTGGACGAGATGGAGTCCGCTGAGGGGAACCAATCCTGCCAAGAGCTGTCATCGTGGTGCGGTACCTGCCCATGCACGGGTAGCTGGGAGAATGTCTCGATGTCAGGGACGACGAAGGCGCTGGCGGCCACTGCCAACGGGAGAATGGTGAAGGATCTCATTTTTGGAAGCTCAATAAGTTGACCAATGTAAGTTGTAGAAAGGAAACGAGCAAGAGGGGTAACAGGAGTAGGAGAAAGAGTTAATACTCCAGGCCTGGATGAAACAAAGTAGCAGTTCCCAAGTGGCACTTGCGCGATATGTCTGACGTGACGTCAAAACCCAGCCGTTGGATCCGGGGGGTTCAAAGTTTCTGCAGTCCTGACACTTCAGCTGTCTACCGGAGCATTCAGCACTCTTTCTGGGTGTACAAAAGCCGCGTGTAAGGCTCACGCCTTCTCGGTCTCCTTTGACATCTAGCCTACACTCAGGCACCGGTGCGATGATGATTGCATTGACTTTAGGTAACCCACCAGTCGTCATCAGTTTCAGCTGTGACTGTGAAGCTATGCGATTGGAGCTGGCCTGGGGCGAGCTGAGCTACAGTAGCGCCAGCTTTGAGCTCCAGCTTCGGGTCGATCAACCCCCCGACCCCGATTGTCCGTTTCCCCGCGTGAATGCTCGGGACCGGTCCGGCCCCCACAGATCCACCAATTCACCGTTTACAGAGCCTCATCAATTCCACCTATATTTATGAATGAAAAATTACAAACGGCTACGTCTCTGGGTGTTGCCACTTGTATTCAGAATACCATCTTCCGGTATGCCTAGGTTCTAAGGAAGGATAAACTCATCACTCACAAATGCCTGTAAGCTCACATGCAAGCTATGGAATAAATCCCACATGCAGGCCGGGGATAGAATTCGGATGTCACATTGTACTTCGAGTATATTGATCATCCCAAAACCTATTCCGGATGTCATGCATAAGAGATGAATCGTCTTTGCTACTTCTATCCATGATCCGAAGACAAGGCCCCCACTAAGGCGAAAGACGTCAAGAAGAGGCTGGGACACAAGTCTTTCTTTGGCCCATTGATCCTCAGTATGGCTCAAAGCGTTCATTTTTCAGAGGCATGACGACGAACTGCAAGTCTGAAGAACCCGCCATGAAGCTCACTGCAAACCATACTACTCAAA
Organism: Diaporthe ilicicola; assembly: GCA_023242295.1. Classification (NCBI taxonomy): domain Eukaryota; kingdom Fungi; phylum Ascomycota; class Sordariomycetes; order Diaporthales; family Diaporthaceae; genus Diaporthe; species Diaporthe ilicicola. The sequence goes on along the minus strand of JALPVH010000116.1, from coordinate 119,521 downwards.
CCTTGCTCAAGTGGGCGAAGTATGATATCCTCACCACCCAATCACAGTATTCAATCAGAACATAACCTCGGCTCCCCAGTTGAAAACACGTGTCCACTAATTTAAGTCTCTATCGCCAGAGCCGGTGACAATCCATCCTGGACTGTGTACCTAGGTACTGTCCTTCAGGTTCCCTTGGCTCTCTTGACGGATACATCCTTTGTTCCCAGATCGGTTCTACTCACTCCCACCGTATGGATTAGCTGCGGGGACTACCATCTCGTTTATCAAGGTGTCCTTTCTCTCAGACTTGACCATCTCCAGTTGCCCAGTTGTCGCGTGAGCCTCCAGAGGAAGGTCGGCTCAAACCACCACATATTGGACGTAAAGCTGTATCAGGACGGCCTCCGCATTGTGCATGGCCAGCGCTAGGAGCATGAGATAGTCTTCCAACAGCAGGCGATGGAAGCAGTCATAGCGAATGTACGCCCTCACAGCGAAGGCGATGTTGCAGATTCTACTAGAATGGAAAATCCAGGAATGGCGGAAGTCCTTATCAAAGAGGGAGATATCAGAAGACTGACATGCTCGAGGTCATCGCAAGCATGAGTCCAACTGCTTCTTCCAGCATCCGTACCTGCGAGTTGCCCCTCCAGTGCAGCTGCATAGGTATTGTCCATCCCGTACTGTGCGGAAGAGTGCATGTGCATAAAGTTGTCAACACTGGGTGGCCCCCGGTGTCGCATTGCAGGACCAACACAACCAACTGCTTCAAAATCGAACGAGGCTCTTCGTTCGACAACTATCCCCGCTCCTTTGTGTCACCACGAGCTCGTAAACAGCTCGCCCCCGCCCCTCAGTTCCTCTCTGCCTCGTCTTTCTCTACTCAACCCCGTAGCATTCGAGCATTCGAGCATTCGAGCACGCATGCTGGAAAGCTTTCAAACACTTCCGGCAGCCATGCAGTCAATTTTATTCGTCGCCCTAGGTGGCTTCACAGTCGTCTATCTCTTCCTTCGTCTCATCCTTTACCTTACCCAGGACAAGAGAGAACCACCAGCTATCTTGAATGGTGTACCCTTCTTCGGTCCTTTAGTTGGAATGATAAGGGGAAAATCGGATTTTCATGTTCGCCTAAGGTCTGTAGATTGCGGCCGAGCTGGTGCTGAGACTCCTGCTGGGAGCTGATATGATTTTCGACAGAGACACATACGGGCTCCCAATACACACTCTCCGGCTGCCATTCTCACGCATCTACGTGGTCAACTCTAGAGAGCTTATTCCGGCTTTGCAGAAGCAGTATCGATTGATTAGCTTTGCGGCTGTTGCTGCTGATGCTGGTTTCCTTGTTGGCATTAGCAAGGAAGGAAATGAGTTGCTGCGTCGGGATCTGACCAGCGAGCATGGCTTCAGCCTCACTTGGCCCAAGTATATCATGTCTGCAATGGGACCTGGGAAGGAGCTTGATTCAATCAATAGGAGATCAATAGAGGTATTTGCTCAAGACATGGACGAGTTGAGGGCCAACGGCGCCGCAATTAGGACAGGCCTATGGGAGTGGGTGAGAGAGATCATGATCAAGTCTACAACAGAAGCTGTCTGGGGGGCACAGAACCCCTATCGTGATTCTGCGGTTGCAGAAGCGTGGAAGTAGGTGCGACAGATGCGATGGTCAATGTTTCCATGCGCTGACATGCAATTATAGGACGTTCGAAAAGGGCTTTTTAACCCTATCTGTCTTTCCACTGGCTTCGATCTTATCCCCGAAGCTCTATCGAGCGCGTGAACTAGCAGCTACGGCACTGATTGACTACGCTCGTAAAGGTGGATATAAGACAGCTTCGGGGCTCGTTCGAAGGCGCTTCGAGCATCATGTCGAACAGTGGGGACTCGGCCTGGACGACTTTGGACGTGGCGAACTCGGTAACACATTCGCTGTGCTCGGTAACTCGACGCCATGTGCACAATGGTTTCTTTTTCACATACTCTCAGATGAAAAGGTTTTGGCTGATGTCCGGAAGGAGATTTCAGCTATGGTCACGGTGAACGGGGAAAAAGGCTGCAACTGTATCGACCTGGCTACCGTCCGGACGTCCTGTCCTATCCTCCTGAGTACCTTCCAAGAAACCCTACGCGTCCATTCTGTCAACCCGGGAGTACGCAAGGTTCTTGAAGACGTGCTTCTCAACGATCGGATCCTCCTCAAGAAAGGCAGCATTCTCATGATTCCAACTCCGGTGCAGCATACGGATACCTCAGCATGGGGACCAGATGTGCACACATTTGATCATATGCGTTTTGTTCGCAGGCCTGGGCAGAGGAAACATGATCGAATGGCCTTCCGATCTTTTGGTGGTGGCCACGTCTTGTGTCCTGGCCGGCACTTCGCAAGCACTGAGATACTGGCTCTCGCAGCATTACTGGTGCTTCAGTTCGACGTTGTGCCCACAAGCAACGAGGGTGAATGGATTGAGCCCACGTCAAAGAATTCACCGATCCAGGCAGGATTTACCGTTCCAGACAACGATATTGATGTTGAGCTTCGGCCCAGAGACCCAACCAGAAAGTGGCAGGTTACTTTCACGGGTTCCGATGAGGCCATAGGCATGGTTTCTGAGGACATTGGGCCTCCCTCAGACAAGCCTTCCGGAAAGTGATAACACTTCTCAATTACTCCGGTGACTTATGAGCACAATTTGCTTGCCACTCGATGCTATGGTAGAGTGGGGCCGGAATTCTACTTTTACCTATATTTGAGTACCTGATGAGCGGCATCACATGAAGACTACTAGCTCTAGATGCGATCTCAGAGAGACTTGCGCACCAACAGCTACAGTATCACCATGTTACCCAGCGCAAGATATGATTGGACCTGAGCGCGAGATCCCCCCAAGTTCACATGTGAACCCCGAGACTTGAATCTGGTGCCGGCACTCAATTATAGCAAAGTGCATTTGAACGCAGGAGTGACCGGCTAGTAGTGGCTTCGACACTAAGAATAGCATGAATGAAAAGCCACAAGCATGTCAACATATCATGTTGCGGCATTTTTCGCGCTACGATCGGACAACTCGGACACGATGTCGCCAAAGAGTACTTCAGCAATAGCTTTGTCGACACCATGGGACCGGACCACTTTACCCGCACCTCATTTCCTTGCGCTGCTCAGTCAGACGCCACTGCAGACGAGTGGCACAACCTTGGGGCCGCATAGCCGCCCAAGGCGTGAGGCGTATCTGACTCCTGGAACCACCAGGCTAAGACTCCAATTTCGCAGCTGCATTGCGTCTTGCATATATGTGGTGTGCGCACTGTGTGATAGGGCAGGAGAAAATCTCAATCAGAGGTATGATACCATGATGCACATGTAAACTCGACGTGGAAGGTCACATCACGTTGTCGGTTGCCTGGTTGCTTCTCAGGTCGCTTACCAGGACGGAGCCGCATGGCGCAGAAATGATGCCCTCCATCTCAGCGAGAGCCTTGAAGCTACGAGGCCCAAGAGAGTCGCATTTTGGAAGTCTTCTGAGACCGTAACAGTCCCCCAGTATTATTTGCAACTTTTCTTAGTCTCACAGTCTTCTCGAGGCTTCTTCCTCTGAGGCGAGCAACGACCACTTCAGGAATCGTCCCATCAAATGACTCCGACGCAATTTTGTACCACCCACACCGCCTTCAGCATGTCTTTTTCACTTACACCAGTCATCGGCGTCCTTTTCATGCTACTGTTGTATGTTTTGCACCACTTACTGTGCTTTCCCTAGAATGCCCAGGAACCGCCACTAATGAGGCCTGCATTCCCGGTGATTGGTCATGTCATTGGGCTTTTACGCCATGGCACAAAATATTACTCTACAGTCGCGTTCGTCCGATATCCGGCTCCCACCATATTAGGTCACTTGACTGATTTGTGTTTAATGGAAGAAATAGGTGCAAAAGTCCAATCTTTACTCTGGCTCTACCTAGAGGGAAGATGTACGTTGTGACCTCTCCAGCTCTGGTAGCGGTTTGCGACAGGCGCGCCAGTGTGGTGTCTTTTGCACCGTACGTTGTCGAGTTTGGCAAGCGAATCCTCTTAGCAAGCGAGCATACTGTAGAACTCTTATCGGAAAATCTGCTCGAGGAAAGAGGAGTCGTGAGCCTCCGTCCTGAGACGATGAAAGCCATAAAACACTCGCTCATGCCAGGCGACAACCTCAACAAAATGACCCAGTCTTTTCTACAGAGTTTCGTGCATTTTATCGACTCAGAATTTGGTATCAACGGTGACGTGGTCTCTATCTTCCCGTGGATACGCCGGTCAATCACCTTAGCCAGTACTGATGCAATATACGGACCGCAAAACCCGATGAGAAACCCTAAGGTCATGAGGGGATTCTGGTGAGTCATCTCCCATTCGATACCGCCAGTTCAGTCATTACGAAGCTTACACACAGGTCTAGGGCGTTCGATAGGGACTTCGCCTTCCTCGGCCTGATGATGCTCTCTGAATACATCGCACCCAAAGGGAGTGCAGGAAGGAGAACGTTTTTTGATGCCTTCGACAAATACTATGCTTCAGGCGGGCTTGATACAGCCTCCAATCACATCAAGGAACGTCATGAGGTAAACCGCAAACACTGCGTGCCAGACCGAGACATTGCACAATTTGATCTGGGCGTGTGTACAGGACTGCTTGTCAACACTATACCCGCGGTCTTCTGGACGCTCTGGTATGTGTTCTCGGACCCATCACTCTTGGCTAAGCTACGGCGTGACATCGAATCCGAGGTTTTCGACCAAGCCAATGGTATTGCTGCAAGTTCAAGTGCGACTGTCAACGTCGCCAGGGTTATCGAAGCCATTCCTCTGCTCGACTCCCTCGTGAATGAGGTCCTTCGTGTCCAGAGCCACGCCGCTCACGCCAGATCAGTCATCGAGGACACCCTTGTCCAAGACGGTGGCGGCAGCACATACCTTCTCAAGAAAGGCTCGTCACTCGTGATGCCCGCCGCTCCTGTACACCAGAGCGAAGCTGTATGGGGCACGACGGCTCAGACATTCGATCCAGCTCGCTTTGTGAAGCTCAAGGAACAAGGCCGAAGAGTCGCCTCTTCTGCGTGGCGGGTATTTGGTGGAGGGAATGCATTCTGTCCGGGGAGACACTTTGCATTGCGCGAGATCATGATTGTCTTGGTAGTCATAATATTGAAATATCACCTAGAGCCGCTGGAGGGGACCTGGAAGAAACCGAAGACGAAGCACCACGTATCAACAAGCATACCCACACCTGTTCAAGACATTCGAGTAAAGTTGTCGCCGCGGAAGGAGTTAGGAAATATCCAATGGAACTTTGTGTGGGAGACATAGATTAAGAATACACTTGTTCTGTACTGGCTTTGTTCTACCCCGCGTGGATGTAGCAAGTTTGCAGAGGACCCCGGGATACTAGTATTACTACCTGGACATCTGTATCTATCTCGATCGGTGGAATTTTCATACTTGCTATATATGCATTACAAATTCATTTATGGTAGGCAGTTGCACAATACCGAGTGGAAGCCTAATGGGGACCAAACACACTCGGCCGAAAGCATCGGCTCCGGAGCAGGGCGCACCGGGCGCATGCGACGCATCACAAATCCCCCAAGACCAAGCCCAGCTCCGGCCGGCCAATACACACGCAACAACCCAAACAACTGCTTAAACGGATGCCTGGACAAATTCTGACAAGTCTTGACGGTCTGGCCCAGCTAAGAGTGAATCTGGATCCTTTTGCGCTATTAGTGAATCCTGCTGTGACGCTTTGGCTGGGGACAGCAGCCAACCAGAGGTTGAGCGGAGATCGATTTATACATGTAAGTCTCGGCCGAGATAGGACGGCCGAGTTTTCGGAACCGGATGATGATACGGACCTGCGACGAGTACATATAGGCCATGGAACGCGGTCAGAGTTGAAATGATAATGTTCTTAATCACTACTCAATTCAACAGCCCTCAGGACCTTCATATCTCCTTTGAATATCTATATCACTCTCCAAGACAGTCTTCTTTGGCAACAGCAAACAACATCATCTCATCACTTCAACTATAGTCTACACCCCACCCAACATCACAACCACCACCACCTCATCATCTTCAACTACCACGCCAACCACCCCCGCCAAACAACCACAAAATGCAAATCCTCCTCCTGGGCGCAACCGGCCGCACAGGCCTCCTAGTCCTAAAAGAAGCCCTCGACCGCAACCACAGCATAACCGCCCTGGCCCGCAACCCAGAAAGTCTCTCTACCAACCCGGCCATCGCAGACCACCCCAACCGATCCCGAAACCTAACTATCGTCCCGGGATCACCATTAAACAAACCCAACATCTCAACGGCCCTGTACGCATCCCGAACCCCAGTAGACGTGGTGATAATAACCCTCAACCCCCGCCGCACAAGCGACAGCCCCTTCGCGGCCGTGGACCCGACAGACTCGCCGCCGCGGATGATGGCGGACGGCATGGTTGAATTGCTTGCTGCGCTGGATGATTATAGCAAGACTACCAACAACATTAGCGACAACAAAAAACCAAAAATAGTAGCCCTGAGCGCCCTCGGCGCAGGCTCCTCGGCCGCCAACGCCAACTGCCTCCTCCGCCTGCTCTTCCGCAAGAGCAACATGGTCTACACCTACGAGGACCACGACGCGGTGGAGGTGGAGCTGGTGCGGCAGCGGAAGGAGCGCGGGCCCACCGGGGCAGGAGCCGTGCCCTACGTGCTCGTGCGGCCGACGCGGCTTGTCGAGGAGGGTGACGACTCGGCGAAGGTGTTTGAGGGCAACGGGACGGTCGGGATTATGGCGACCATCTCGCGGGGCGCTGTGGCGAGGTTTCTAGTCGATGCTGCAGAGAAGGGGGAATGGGATTGGACGGCGCCTATTATTATTGGTTGAAATCGGTGGGTTTTGGCCTTGACTTTCTGCGTTCTTCTTTCGGTCCGCTGCCTTTTGGCAAGGCGTGGGTATAAACGGAAGAATGCTCGGAGTGGTAATTGTCACAGGTTCACGCAGACGGATAATTGTAGCAAAAGCAATTCTTTTCTTCTCTCTTCTAGATGGTACAACGGAAACATGGTTAAAAAAAAGGGGGTATATTAGGTAATGATAAGGACAGACAAGAGGTCTATGAACAAGTGTTGGAAACAAATCAACATGGATATCTAAAACTCTTCTTTCTCTTGCCGTAAAACCGCAACATAAAATGCATGCCCCTAAGTAGGCCCAGCCCAACCAGACCAGACCGGCCACCACCTTGGGGTGGGTATGAATGGTTTTTTTTGGGGGGGAAGGAAAAAGAGAATGGTACTGAAGAAGATACAAGTAGAGAAGGGAAGAAATGAAGAAAGCATTCAAGAAATACCGGTAGGGTATCAAGTGAAGAATCATCTTTGAAAGTAAAATCGCATCCCAAAAGAAAGTATAAATGATCGAAAACGGTTTAAACAGGAGCCGCCGAGCTTATTCCTCTCTTAACTTCTGGTCCGACACACCGGGCGCAATATCGCCTGGCACATACACGGGCCATATCTTTTCCGGTGTACATTAAGTAGCTGCCAGATCGGGCAGCGCTCTTCGTTCTTGGTTCGGCCTTCCAAGGCCAACGGCATGAGAGCCCCTCCAGGAGAGACTCGGTCTGTGATTCAGCGCCGGCCTGTCAAGACGTTGTTCGCCCATGTAACAACCGGCTGGATCTTTTCGGATAAAAAGTAGTTTCGTCCGCGTATTTACGTCGAATCGTAAAGGTTTGATGTAGCATCGCTCGTATTTCGGCCCGCTCACCGCGCACCATAAACATTTCCCCATTCTTCATTTGGTTTGCACCGCGTTGCCATGATGTAACACCAGCCTCGCAGCCACAGCAAAGGCTGTCCTTCTCTTAGTCGCATATTATAGTAGAGTCCAACGCAATGCCGCCAGCTTTAGAACGAAGTATCGTATTCTTCTTCTCAAATATCGACGCAAAGTTGGAGCGTTGTCTGATTCAAGCCGACAGGGATAGTGGCAAGATCCCACTGGTCTATGTCCTAGTAGAATAAGTCGTCGAAGAACTGCCGAGCAACCAGACAGGTCAGCAAAACCAGGGTTCATTATGCAGCAGCCACACCACAGAAAGAGCTTAGCATGGAGGCAACACTCACAGTAAGCGTAATAAAATTAAAATAAATAGGTAAAAAAGGATTTAAAAAGGTTAAAAGGTTAATTAAACTAGGTTAAATAAATAGGTTAAAAGAGAGTTATAAAGAAAAGGCTTTAAATTTAATAAAGTATAATAATTTTTATTAATATAAAATTAATATATATTTTATTAAAGACTTTAAGTTAATATAGAGAAATTCTGCTTAAATAATACGGTATATCTAACCTATATAAAAATTAGCTCTAGAGTATATACGAGGTGGGCGGAAAGCTCTTAGGTAGGCGCAATAGCGGAGTTGGGTGGGCGGATTAGAAAAGCTGGGTGGGCCGATTATGGCTGCGGCAGTGCCCCATATTCACCTGCCGACCCCGCTTAACGGGGACACGCGAGATTCCTGACAGCCAGTCGCCCTATAGGGCATGCAGACCAGCCGCCATATTCGTCGCCGCTTATTAACACCATAAGACCTACCTTTTTAACCGACTTATTGAACCCACAGGTAGGAAGCCTTAATCATTGTCGGCAGCGAGTCGATTAGCAAAAAGCCGGAACCCCACTGTCACCCTGGTTCCACCACAAGACAGACTGCACAGCCGACTCCGAATAAAAAAAACCACAAAAAAACTGATTCGAGCCAGGTTTGAACTGGCGACCTTTTGCGTGTTAAGCAAACGTGATGACCAACTACACCATCGAACCGCTGATGTACGAATGTATACCCCAAGTGCCTATAACTCCATCCATCATGAAATTACGGTGACCACCTGGAGAGAAGATTCCGTACCTAGGTGGGGGCCGTCGGCTTTCATGCCCTAAATGTCGAGTCAAAACATGATACTGTCTCGGGTTAGTGACACACACTATAACCCACTAAGGTACTAATAGCTTAAATAAGCACTACCACGCCTACACCGTAGAATAATAAATCATCTCCCCTCTATTCTATCTGAACACCCCTAAGATATAACTTTTTATATTATTCTAAGGTTTATTGCAGCTATATTCTACTTCTCGTTTAGTCGAAGGATAAAGTCCTGTAGACCCGTGGGTGAGACATCATCCTCGGTTTCACCAACTACACCACCTCACCGTTGCTGAGATGGCAAAAGCTGCTTTGTTTTCGAGAAATCTTGTGCAGGGTGCGGCCATCTATGTGGCAGGTGCGGTCGATGTGGGCTTCTGGGAGTTCTTTGAACGAACTTTCCCCAGTCAGCCCGATTTCCAGAGGGCGGAACTGGTGTGATGAAGACGGTTTGAGACATAGGCTCCTCGCAGACTAGATATGTGCACGGACTAGTCGAAAACCAACTTAGACCGAACTCAGAAGTGATTCTTGTAACTGTGTATACTGTACGAGTCTGGACGCTTCGGAAGCCTCAAGGATCATATGCATATATGTATGGTCTCACTACATCCATGGATGTAGGGAGTTTTGGAACATCCCACCCGCTCAGCATGTTGTATCCTATGACAGAGCAACTGTTGAAACACTGAATACTTTCCATGGCTGATTTATCATTCCCAATTTACATTTGCTGAGCAGTCTCTATTTCCGTCGGCCATTCTTCCAGATTTCCAGTACTCGAAAGTGCCTGTCTACGCTAAAGTGAACACGCTCCATATACACCCGCATCCCGCGTTCCATACAGAGATACAAGATAAATTTTGCATTGATCGATTCAAAGAACCCAATACAATATAGTCTTTCCCTCATGGCTAGTACCCCTCTTTCCGGTTGACCTTGTTTGTAAGCTCCTTGCCCTGACTCAACCGCTGCAGATTCAACTTCACAATCGCCCAGACCCGTACAAAGTAGCTCTCGGAAGCCGCACTGATATGGGGAGTGATGAGAACATTCTTTGTACTCCACAGAGGATGGCCCTCGGGAAGCGGTTCCGGGTCCGTCACATCCAACGCAGCACCGCGGATGAGTTCGTTGTCGAGAGCCTCGATCAAGTCCTCCGTGTTGATAATAGGGCCGCGGGCAATATTGGAAACAAAAGTCTTCCTCCCCGAAAGCACCTTGAATTCAGGCGCTGATATCAGGCCCGCTGTCTTCTCTGTCAGGGGCATCGAGACAATCAGGAGATCCAGGTCGGAGCCGAGAAATTCGTGCAGCTGTTCCTTGGTCTCGCCAAAGAACCATTTCGTGGGGAATTTGCCCTCTGGGTCACCTAGTCCCTCTGGGGCGTACGACTCGTCCCTCTTTGATTCCGGGGTCTTGCGCTCATGGAGTGTGTAGGCGTAAACCTCCATTCCCAGAGCCGTCGCCACGCGGGCACTCTGCCTTCCGATAGCTCCATAGCCCAGGATTCCTCTGCGAATTGGTCAGCGATTTGAGACATGTGCTGCCGTCAAAAGTTACTTACACCCTTTTCTTGACAGCATCGATTGTTGGCTCTATGCCTCTGTCCCATTTGCCCGCTCTTTGCTTGTCCAGGTACGAGGTGACTTTGGTACGATTAGATCAATGCAGAGCGGGAGCAGGATCCTTTTGAATTACTTACGATGATGCTGAAAGCCAAGAAATGTAGCAATGATCCACTCTGATATTTGCGGTCTTCACCCATGATCTGTTAGCTGTCTCTGAATTGAGCCGCCACACCCCTAGGGATTGATGAGACGGACTCACCCATGAACACCATTGGCAGTGCAAAAGGCTATGTCGGTGTCCTTATACAGCGGGTCCGACACCACCAGGTTCGCTCCAGCAGACGAGAGCTGGACATACTCGAGGTTCGGCACATCATCCTTGTCGGGCAGTCCATCTCGATTGTAGCCTGTCACGAGAATAGTCACGTCCTTCCATTCCTCCTTGGTGACGTCTTTTAAGTCGTTGACCTGAACTTCCAGGCCTGGGAAGCGGCTCTTCACTTCATCTACCTCTTCTTTCGATGGCTTGAACGATGGCAGAGCCACAAGGAGCTTATGGCCCTTTAGTGTCTTGTTTGGAGGCTTTTCGCCGAGCCGGATGAGCGTCATTGTGGGTAGCGTCTTGGGCTCCGGGGAGGAATTGGAGAATCGCGATGGCCACAGTTGAGGCGTTGATAACATAAAACTGACTCACTTGAAATGATCAGCTTTCAATCGTGGGTCCGATTCCGAAAAGAACAGCTATGCCCGGCGGCGTTTGTGAGCGGCAGCTGTTGATACCGACTGCGGGGCACGCAAGTCGTCAACTCTAACGGTCATGACGCCAGATCGTTTAGTAATTCCAACGGAGATAAGGATAACCGTTTCGAATCACAACTCCGTTTTGAAAGCTCCCCACTCTCTAGGTGAGTTTCAGCCGTTTCAAAACGGCGACTTGGCCTGGTCCATTCCCAAACACTCGTCTACGTATTGATCGTATGTCATACATCTATGTAAGCATCTTTTTCTCTGCTCAGTCTGCACATATTGCAAGAAGATGACCGCATCGGCAGTTGCTTGCCTTGATGGAATCAAGCATATTCGCCTCACCATCGCTTCTAAGAAGCCATCTTGCGCACAAAGACAACCTTGCAAGCTCCAGCAAATTTGCAGCGGTGGCTGCGAGTCTGAGAGCCTTCAGTTCCGGACCAAACAGAGGGAATAAAATCTGCTCACATAAAGTTTAGACGTGAAGAATTCATACAGTGGGTCGAAGCAGAATGGAAAGAATGCGCTAAGTTGATTTTCACACGGAAAGAGTGACGTGTGGGTTTTATATGCCCGAGGACGACCAGGAGACATGGCTATTCTGCTACTGGACCCTGCCTTGCCAGCAGAATACCGGCAATCTTCGGATCATATTCCAGGATATCGTTATCAACGAGAAGTTCCTAAAGTTAACTAAAAAGGCGGGGCAATTCTCTAAATATATATAATAAGACAGATTCAGCATATACCGGGTTTATATTTATCCTCTACCTAACTCCAACTAACCTCACCACGCCTCTATTAAAAAGTAAACAATATTAAAAACTTTTAAAGAAAATATAGTAAACCGGCCGGGCTTCTCTAGATATACTCACCTCCAGGGCTATATAACAGGACTCGCATGTAAAGACTCTCGAATGGAGCGCCATACGGTCAAACGCTCCCAGTGCTCCATAGACAGCGGTAATAACTGGCCAATGATTCACCATCACGCGCAGGCTCTTCTTGGCCGCGCTTCTGAGATCGACAATCGGATGACTGCCAATATTCCCAATGCAACCGGCTTCCTTTAACATCACGGTTGATCCACACCAAAATACGCGTCTTCACTACTTTTGCGCGAGGGGACGTCATGCCAACAGTTCAAGGGTTGTGAACCCGGAATCAGCCGAAAGAGCCTGTGTAAGCAAGCGCCTTGGATCCTAGAGGCATGCCCGCGTTGCATGCTTTGTTCAGGACTGGCAGATAGTCCACCAATGTCGCATTAGCTTGTCACACTTGACTTTTAAGCCGTAGTGTCGTGAAGGCTTCCTCGTGTACTATTTCACTACGACAGCGCTCTCACCGCATTTCTGGGCATACTTGAGCATCCACCGATCTTTGCCCGAACTCCCGTGTCGAGGGCCAAGGCCGTTTGCTCTGGATCTGGGTGAAAACTGTTCCGAGATGCAAACATCCTGACACTGTCTTGAAGCTCACTATTTCATCGACTCTGGTTTTGACGTCCTTTGAGCTCAAGTTGCTGGGGATGTCAATAGCCGCCGGAGCTTCACGCTGCCAATAGTCCATGCTGACCCTTCAATACATATGTATGGGCAATCTTGAAATAAGGAAGACTGCATAAGAGTCTCTCGATACCGTTGATCTGTGCGCCAACCAGGGAAATGAAACAGATTCTAAATGCACTGGTGAAATTACTGTGTAGATAGATTTTAGGAAATCGAACACCAATCCGCCCCCTATTTCCGTAATTCCGTTTCCAGTTCTTACCCTCTCCCATACCATTCGTGTAGTCTACTCACCGGCAATCCCTAGGTACGTGTAGTGAAGCAGGGATGGGCGATGGGCGATTAAAAGCTTGTGAATTCCCCGCACTAATAGTAAACAGCTCACATGTGTCTTTGTCCCAACCCAGCCTCGGCGAAATAGTTCGGACGAAGTGAGAATCGGTGGATTGGTAGCGAGAGTAAACTTTCTCAGACAGTTGATGCGAGAAAACAGCGTTGGGGCAGCACTTGAACAGCATCCCATGCCCTACATCCGCATTCTAGACCTTGTTCAAAGCGTGCGCCCATCGTCGATCAAAGTCTCATTTGAAGCTGCCACCAATTTGGCACTGAGCCTGATAACAGCTTTCAGAATGACTCCCACGGCCAAGGCCATTACCGGCAAGTCCCATGACGGCGACAACAGGTCAAAGGACCCATCACTGGTTCCTGTGACCTACTATCCTCTAGCAACACAAAAACAACATGCGCGCATGGCACAGCGCATGGCCGGTAAGCCCTACGCGCACTATTTCCACGACTCGCCGCTATATGTCCGACGCGAAGCCCTCGACGCCATCCCGCGGCCCATCAGCAATCCAGAGGAGAATGTCCTCCCCCTTTCTAAGGTCCGCAAGCTCCTGGAGCCGGGCGATCACGCCGTCGAGAACGGCTGGTACGTCTACCCGGACGGGACAGGCTATGTCACCTCCAAGACACAGTTCCCAGGGTGCACGGGCGAGATGATCGACTGGTGGTTCTGGTGGCACAGCGTCGAGGGGGAGAGATACGCATTGTGGTATCCGTACAACCACTGCGACGCCGAGTCTACTTATGCGAGGCGGACAACGAGCACCTTCACGCCCACCGCCAAGAGGGACTCGGTCTCGGGAAGGACGTTGCCCATCCTTGAGAGGGATGATGTGGCTCATCGGCACAAGTGGCTCGGCTCGACGCACACTGTGAGAGAGTTTATTGGCCCACTGCACATGAAACTGCGGATAGAGTTCAAGGAACCGGGCTACTTTGGCCTGGGGACGTGGGAGGAACTGCAGATGGCAGGGTACGAGGCGGCCGTCTGTGGCCTACTGTGGGACAAGGCGCTCCCGTTGAAGGTTGGGGACATGATCCATCTGTGGAGGAGGACCGAAGACGGGCTAGAGCTCAGGAGTCGATATTATCTTGCTCACGAGGTGTACGTGGACGTTTTCGGGCTGAAGGTGTTCGTGAACTGGATCGGAGGTCTTCTGGGCATTAAGCAGGCTGCGGCGGGCGAGAAGGTGGCCTATGAGCAATTGTTACATGACCAGACAGAGTTCACGAACCTGGCGAGCTTTTTGCCTCGGATATTCGAGGAATTTGGTCAGCAGAAAAGGCAAGGAATACCCACGTCATCAAGGGCTCGGATCTGAATATCTTTTTAGCAGAGCGTGAATTAATAAATTATTTTCATTCTTTCAAAGATGGTCTTCAATAAAAGTTTTTTTCTTTCTTTCTCTCTCCAGTGGTGACTAGCGAGTGGTTGATACATGCAGGGCCAGAGATTCTGCGCCGGAGTGCTCAGGGGCATGATCTTGACGAAGGACAGAGAAGGTCATACGAGGCTGATGACTTGTTTGCTGGCTTGCCAGGTTTGGATTTCGATTGTTGGAGCTTGTGGAAGCGTCGTTCCGTCGAGGTTCGGAAGACTGTCAGCAAGGCTGTCGTGGCAAGGCTAGATAGAACAGGCTTTTGAGACCTTGGCGGATGCGGAAAGGGACTTGGCGGATCGATAGAAGCATGATGTTGTACAGGTCAGACTGTAAGAGCCTCTAGAACAACAGGCACTGAATGCCCATATCAGTTCAATAGTTGCCGTTGGAGGCTGTGGCATGTGGTTGGTAGAAAGACATGTTAGGTCAAAATATGGGGTGATTTACTTTTACGCCAGAGCTCCACCACCCTCCTTTAAACCATCAGAAGGTGGTGAAAGGCTGAGAGATACTTGCATCTGGAAATCAGAGAACTAAGCTCATCTCATTGTAAGTTTCGGCTCATTAATGTTGACATGAAACTCAAGATCCCTCGGGACCACCCAAGGCCAGGGATCAACCTGTCGCAGCAAAAGCGACGCCGCTCTTGGCGGCGTACCATACTGCTTATATCTGCTGTCACACAACCAAATACCAGTACAATTTCAGTACCACAGCACAACAAATAGAGCAAACAAACCAGGAGAAGGAGAGTCTTTAAATTATGTCTATTGAGGCGGAAGAGCAGATACTTCAAGAAGGCAACGTGAAAGCAGCCAAGACACTTCTAAAACGCAGAAACACAACAACATGCACACCCGCTTCGGCTTGAACAAGGCCCGCTGTTCTCGTGGGAAATTTGTCCTTGATGTCCACCTTTCCCCGCTTTTGCCTTTCGAATGCAAATGTATCATGTATTATTTCATCCATCCCTTCAATCCTTCCATCCCTGTGCCTTGCCTCTTGCTTGATCCAAATCCAAAGAGCCTCTGAGGCTTCTCTATTGTTCCGTGATGTCCGGCCCAGTGCAATTTCCCCTGAACATCTAGCTAGTCAGACATCCCGGTCCGCTTTGGGCCCAGAAGAACACCGAACACCCCGCTCTTCTGTAGGCTCGCATTGTGGCCGTGACGAAGACCACAGACTCGCTCATGGAAAAGGAGGGGAGGTAAAGGGGAAAACCATAAATGGGGGATATATTCCTACACTGCGGGACGGCCGATCACCCTTTCCATGTACTGCCCCCGGGTTGTCAACTCTCGAGGTCCAGTAAGTAATGGACAGGAGGAAAAGGATCTCCAGCCAGACATATGATTGTGGATTTTTCTTTCAAATGAAGAAACTTGTTGTTTTCAAAGAGAGCTTCGAGCTTCTCTGTCTCTACCGCCAGTAGATCGCGCCGGAGGCCACCCTGACCGAATGACTGGCTGACAGACACAAGCATGCGCACACGCCGGGACACTCCTCTCTTCGATTTCCGTTCTGCCGAAACTTGTCAAACCGCAATTCCTTGATCCAGATCCAGAACACCAGAGATTTGAATTTCCACTTCGACACAAACCAAACAAAACGCAAGATTCCAACACGCGCGCCACACATGCCCCCAACGACCGCTGAAGAAGAGAGTGTGTGCCTCATCGGGTCGAGAAGTCGGAAGATTCCGGCAGTACCTTCTTGTCTTTCCTCGCCTTGATGGCCACTTCTGCCATGATGTGCATGTGGTCCGAAGGGAAGTGGTACGTGGGGAACCCTGGCACCCGCTTCAGGTATTCCATGTCAGGCGATCCCAACAGGGAGACCACCTCCATCGAATTGCTCGAGTACCAAATATAGTCGATGACTCCTTGGAAGGTGGGCACGTAGTTCGTGAATGGCATTTGGTCGGCAGTGTGCATCAGCTGAAGGTAGGATGACCGCAGGTTGAAGGGATGCTCGATGCCGTCGCGAGTGAAGTTGCCGTACTGTCGGCCGCCAAAGTCCGGGTGGTTGGGCTCAACTCGTCCCTTGGACAGAAGCTCATAGACAGAGCTGTCGTAGGTGGAGTTGTAGTCACCACAAACGAAGAGCGGGATCTCGGTGTTGTTTCGATACTCTTGGGATGGCGCTGGTTCGGGCATAACCTCGCGCTCCTCGCCCTCTGGAGCGAGTTGGATGAACTTCTTGTCACGGCATGCCGGCCACCGTGCGTACTTCTCGGCATGCTTCGTGATTCCGTCTATCAAGATGGCCGTCTGAATCAGCTTGACATCGGCTAGTTCTGGTTCCCACGCCAGATGAGCGTTCGCCACAATCATCCGTGACCCTGTCTGGCGACTCTCAAAGAAACATATCATCCCTATGTTGTCCTTCGGCATAACGCGGTTGAATATGTCGTGCTGAGTTTTCATGTCGGGCCGGTTGATCGCAATGTTCTGGAAATCGATCATCTGCTTGTCCAACAGAATAAACTTCTTGGCTTTGTAAAAGACTGCGCATCCGTCCACCGCGTTGGCCTCCTTACCACCCATGATCTTGGCTTTGGATCGCGAGAATTGCACGCCCTTGTAGCCATCGGCAGCTAGCTCTGGGCTGAAGACCTCGTTCATCGCGTCCACCGAGACTTCCTGCAGACACACAATGTCGGCGTCCCGCTCGCGGATTTCCTGCAGTATGGCGTCTTTTCGGTATTCCCAAGACAAGGCCCCAGTCGGTGTATATCCGTACACGGTTGTCGTCGAGTACTTTTCACAAAGGATATTCCACGTCAGGACTTTGATACGTTCCAGGGTCGGTGGGCTGTCAGGGTTGACAACGATGATGGGTCTCGGATTCGGAGGAAGTGGCACTGTTGACTTGTTTCAGCGGACTATCACAGTGAATTTTGCGACAGAACCTTTGACTTACCAGGAGCTTGTTCCCTCAGGAGGCCGATAAGGCTCTTGGTGCCCTTTTCCATGATCTCTTGCTTCAGACCAGGTTCCAGCGGGTTGCCTTCGACGCCCAGCATCTCCAGATTGAACAAATGGCCAAGTTCGTACGGCAGCGACCGGATGGCGTTGTCGAACAGGTACAGCTGCTTGAGCGAGGTGCACATGCCGATCTCGGGCGGAATTTCTGAGATGTTGTTGTGCGATAGGTCCAGCAATGTCAGGCACCTGAGTTGGCCAAACTCCTCGGGAACCCGCGACAGTTGATTCGAGGCCAGGTACAGTTCTTTGAGGAAGCTGTAATTAAAGCACGGCGTCGCTAGGTTGCGCAGCCCCTGTCCACTCATGTCCAGGTTGAACCAGTCCTGCCGTTCGTCTGTCTTCTCAACCATGTGAGGGCGCCTGACTCCAGCATCGTCATCGCCATCAACCTGGTTCGTTGTGGAGGTTGCGATGGTGGACGGACCGATGCCCCTATTCTCCGCTGCCTTGAGGCGAGCGAAGTAATGCCCTTGGTGCTGTTCGACTACGGCAGCGTGTGCCCTCTGCGAATCCTTGTGCGCCCTTAGTTGCGATGCCCACTCTTCGTTAATTTGTTGTGCTTGACCACCTCTTGTTGTACCCGGATGACCGTTTGGGACGTTGTTGTTCGTGTAAGGGCTCGCGTTCGGCATCACGCCGCTCGAGTAGCCGGAAGCGTGACCCATGTTCCCAGTATGGCCGGAGTGGTCAGGTTGTATCGCCTGGTGGTGTGAGGCATGGCCATACTGGTGTGAGGGGTTGGAGGGGTGGTTGTAGAGCATGGGCATGCCGCGCGACGAGGCGGAGGGCCCGCCATTGAGGCGGGAGTTGGGCCCCTGCTGGTGGCCCGAGTTGTACATGCCTTGGGAGGAGCGGGCGTGAGAGCCGAGGTCTGGTGACTTGGAGGCGGGACGCGAGGTCGGAGAGACGTGACTGAGGAGCGTGTTCAGGAGGGTCTGGTTCGCAAGCGGGTTTTTCGGTGTGGGCTGTACGTAGATGAGTTTGCCAAGGTGCTGCTGGAGATACTGATAACCATCTGCCATTTAGCTACCATGGGTGACGGTCGAGGGAGAGGCCAGGCACGGGCAGGGAGGGTCGACGAGGCGGGTGCTGGAGATAGCTCTGCAGGGCATGCGATGTGTCGGTATCGAGGGAGCAACGTCGGAATCGGTGTCGGCGCATGGGAGACTCGACGACTTGGGGCTCCAGCATAGAAGATCGCAGGCGAGAGGAGGAGCGAAGCTGGCGGTCGATCTTGTCCTCGAGGTCAAGACCCCATTCACCGTTCACCCGCGGGGGGTCGAGTGTTGTCGCCGGGTGATGCGATCAGTAAAGGTCTCGGCCGAGGGAGCCAGCGTGTTTGTCACAGCTGACTCGTCGAGGAAAGCAGCACACAGCACAGCAGGGGAGGCAGTCGGCCAATGCAAACGGCGCAAAGGGCTGGTCTGGTGGCAATGGATGTTGTTTTTTGTATGTTTTCTGCTTTGATGGAGCGGGTAGTCGAATCACACACTGCAGGACGGAGGATTGTCAGCTTCGCCCACGTCTAGGTCAAGTTTTTCGGCTGCGGCCCTGGTGTATGGAGGGCCACTCTGGAGGATGAGAATGGGTAGGTGGGCTGGCCGGGGTGTTTGTTTGGGTTTGGATGGAGGGGAAGTCAATCAGTCAGTCCCCCTGGGAGCTGAGCTGCAGCAGTGGTTGTCTGCTGGTGACTGGGTCAGACGGGGGATTCACCACTCACCCCTATAATGAATGCCTGCAGTGGTCGACAATGCTGTATGAGATGGTCAATGGATACTTTGGATTGTGATAGATATAAGCTTCTCCTGATTTTGCCTGGCTCTGCCGATGTCTCAACATCACCCGTTGTTGGCCTAGACCACTTCACCTAGCCTGCCCTGCCACCCGATGGACAGAGTCAGCAAGGGGGCCCGAGCTCCATCCTGCCACGTGACATTTACGTAATCCCTGCCCAGACACCTCAAAGGGGGAGGAGCAGTTGGAAGTGTAGAGTATTTACACTTGCTACCAGTGCCTGTTGTCTGGTCTACATTGTAGCTCTGCTTCAGAAAAAGGGGCTGTGAAGCCCACTCTGTTGTGACTTATCCACACATGACATTCCACTTGTCCATGTTGATGATGATGATGTTGTCATCAGCACCAAGGATAATGGAACTGGCCCACACAAGCAAACACCCACAGCGAGTAAGAAGCCAATGCTCAAGCTCGGATTTGCTTTACACATGCACCATGACCTGTCACGACTCGAGAAGAATGAGACCAAGGCGAAGGTCTCAAGTTACCCATTCACTTTCCAATTGGCCGGCGGCTTCGTCTCAAGGCGTAAAAGACTACAATCAAAATCAATCAATCTTATGGCTGACAAAAGCTCTGGGTAGTCTTTCTGAGAGATGAATGCAATTCGGGATCTACACATCTGACCACCCAACGCTGCACGGCTCACCCACCTGCAGTGTTCCCAACCTTTTGACAGCGCAATTGTCTGGCCCCAAGCTCCACATATTGTTACTTGAGCACCAGGAAACTCCTGAGCTGTTCTCGGACCTTGTCAGTGTCAAGTCTCTCATGCAAGCAAGATCTTGCCTAAAGCCTCTCACTAAGACCCCAAAGATCGAGGAGCATTTTGTCAAGAGCCCTTCTTGAATCCCCAGACGACAGCTTACCTAGGTGCCATGAATACCAAGCCATGACAGCTTGGGCCTGTCACTGGAACAAGGTTGATACAATATGTTCATAGCGTGCATGCAACGGTAGCACAGCGCCTCCACAAGCAACCAACATAAAAGCTTCGCCTATGACCTGAAGATTCGAGGCATTTTATGGGCATTCGCCTTTCCAGGCAATCTGCCTGCATATGCAGTCAGCCCAATATGTTTCGGGCTGCCGTAAGGCATTTTCCTGGGGTCGATAGAGTTAACTCAGGTGCCGCCCAAATGCACCTGCTGTTGAAAAGTTGCGAGGCTTTTTCTCTTCCATCGAAATTTGCATCCCACTATACCGCGTATTGGGGGTCTTTAAGAGCGGTTACTATAAAGCCTGCGGGCCTTTAGACTATTCTTCTCCTTCTATAGCCCTTTTTTCTCGCCTAAAATGGTTACTTTAAGGTTCTTTATATTATAACCTTTAATTTGCTATAAGTTATAAGCTTTATATAAATTCCTAATAAATTAAAACTATATTTAAATGCGAAAAACGGTTATAGGAAAGCAAAATAGTTACGAAATAGAAATAGTTTTTGGCAGAATTTAGCTTCTAATAGGAAGGTTTCTTTCTTTAAAGTAAATCCCTTTCTAATTCCTTTAAAGTTACCCTTTTGCTTTAGGATAAAGGTTAGCCGAAAAAGAATTTCTTCCTTTCCCTTTCTATTATACTCCTTTTTATATTTTAAACTTCTAGGGTAAACTATTTTAAATCTGCTTTTAATTCTAATTCTAATTAAAGACTTTATAATCTTAAACTTATAGGAAAAGGGAGGTGATAACTTAAACTTTAACTTTAAGAAGAAAGGTGCTATCCCTCCTTCCCTTCCCTTCCCTTCCCTAGGGCTAATATATATCTAGGGCTAATCTATACCTACCTAACCTCTTTATAATCGCTTTTCTATTTCGCAATCGCTTTTCTACTTTAAGTTTATTTCTGCTCTGCAACTATTTAATGGGAAAAGGGGCTAAATAGCTAATTAATAGCTTAATAGTAGAGGATATTAAAACCTAATAGGTAGCCTAGAGGCCACTTTATAAAAAAAGCATCTAACTAGGTAAACGAAGCCTATAGTAACCACCTTCGAAGACCCCCCCCCCCCTGCACAGTATAGCACTACCTAAGCATCCAAGTACACTTAAGCAGCCCTTAAACTTTTATTAATTAAAAGCTATATTGCAAGGCTCCCCTGCTTTCGGTTAATGTCAGCGGCCCTTTTTCCACTAAGTCTTGGGCAAGTTGATATTCAATGTTGATACCCGCCCCGGCCCACTCTCCGACCACTTGCTTAACCATTAACTCACATTCGATGAGCACCGTCTGATTTTGTTTATTCTGCACTCCTAATAATTGGAACAATGTGTACTCAGCTATGGCGCCATAATTATACCTGGGGCAGCGCTGACAAGCCATGCACAATCATGGTGGATGGTTTGGAATTGAACGTCACGAAGAGTGCATTTACAGCCCTGCAACAACTCCATCTTCAGATCAAGACAGGCTCTTATGGATCGATTCTATTTGCATTGACCAAGATGATCCCAAAGAGAAGAGTCACCAGGTGGAACAGATGAGGACCGTATTTGAGAAGTCCGAGATGGTTCTCGTGTGGCTCTGCATCAGCAACGACTGCATCGACGAATTCTTCGATATGATGACGGATCCGCGCTTAGAGCGGCTCAGGTCTGTCGGAAGAAAAGGGGTCAGATTCATTACGGATGAGACCCCTCGCCGACTGCGAAGCAACTGACGTGCGGGATAAGGTGTTTGCTTTGATGGGGATCGCTGTTGATGGGCGAAACACTGAATGTTTTCTCCCCGGCTACGAAAAGATACCGGACCGAGTAGCCCAAGACACCGCATCATTCATAATCTTTCATGAAGTCTTAGATCTTTCAGATTATGGATTTCCAGCCTTCACTTCAGATGAGTTCCTTAGAAAAGTGGAGAATGTGTTTGAGCGGCTCTTCGATTGGGCACTACGTGAATTCCGCAAGGATATCATATTACGACTCCTAGGAGCACAACCTGGCGCAACCCAAACCTACACTTGGAAGAAGGCACTACTTTGCTATTTCGCTTGACGGAAACCAAAAGGCTCACGACAACCACAACTCTTTCGGGATCAACAAGGACCGTGGGAGCCAATCAAGAATCGAAAATTGCAATAAGAACAAGACAGGGATGACAATCTTTTCGAATGGGCTCTGAGTCTAGGTGCAACCATGGATGTCGATGTGTTTGATCAAGGGGGGAGACACCCTTGCACAAAGCCATCAGGTTTGGACAAATCACCATATTGGAGCTACTTCTCAGGCGAAAGGATATCTCACTGCACAAGGCCTACCGAGATGGGCTTTCTCCGCTCAGCCAGGCAGTCATGCTGAAGCGCAAAGAGACCGTCAGAATTCTTTTGGCCTACGAAGTCGATGTGAATCATATGAGTGGAGGATCGACACCCATTGCGATATCGATCCGGCAGAGATCTGCAGAGATGGTGGACGCCCTGCTCGCTCGTCATGATGTTGACCTCAACCATGGTGGGTTTCGACCGTTACCGGAAGCGGTGCAAAGTGTTCAGCAGGATGCTGAACGATGTGATCAGGAATCAGTCACTCGTCACACACTGGGCTGTTATCCTCTTGATGTTAACAAGTACAAGGATGGGAACGCAGCATTGATGCGGGCAATCCATCACCGCCACCGAAACTTGGTTGCGTTGCTCCGCACCCACCAAGTCATCAACAATATGTACATTCGACACTCGAGGGTCATTTTCAAACGGGCGATACCGGATTTAGATGTTCTTGCAGCAAGTAGGATTCTTGACTCGGACGAAGATCTCGCCAACGAATTGTTTGCCTGGAAAGGTGTTGTTTCCCGTGTTGCGGCAACTAAAGGAGCAGCACGCAGGAACGAACATCAGCACAGCACTCTGGTACTCGGTGTATACGAGAGATGAGAAAATGATAGCTCTTCTCATTGACAGAGGTGGCGATATTGAGACGATAGATGACCAATGGAATATGTCACCATTAGCGGCATCATGCATGGCAGCATGGACGGTCAATACACGATGGCTAAGCTGCTACTTGGCCATGGGGCCAGCCTGCTATCCGAAGATTGGGCCAACTCTAAAGTGGTGGAATGGGCAGCCATCTCTGGTCGAACTCACATCGTTGGGCTCCTCATTCAGGCTGTTCAAGCACGTGGTCAAAGTCTACTGCTGGGAAGATCATTACTGAAGGCCGTCGGCCTGAGGCTGTTCGAGATGGTTGGTTTCTAACTGGACAACGAGGCGCCTATTGAGCATCGAGACAAATCCGGACGCACTCCGCTCGCCTTGGCGGCTAGTATCTATGACATTGAGATGATGAATCTGTCGTTGGACTGGGGTGCAGACTGTTGAAATATTTATAATCTCTCTAATCTATTCACTGGCAGCGCTTTTTGGTTCCAAGACAGGCCTGGGTGCCGAAATCTGCAGTCGGCTTACTCCTTCATGGATAGCGAGGCTGTCTTCATATTCCAACTGCCCGAAACTTCGAAGAATCGGCATGTCCAAAGGCGTTTGAAGGACGAGTTGGTCGATCCAAACGTCGTAGTGATCTAGAAAATGACTCTAGTTATTCATGATGTCACGTACATGCGAACGGATTCTCTCAAGATATGTAGGCAGAACACGGCTCGAGGCGGAGGCGGGCGAGTAAAGTCCGGAATCGGTTGATACGATATATCACTGTCACTGGCATGAGACTTGTCAAACTTTCCGTGATGAGTTCAAATTGGCTCCCAGAAATAGACATCATGAAGGCTGCAATCGAATTTGATAGGCTTCTCCAAGAGAAAGACATGGAAAGCATTGACGGCCAGATTGGTTGCATGTTTAGGCTTAATCGGGTCGGATCAATCTTTTGCCATAACGTCAATGGAGGAGGAACGAGGCAGAAGGATGTTCTCCTTCCGTTGCTTTTATGGCAGTCCCTCACCACCTGGGCAGTCGGAACGTTGGATACACGATTCTTCTTACCCAAGATATAGCCACATTCTCGGCCAAATGCGTCTGCGACGCAAATGAGACATGCTACCGAATTTCTCACATTTGAAGGGAACGTAGGAGTAGCATCTTCTGCAATAGTACAACTTCACAAATTAATATGATAATCAATATTTGTTTGATGTTGATCGGCAACTTGGACTTGTTCGCCGTGACAGCAATTTTCCAGCGATGATCGGGACCTGTCGCACCTTTCAGTATCCTCTGAAGAGAACATTCCAGGCAGCAGTCGTATAGCTGGCGTATTTGTCCCATGAGTTATTCTCGCAGCGAGAAATTTCCGGGGTCGTGTCATTTGACATTCAATCTCTGCGGCCCGGCACAGCGCATAGCGGATGATAGAACTGCAACATAAACCCATTAAGGAAGCAATCGCAAGGTAACGATCTCCGGTGCATCAACCAAAGTGATGATGGACATGTGTTAGCTGGTGGAAGACTTTCTCGGTGTATTGAACGATCACTCTTTCCCCTGGCCGTGCTCAGTGCCCATTGAGCAGGCCGGTATCACAAAAATCTCTTCACCTTCCTTGCGGCATACCTGTCGTCACTCCTGACAGAGTGATATCTACATCTCCCCTGCTTGTAATGTTGTAGTGCGTTCAGGAGCGTAGCGGCACCCCAGGAGACCCATGATGCTCGGCTCGTACAGCAGTAGTGCTGATTCCGGTTCGCGAGACCGGCCGAGTACGAGTTCTGGGCGAGCTACTGGCTGATTTTGGCGCCGAACCCAATGGCAGCGAGACCTGTGACTGGTCTCGCTGCCGTCGGTCATCATCTCCAGCTCCTTCCGCAGTCAGCCGAGTAGTGATATCGCCAGTTTGGGCGACAGACCCGAAGGCAGTCGGGCGAGCTTCTGCCTCTCGGCAAGTCAGTCCCGAATACCGATGGCATCAACTCCACAGCACTGTTGGCAGACGAACAAAGGCACAGGTTTCTGGCCTTTGGTGCCAAGAAGCTGTTCGGATGTGGGTGCTGCTTGGTGTAGGGGGGACAGGATCGCGGTTTCGTCACGCGCCCCGGCTACACGGTCGGAGACTTTATCGTCACAGCCTGATGTCAGTCACCAACGCCTGACCGGTCCGCAAATACCAGGGCCTCTTGCTGTGCCGTTCGAGAGCGTGGACGCCACTTTGTACGCGGTCGGCTCGTTCTCCCGGCTCGCTCTCGCTTCATGTCCCAACACGAGAAGCTACTTACCCATGCCCATATTCGGGCCGCGCGCTCAGCGAGCGCAGCTGAGCTGGGGTGAACAATCAACCGCCCCCTGGCTTCCTCAGCGAGGAGGACAATCAATAATGCGAGCCATTTCTAGAAGCCACTTCGGTTGCAGGTGGCTCAGCGTAGAAATATTCCGAAGCGCGCAGAGCCAAGGACAATTAAAATCCCGTTGCAGACACTACCGAGCCTCCCCTCCGAGATCCGGCCGTGCCCCAGAGGAAGGGGGACGGAGGCCACACGGCACCAGGAATAGCAGAAAAAGACGACGGAGATCCTCCGTAGATCAATGGGACTCCACGCAGAACCACAGCGGTCCATTGGAACCCGTCCGGCCGGGTGGACTGTCAGTCGGAGGACCCCTGCGCTAGGCCAGACTGAAGGCTCCGGTGGGTTGGTCCCAAAACGGGGCAACACTCACACTCACACACACTCACACACACACGTACACACAGGCGAGAGAGAAGGGTGGCTGCGATCCATCATGGGTGTTCTCCGATACTCCGCGGGGTTCTGTGTTTGTCAGGTAAATGCAAGAGCTTGAGGTCCACCCCACAGGACGCTTGTCGCAGCAAGCAACCTTGAACAGCTCGGTTCTCGAGGTCGGCTTATTCCCATAGATAGAGGCGCGGCAGGCATGATGCGATGCGAGCTGCAGACCAGGGGGAGGAAAAAAAAAAATCCCTTAGAGCTAATAATAACGGCTTGCAGGTGCTGGTTCGGACTCATGCAACGATAATCAGAACTTAGAAGAGGGCGGGGAGGATCGAGGATCGCGCAACAAGCACACACAACAGTTGCTTGCACCGCATCCGCATCCGCATCCACACTGGAGACACAGCATTGCACACTGCACAGCACACACCGGTGTGCCAACCAACATTCGTCCTACCTTGGTACAGATAGATAATGCCAGACAGGCGGGACACCATGTGCACCCAATCACGGCCGCGAGGCTTGCTTGAGATCGATCTGGTGTCTGGCTCAGACATATTGACATAGCAGCGGCCGGACCGTCGAGCCAAAGATCCAAAACCAACGAATATCTAGGTATTTCCCGAATGGGGCTAAGCGTAAACAGGCTGGAAGGGGCCGGTCAATAACGGAGCGGGGCATTCCTTTCTTTTTTGTTTTGGTTTGGGTGGGCTCCTGGCTTGCTCTAAGCTAATAATGATGGTTCTTGGTTCTACCAGCTGTGGCTCTTACTAGCTCTGGCCCTGGATTGGGATTGGTGGCTTGATGACCTACTTTCTCCATTCTTCATGTGGCAGCTGCAGGGGCCGGATTGGGGAACTTGGGGAACAAGTTCGGGCGAAGAAGCAAAGTAAGCAGCAGAGAGAGGGGCTTCCTGGCGCCATGCAACGGCTGGCAGCGCTTGACAGGAGGCGGCACAGGAACTGTCGTCAGCATGTACGTAACTGGGGCGAGCAAGCTACACTAATGTGAGGTGCGACCCGACAGTGGCTAGCCGTGTACCGCTTCAAGTTCGCCCAGGCATCTCGAAAAGGAGGAGGGTGTCACAACATGGGAGCCAAGCAGAGAGGGAGGGCTAGAGCACGGCTGGGTAGTATGATACCTACCTACCTAGCCTACGCTAACTTTGGGTAATGAGTCACATGGTGAGTGATCTAGTGTTCTAGAGTGTAGTGTAGCACGTTCGCTAAGCCCACAGCCCAGCTATAAAAGGGTGCTCTATTGCGTTGCGTTTTGGAATTTCTAGCTAGAAAAACTATCCACTCTTTTCCCTTATATATTTGCTCTCTGATCAGAACCGTATTTCGTGAAATATCTTCTTCGAATACACCTCCGTCTCCTCGTTTGCTGATCCTCTATTCCCCTCGATACCCTCTTCCGCGTCGGAGGCTCCTCTTCTTTCTAGAGGGCTCTGGCAGAACCGGCCGTCCCACTCGAAAAAGATCATCTGAAGAAATCGCAAGATCACACAAGCAATCTCTCGAAGAAGCCCTTACCACAGTCAGCCTAAAGAGACCACAGCCACAATACAACTGCAAACTTCTATCAAAATGGACGACCAATCTCTCCCCCGACCACTATTAAGAGGCAGCGACATTCCTTCTAGCACAGACCCCCTATTTCAGGGTCTTAGGTACCGACCACAGACCCAAGCAACACAAACAACTTTCGACCAAATATTAGCTATTGTGGCTAAGAAAATGGGTGATGTGCCTCAAGAAGTTGTGCATAGTGCTGCTGATGTTACATTGGAGAATTTAAAGGATGAGGATCTTAAGGATTTTGAGAAGAAGGCGGAAATTGACGATATTCTTGAAGCCTGTTTAAGTCTAAAAGAATTTAATGAGCTGGTTAATCTTGGTAAGAAAATCACAGATTATAAGTAGAGCCTAGAGGATAAGGCTATTATACCCTAGTTATTTTCGTTTTTAATCTAATTATAATACCTTCTTTAATAATAAAAAAAATATTACCGGTCCCTTTATCTAAAGAGAACGCTATAGCTGCTAGGTTATACCAGATAGGAATTTTGCTAAATTTAATAATCATGTGTTAATATATTTGCGCCATTAGAAAAGCGAAATCATGGATGATTCTGATCTGAGAATTATACATTCCAGCCCAGATTGTATGTATCTGCTTTCATCCTCGAGTCAATGAGGAGGAAATGTGTACCTACGTTGTGCAGCCAACCCAAAACCGGACCTCTGTCCGCTTGGGTGCCACACCTGGCGGTGCCGCCCCAAAACTGGACCTCTGTCCCTGGAGTCCACGCACCTGGCGGTGCAGCCAAAAAACCGGACCTTGCCACACACCTGGCGACGGGCTGCAGGGGCAAGCCTAACCGAGCCCAGCGACGCTCACTGACGCTCACCTATAGGCCCACCCCACCTCAACTTCAGCTCAGTCTTGAGACTGTTCCAGGTCCAGGAGCTGCTCAGCGCAAGAGATGAATATGGAGGTAGGTAGGTAGACTAGGTATCTAGGCAGATGAAAGATGAGTGGTGAGACGAGGCACCTTTGGGGGCTGGCTGCTGCCACGACAGATTGGCCGCCTCGGATATATAGGATCGAGGCAGGATGCACATGTGCTTACCATCCCGGTGGGACTCGGAGGGACTTTTTTTGTTCTTTTTTTTTTTCTTGCCCTCCTTTTTTTGCTGG
Organism: Diaporthe ilicicola; assembly: GCA_023242295.1. Taxonomy (NCBI): domain Eukaryota; kingdom Fungi; phylum Ascomycota; class Sordariomycetes; order Diaporthales; family Diaporthaceae; genus Diaporthe; species Diaporthe ilicicola. The sequence goes on along the minus strand of JALPVH010000116.1, from coordinate 90,923 downwards.
GTTGCTGGAAAGAGATTTCTAATGGATGTTTCATCCAGATTCTGTATCAATATCAAGTTGTCGAGGAGCTTTAATGTTCAATACTGTCATCTTGCCCATTCCTTCGCCTGGCCGGATGACCTACCTCCTTACCTGCCTACTTACTCACTCTCCTTCGATCAACTTCTGGTCATCATCGCCCTCAAGCTCGACTCCTTGACCTTGATACTGCAACGTTATAACGTTTAAACATTACGCTCTTGCTACTCTGCCCGCTCGATGTCGCGTGCGATTCGAGATAGGCCGTGATTGCCGTCGAGATACCCCGCAGTGTGAAAGCCTGGGAGGTGCAGCGCACACTGACACTGGGCCGAGCGCCATCGCATCGATCGCGGTCCAACCTTGCCTTTAGGGCCGGAACGGAACGGTGCCATGAGCAGCGGAGCATCGAGGTATAGAGAGAGAGAGAGAGAGAAATATAATCTTGAGTCGGCGACATCACAACCCGCAGTGCAACCAACCACCAACCAAATACCCGCAATCAGACCAACAACAGGCCGACTTGGAGGGGACATCAGACCAGGGAACATCAGGTCATGGAGTCGAAACCCACAGCCCTGAGCCTGCAAAACGACCCTGACGGATATTCGGATCAGCAACACGCCTCCGCAGTCAAAGTCAATCGGTTGCGATTGCATCATCTCCATCACCACTGTGACCATCACCAACCTCGTCGTTGATTGCTGTCGATTAACAATTGACTACAAGTGATTTCCTCTGGAGACAAGACTCAAGACCAGAGATAGTTGCATTGCACGGTTCATCACGTGGTCATCCGATCCGCGATACATAGTGTTGAGCACCGGGGGAGGCGAGCGAATCGCCGGGTTATCCGATCCGAAGCGAACAAGGGAAAAGAGATTGCCGACGACTACCTGACACTGGTGGCAGCCTGCAAGGGACGATGCCCGATTGATCACCACAGCGACACCACTCAGGCCTGTTAATAAGGGTCCCACCCGGGGAGGCAATCCGGAGTCGAATTTTGTGACCTGGCAGACTGCTGACTGGGACAGGGCACCGAAGCCATCCATCCTACAGTACCATCCTGACGGGCGGGCTCGCGGGCAAGGGAGTGAAAACAGCCGAAGAGTGGGGGCTGCATGGATCTCGCTGCTGCTTACCACCACCCACCACCTTGAATTATTTGCATGCATGCGCGACTAACAGACAGCACATGAGCACCACGAGACGGGTTGCAACTGCCTGCCAGCGACCAGAGAGGGAAAAAAAAAGAAAGAGGACGAGTCAGGGCGTACAGACAGACACAGACACAGATCAAGACACGACTGCGACCTTGTCAGCAAGCAAGCAATCGATCAATCGGATCAAAAGAAGCAATCAATTCGACTGCTGCGGTCCCCCCATCACGGCTCGGACACACGTCAAGAACACAAAGCACGTGGGATTTGACCCTCGCCAGATTCTAGACCCCCCACGAACCGACTCCTCCCTGACCCACGGGCCTCTCCGGGGCGAGCGGGCGAGCACATCCCAGCCCAATCAGGCTTCCTAAACGCCTACCGAAAATCTCCAGCAAGACCTTGACGGTGGGGAGACCATCTCGAGACCATTGACTGATTTGATATTCGGAGGTGTGGAGCCAATTGGAGGGGTAGGAGGCATAGTGTACAGGGTACTGAGGAACAGAGGCAAGCACGGCGGGGACCACAGTGGGAAGGGGGGTCTGCCTCGAGTACTACCACCCTTCGGCGCATCTGATCCTCCTAAGCAGAAAGAAGCTTAAGCCGGGCTCCAAGGTTTGAGGTTCGAGAGATGGAATACGCTTGGGGCATAGCAGCCAGCAAGACGCCGTTTCCGGCCGAGTTTGCAGCGGCGGCGAGGTCAAAGCCAAAGGCTGCTGCATCTGCTATTGCTACTGCTACTGCTACTGCAAATGCTAATAATGCTAAGTCGACGTCGTTGCCGCTGCCGCCTCCAAAAACGACGACGACCTCAGCCTCTTCAACAAAGGCCCAGCAGCCGCAACCGCAGCCGCAACCGCAGCCGCAGCAGCAACTGCAACAGCCACCCAGCAGCCCAGCCAGCCCAGCCAGCCAAGCCAGCCCAGCCAGCCCGCCGCTGCCGTCCCCGCGCTCCACAACCAGGCCGTACCGCCCGCACTCCAGGCCACCCAGCTGCCACAAGCAGGCCATCCCGAGCAATAGCAGATTCAGCTTCGGCTTCAGCCCCAGCCCCAGCCCCAGGTCCAGATCCAGGGATCAGGGCTTTTCTGAGGCATTGATGAGTCCGGACTCACAGTCGCCAGGTCTCTCACACGAGCTCCTCTCGCGCGTCTCGTCACATCCTACCCCGTCTGCCCCGTCTGCACTGACACACGACGACCGACGACGCCCCGCCAGTGCAACCATTGGTAGCCGTCTCCACCGGAGTCGCAGCCGCAGCGGTCGCAGCAGCACCAACAGCGCCGCCACCTATCCCACCTATACCACCACCTCATCCTCCTCCAGCGGCAAGCCAGACGCCCAGTCAAAGTCTAGCAGGGCCCAGCAGAGACCCGCTTCCACCTCCGCGGCTGTTGGTGGCAGCACCGCCAGCGCAAGGACCTCGTCCCTGACCTCGTCCTCCCTCCAGGACAAGCAGCTACCCGCCCTGCCGACCGAGGCTTCAACGTCCTCCTCCTCCTCCTCCCCTCGGCGTACAGCAGCAGCAACAGCAGCAGCAGCAGAGGCCTCTGATGCCATTGACGAATATGATGACCATGTCTCCACGTACCCGGGGCCATTGATGAGCCGTGCTTCCACCCTGTCAAACACAGACGGAGCAGGATCCCAACGAGACTGGCAGGGGGACCACAACACGGCTGCCGCCTCGGCTACGGCTACGGCTCCTCATCTGTCAGCAGCAGCAACGTCAGGCCCTCCATCGCAGCATCGCAGACCCCCCTCCTTGAAGCCCAGCTCCACCACGGTGTGCGACGCTTCCAAGAAAACCAGGAGCCCCCTTTCCTTCTCCCGGAGCCGCGCACAACACCAGCACCAGCACCAATACCAACACCACCAATCCAATCACAACAACAACCACCCCGACAGCGGTGCCGGCCACAGATTGGTGCAAAATCACGGGCTGAGCCGCAAAACTGTCCCAGCACCAAGCACACCCCGGGCAAATGCGGCATCTTCCTCGCCCTCGACCTCGACCTCGACTGACCCCCCTACCCGCAGGCGTGACCGGAGACAATCCAACCATGCCACCATGGTCGGGACAGAGAGCATCATCTCCTCTCGCACCGAAAGCGTGGCCGAGTCCATCGGCGGCCGCACAATAATGTCCAGCGAGCCGCCCTACAGAGAGGCAGACGGCTCGTCTACCAAGTCGTTGTTCCGCCCCAGCAGACCCTTCGTCACCAAGAGCAATGGCCGCACCTACCTCAACGACCCGACCCTGGCATATCCACTGCCCGTCGACCTCCGCGAGATGCACCGCCAGTCCCTCCGCACGCTGCTCCTCTTCCAGCTTTTCGGCGGCCCGCTGTGCTCGCCCTTCTTCAACAACAAGCCGCCCACGCGCGTGCTGGACGTAGGCTGCGCCTACGGCTTCTGGAGCATGATGTGCCACTCCTTCTACTCGCGCAAAGGTTTCCCCAACGTCCACTTCACAGGCCTGGACATCGCGGCGCTGGGCGGTATTGCGGGCATTGCGGGCATGCCGCACGGCACGGGGCCTTCAGGCCACAAGGACCGGGTCTCGACGACGTCAGCATCGTCGTCCGCGGGCCACTGGGCTGAGCAGCCACCGGACAAGAACATGCGTTGGAACTTTGTGCAACACGACATGCGCCAGCTGCCGCTACCCTTTGTGGAAAACGAGTTCGACGTCATCATGTGCAAGGACATGTCCATGGCGGTCCCCACAGACCACTTCCCACTAATTATAGACGACTTCATGCGCATCCTCAAGCCCGGCGGCGTCCTCGAGGTCTGGGAGTGCGACCACCCTATCCGCATGCTTCGACCCCACGTGCCTGACACACCCGCCACGGGGCCTGGCGCCGCACCACCCCACACGCCGAACCCAGACGACAGCCCATCGCCCGCGGCAGTCGCCTCCGCCGAAGACAAGGCCGGCGCCGAAGACAGCAGCGCCCCAAGCACGCCCGCAGCAACCCCAGGTGGCCACAGTAGTAGCAGTAAGAAGGCCGACTACGAGAAGGAGGTTGCGGAGCTGGGCGCGTACGTTATCAACAACAACACGCCGCTTTCGGGTCCGCAGAACAACTACCTGATCGAGTACAATGGGTGGGTGAACAAGTATATGGACATGCACACGCTGCTGGCGTTCCCCTGCGCCAACGTCGGCGCCTTCATGGTCCAGGAGCCGCTGCTGACCAACTGTGGCTCCAAGCGCCTGGCCATCCCGCTGTCCGAGGTTCGGTGGGAGCGCGAGGGCGTCGGCGGTGTTGTCACCAAGGACGGCAAGAGCTACATCGACACGAGCAAGGCCATCGGCAAGGCCGCTGCCGCGGCGGGTGGGGTCCTGGGCAAGCGCGGGTCCAACGCGGGCATAGGCGCCGACGGGGAGGACGGCGCGGGCGGCGGCAGCAGCAAGAAGGGCAAGGCGCTCAGCGCGGGCCAGCTCGCGCTGCGGCAGGCGGCGCTGCAGACGGTGGTGCAGTTCATCGAGGGCCTGGAGCCGGCGCTGCGCGAGGTCAGCGGCAAGAAGCCCGACGAGTGGGACACGTGGATGGGCAAGCTGATGAAGGAGCTGATCGAGCGCGACGGCACCAGCTGCGGCGAGTGCCTCGAGGTCGGGGCCTGGTGGGCTCGCAAGGTGCAGGACCCTTGATGGGCCGAATACTATAATTGGCTGGGATCCATTTGTTTTTCTTTTTTTCTCTTCCCTCTTTCTGTTCAGGAAAGAGGGAGGAAGGAACGAATCAAGGAAGAATGAATGCCTACGGCTTTTTGGAGAGGTTATTTTTATTCTCGGGATGTTGTGGTGTGGTGTCTTTGCTTTTTCTTTTCCCCACCCCCGGCCACTTGTTGGGAAAATAAACACATACGCGCGAGCTCATCTATCTACTACTACACTACTTACCACTACATATTAACCCTACATATCCACCCATCACGACTGCTGCGCCTTGACACCCACGCGGGAGCACACCACTGCCTTCATCAGAGCCCGTCACGCTCCCGATTATTCAACCCCTCCAAGAATTGAGTCAAGCACCGTCGTATCGTTTCCGCAGCGTGCGATATCGTTTGAGATAGTACCTATATAACGCAGAACGAATCACGGCAGCCGTTAGCGCATCTCATCACAGACGTACTCATCCACGATATCTATGTTTTAAGGAGTATAAGGGAGAGAGGATGGATGGAAGGAGGAGGATAGGAGGACGGTTGTTTGCATCTTTTGGCCAGGGTGGGCTTTAGTCAGACCCGGCTTCACGGTCTAGCTCGGCCGCTTGGCCATATTTCACGGGTGGCCCAATTTCTTTTTCCGCGCTTTGCGCATTGCATATTGTCAAGCAGGGGGCGGTCATCTCCTGCCGAGCGAGTCCGTGATTCAGGGAAGAGGGGTTTCTGTGCATGATTGTGTCGATCTGGGGGAGGGCCGTGGACGAGCTGGCATATTGCGACGGCGGTGGTTGTGGACCTGACGCATTTCTGTATGTATGTATGTATGTATGTATGTATGCATGCATGTATGTATGGATGTTATAATAAACGCGTGCATATATGTGTGTATGCATAAGCGTTTGTCCGCTTTGAGGAACTCTGGAAAGTAGGCTAGCCGGATGCCAATATGCACGATGAGACAGAGACAGACGGGAGAAAGATCCAGATCTTGCATGTTTCTTCAGCCTGATCTTGTGTGTGTCCTACATTGCATGTTTGTGTTGCATTGCGCGTGCGTGCGTGCGTGCGTGCGTCGTATGCAGTTCGACTTTCCTGTGACCCCCCCAGGAGGCGCTTGAGAGAATCGATCTGCACTTTAGCCGCTGGGTGTGTCACGTACGGCCCGGGCCCCTGTGACACTGGGTCTTGATGCGGCTGTTGATCCTGGCACTTGCCCAAAGGGGGAAGTTTTGGATGTGTTTATATGTGTTTGTGGCTTCGGCGCTCGAAGGAGATTGGCAGGTGGGAGGAAGAGTTGTGTGGGCTTGCTGATGGAAGACTGCTGAGGTAGCAGACACACTCACAGCGTCTCGATTTCTATGACAGACTCGTCAGTTTCTTTTGCTAGATTCAGCAGATAAAAAAAACAAAATAAAAAGGCAACAACAATCGCTCTATCCTCTCCATCGTGGATTCCTACCTTTGCGCACGAAATCCGCCCTTTTGATGCCGTCCTTGATCTTCTCTTGGTCGCGCAGGCCGGCGTTGGCCATGAAGGCCTTGTGCAGGCGCGGTCGGAAGAATTGATAGCCCGCGGGGTACTCGCGGCCGAGGTAGAGGAGCTCTGGACGGTAAATGAGAGGTCAGATTCTTTCTCTTGTATTTCAATGGCATAATGACTAGGCCCTCAAGACAAGAGGACTCTTGGGGGGGGGGTGGAAAGTGGGTAGACAGTAAGATCACAGACAGGGTAGGGCGGGGGAAATGGCTAGTAAAATGGTTGCGCACGCTTGTAGATGGCAATGACTTGCTGCCTCAGCTCTGGATTAATGGGAGCTGACATTTTGTGTCTCGGCCGGCTTCGAGGGGGTGCATTGTTGGCCCGAAAGAGTGCTTTGTCGCTTGACATGAATGCACACACCCATCGACTGCGATGCAAGGAAAGGGAAAGGGAAAGGCATCATACAGTCTGGAGGTAGTTGGAGAGACCGGAGCCGACCTCGGCTGTGGCCATGGCGTACATCTTATCTTATCAGTGAGCAGGGGGGGAGGGGTCTTGATGACCTTCCGATTTCCCCTCCACTCAATTACGCCTTGCGGTCGGTCGTGATGCCGGCTGGGCATTTTGCTCTGCTCTCTCAGTTGCCAGGTTATCTCCGGTGGACTGTTTTCGTCTCCGTGTTAATATTCTTGTCCGTTGAGGTTGGCTTCCTATTGCAGCTGCCACAGTTCCATTCAATGTCTTTATAGCACATTATACGCATATTGCCTGTCACGATGGTACCTCGACCGCGCCTCCTCCCGCTGTCTCCCCTCGGCCGAGGCTTGCAGTGTCCAGCCCAAGCTTCAGCTTCAGCTACAGCTCCACCACTCAAGCTCGCCCGCCCATCATCATCGACATCCACAGCCCCTACCGATGCGATCCCAGACCCTCCTCCCCAGCGATGGCTCTCCGACCTCCAGTCCCGCCTGGGGAAGTGCATAATGTTTGGCTGCTCGCCAGCCCAGGTGGCCCAAGCAAGCGGCGTGCTGCACGCCCTGGCGACCGAGTGGAGGAAGCTCAGTGCAGGCAGCGAGGGCTACCTGACGGGCGGGCGGCGCGGGCTCGAGGGCCAGCAGGTCGTGTGGGGCGAGCAGGACAGCTTCCAGCACGTCAACAACACGCGCTACGTGCGCTGGGCCGAGTCGGCGCGCGTCAACTGGGCCACCAACTTTGCCAGCCACGTCGACCCGGCCCACCGGAGGGAGTGGCTCGAGCTCATGACGCCGCGGTCCGTGGGCCTGATCCTCAAGAGCATCCGCGTCGACTTCAAGTTCCCCATGACCTACCCGGACAAGGTCTCGGTCTACCATAAACTCCGCTATGCGCCGTCCGCGCAGCCCTCGCCCTCGTCGCTGATCCTCGACGCCGTCGTCTTCTCGCACAGGCACCGCCGCGTCTCGGCCAGGGTCGAGGAGGACATTGTCATCTACGACTACAGGGCCGCCAGGAAGACCGAGATGCTGCCCTTCATGCGGGACGTCTTGGAGGATACCTTTGTGCAGCAGCAGGCGGAGACGGCGCGCGCCAGGAGGCGAATATGGGAGCTGTTAGGGGCGGTTGAGAGGTTGGAAAAGGAGACGTGGGACCGACCTGACGCGGTCGAAGATATCGGAGGTGCCGCGAGAACCAAGTGAGAGCCCGATGTGACGAGACACGGCTGCGGAGCCGTTGTGGGGGTGTCTGCCTGTGTGAGCTTGTCTCACGCGAGCAGTGACTCACGAGTTGGCCCTCTGGATATTACACCATGCACACGTACATCCCACTCGTGAAACCTGCGGGAGGAGAGCAGCTTGGTCTGTCGGATTTAGGGCGGGCCGTGCGTAATTACATCCTGTTTGAGCCTCAAGCGGATCCGCATTCCGCTTCAGGATGGTGGGTTCACGACAGCCGTCTGACGAGGCTTCCGGCCATCTCTCGGAGACTTGGACCGAGTACATAGTCTGGCTCAAAGATCTCACGACTGCCGATGTCCCGTCCCCGAACTGCCGCATATGCCCGCTTACTCTTTTATTTGGGTTTTTGTGTCCCTTCCATCTCCACGTACGTGTGGGCGGCCGCTGAGCACTAACACCAGCGGCATAAGCGTCCGGCACAAGGTGTAACCAGCCCCAAGCTTTTGACATCTCAACTGCTCCCTCCTACCAAGCCGCGGCGTCCAGTCAAGCTTCGCTCACGGCGCCCACGGGTATCTCCGCGGAGGTGGTAGGTGACGGCAGCATGCAACGGGCTTGGAATGTCGCTTGATGCTCCGGCTTTGACGGTTAGGCCTACCGGTATTAGATACATAGGCATCGTACTTGAGCAGGCTTCACCGTCAGATTCTGCACACTTTGTTGTCTCCAACCCAGTGGATTTGACTACTTGGGGTGTCACGGATGTAGCTGCTTTTCTAAAAATGAATCGAGGGTGTGGCTCGATGTTGCCGGACAGGCCATTCGCCGCAGCGCTTTTGGTAGAGCGACCTCGGTGTTTGGTAGGATTCTTTACATATGTGTGTGTGTGTGTGCGCGCGCGTGCGCGCGCGTGCGTGCGTGTCCGCGTGAGTTTGCCCGAATCGTACCTAGGTATCAATTCTGAGGATTTTCCAAGTTTGCCTGAGATTAGCGCATGAAGACAGGGTGATTGCTGGACTGGAGCATGAGGAATGGTCAACTGGTTTAGACACACTTCGTGATCACTTCGTATTTTGTGACGTCGATGAGAATTTGTTCGTCAAGGCCATAATCCATTTAAAGCATACCCAAGCGATCTTTGGACTTCTGCTTCTTAATTCCACAAATGGATTCACTTGTGAATACCTAGGTACGGTCAGAGGATGACTACTAAATGAATCATCTCGTATCGACTACCTACCGTGTTGTAGTTATGGCGCGACTTGCTCACCACTTGTACCCAGGACGTTGTCTCGTATTTCGTGCCGCTTCCTTTGTCGACACTGACCCCGGCTGAGCTCGCCCGAGTACGATCCTATCAATTCGAGCGCAACCGAAACGACATTCTTCTGCGTCATCCTCGTCAGCTTTCTCGATCGATTGGTGCTTACCTATAAAACGATGGATAATTATGTATCATGTATGCTCATCTGACCAGGCTCGAAAACTCAGGTCTGTAAAGCAGCGGTGTCGAGCTTCCGGGCATGCAAGATTTGAAGATTAGGAGGGTTCTATTGCCCTCCGCGCCGGGCTTCCACATTCACCGCTCTTGCATCAGGTAGCCAGTCGTCTCTGCTTGTAGGGTGTCGCTGACTTCCGTCCTGGCGACGGCAGGGTCCGCAAGGACTTACTAAGTGATCCCGCATGGTACCCCGGGGGTAGACAACATTGAAGCACATTTAGTGATCTTTACCCACACATTGTAGACGCACGCGGGCATCGCGGAGACACGTGGATATTGTGAACATGGGGCGCTATCCCATTTGGAGCGTAAAAGAGAATGTTGGGTGTGAAAAGACTTTTGTGTGCGCCTTCGATTCCAAATTCTCACGAATACGGACTCGCCGGGGTTGGGTCGGCTGTTCTTTGGTTCTTTTCAAGGTTGCTTTGTAAGTCATCCGGGCTGATTCACCGCTCGTAAGCACGTAAAACGCAGGCTTTGCACTGCTTGGTCTTGGACTGAGGCTAATCATTAGCCCCCACCAACCCGAACCGGGTTTTGGATTCGCCCTGCATTATCAAATCCAATTGAACCAAGTCACCGCGGCGCGCTGGATACGATCTTGAACATTCGGGAACAGGCACATCTACGTCATTGCTTAGTTACTTCAGTAGGGATGGATTATTTGGCGTATTACTTATCATCGGCTCGTTCTTGGTGGGTGAGATCTCATAGGGCTGGATCACACGTGGAGGCTGAGCCTTTTGAGTTAGGTTACTCGTAAGTGCGACGCCATAGAGATGAGCCGGCTTCTCTCCAGTATTAGAGGCGACTGTCATCCTACAGTAATCTTCAATTCGGCCTCAGCGTGGCGTTTGAAAGTACTATTTCGGTCTGCAGCGAGTCGTCCTTCCCGAAGTCAAGTCCTTCAGCCCTACCGGTCAACTGGTAGTAAGCGGCATCGTGGTTGTGCGTCGACACGGCAGGACCTGCTTGGAAGCTTCTGCACCTTTCCAGATAGTCGGTAATATGGTTCTAGTTGTGCAATTCCAGAAGTGGAAAACTGATTACTCTTCACGTCGGCTTCGTGTCAATGTGGACGCCTTTATATGTAAACGCCAGTGAGCGCAGGTGGTCTGCCACGGCGAGCTTTCTACAATACCAGCCCTACAGAAGACCAAACTTGAAGAAAGTTTTTGGAAGACATTGTATTGACTCACAGCACATAATGCCTTCAACCAAGTATGGCAGTGGCTCCGGGGGTGGTGATGACCCCTTCAAGAACAGCACCTCTGGGTCCATGTCAAAGAAACTCAAGGAGCCAAAGAAGAAGAGGGGCGATTCAAAAAAGAAAGACGATGACCAGCAATCGGTGAGTTTCTCTCCGAGAAGCTCAGCTTCAGCATGGAGAACGAAGGAGTGACATTGAATATTGACAACCACCCCAGCGACGTCGAACACAGAACCGGGCATCCCAAAGAGCCTACAGAGAGCGCCGCGAACACCGACTCAACGAGCTCGAGGCACAGGTCCAGGAGGCCGAGATGCTCAATCAGACCCTAACGACAGCATATCATGACCTGAAGGCCGAGATAGACAGGCTGCAGGCCGAGAAGGCGCAGGAGCAGTACTATGCCAGCATGTCTGCGCAGGCAGGTGGCCCCTCTTACGATCCCTCCTACGACGCCTCAGCCTCGGGCACTGCTGGCTACGGCCAGCCAGCGGACCCGAATTTATGGACTTATGATGATAGTAATTGGGTCCCTGAGGAGTGGGACAACGGGGGTAATGGGGGTAGTGGCGGGCAGCAGTACTGATGAGGTGACTGGTACACTTGCGTGTTTGCGTGTTTACACCATAGAGAAGCTACTTGATTTGGGAAAATGGAGTTGGTACAATTAGACAAAAGCAATAGAAGTGATACCAAGAGCTTCTGGTATACGTATTCTTTGCCCAGGTATATTTCCCATGGATTGAAACAGGCAGTAGTATACTAAGTATGTAGGCTCACCACAATTTTAGTCGGCCTGTTTATTTCAACGATGGCTCTATAACATGTCCTCGACATTATTTGCTCTCTTGCTCTTTGTTCACTGCTACCAGATAGTACCCTACCCCAGCCCATCCTCTCACCACCAATGTATGGCCCGCTTCAGTCCGTCAGGGCAACGGACAACCTTGAGCAGGAGATAGTCTTTCTTCCTGACTCCACAGTGGACCATGGATCGTCCACAAGCTGGAACGGGGTGCTGTTGCCAAAAAGACTGAGCTTGAGGTCACCTCCACCACCTTAAACCGCCGCCACTATCTTCCTTTCTCCACGTCATAGAGCATGGTTGCATATGTGCCCTAGTTAGTGCCCCGACCGCTGTTGGATCCATCTATTATATCCGTTGGCCGTTGTCATTCAACGCGTACTTGTGTAGTATGTAGGCGGCTCGAGCAGCAAGCTAGCACCGAATGAAAGGACGTCTATTTGACTATCTTTTTACATAATCACTTATTGCCTTGTCTTTGATCTTTCGTACGCTAGTGGCCAAATGAGCAATGATTCACGTTTATCTTATCTCATTATTTCTTTTTCATTTTTGATATGTAACGAATACGGCCAGAAAAGTATCTTATTTCGCATTTATGTCGGTCGGAGCGGCTTAACTCCGTTGCTGAGCCATTGTTACCCCAACCGTGACACCTGACATCTTTTGACCTCATGCAATGTGTGCAGATCTGTCCGCGATACGTGCTTGTAAACTGCAACACCAGACGCGGGAAATGCTCCCTTGCTGCGTGTGAGTGCGACATTGCCTATGTACTGTGACGCATACAGGGAGGGGTACAGGTCAAACCTCAGGCTTGGCTTATAAAGCAGCTGTGGTACACAACACGGGCTCGTTCTGCCGCCCCCCTGCTCTGGTTTCTCTTTTGCTCTTCAGACTAGAATAAGTAGTCCGTATCGTCTCACTTTCTCGACAGATTCTGCGCTGTATGCTGTGTACTCATAAACGCTCAAGGCAAATTGCGCGGAGCAGACTTTCCGATCACCCTAATTAGTCTCCCTCTTCAAGATGCAGCTGTCTTCGGTCTTCTGGTTCGCCGCGGTCGCCGTCGCTAGCACAAGGCGTGCAGAGGAATCAGTAGGAATATCGTGCAGTGATATCCCACAACCTGAGGTCGTTGGTGCAACGATTGCCTCCTTTGCCGCCGTGGAGCGTCGCGACGTCAGCGGGCTTATCCTACAACAATCTGTACTGAAGTTCGACTTAATCACTGGTCTCAACATCTGTAATGTCAACATATCGCTCCGTTATCCCGAAGCTCGTGACACGGTCGACTTTGAGATCTGGTTACCCTTGCAAGGCTGGAACGGAAGGTTCAAGGGCGTCGGGGGAGGTAAATGGTTTGCTGGCTACCCAGGCACCCTGGGCCTGGGACTCGCCTTACAAGAGGGGTATGCGGCAGCTATCACCACCGGCGGCAACATCTCTGATTCGCAAGGTTTTGTACACGACGACATGGTTTCGAACACTGGTGTTGTAGACCTGGGTAGAGTTTCCAAGTTTGCTTCCTGCGCACTGCATGACCTTGCAGTGCTGGGGAAAGCCGTGGCAACGAGCTTCTACGGGAAACCGCCGCATCACTCCTACTGGGAAGGCTGTTCGCAAGGTGGACGTCAGGGCTACATGCTCGCCCAGCGATACCCCGACGATTTCGATGGTATCGTTGCCAACGCGCCCGCCATCCAGTGGGGGGGCCTATTTGTGACCCTAGCCTGGGGCCAGTTCGTCCAGAGGTGGAAAGCTCACGCCCCTTCGGCCTGCGTCTGGTCGGCGTTCACAGATGCTTCCACAGCCGCCTGCGACAAGCTTGACGGGGTCTTGGATGGCGTTGTGTCCGACTATAACGCCTGTCTCTTTGATCCTCACAGTATGGTTGGGACCAGTATTGACTGCGATGGGCAACCGGTCGTCATCAGTGATAAAGACGCCGACGTTGTGGGCAGCTTCCATAAGGGCCCTCTCACAACGCAAGGCACGCCGCTGTTCCCGTCATACCCTTGGGGAATAGACTACATGGCACTCGTTATTGCCGAAGCGTCCAACGACCGCCTCTGGAACGACTGGATACGAATATTCCTCAAGAAGGACCGTGATTTCAACGTTTCGAATGTCACCACTCTGGAGCAGTTCAACGAACTCTTCGCCCTGTCCACCTCGGAGTACGGTGGCATCATCGGCACGGATGTGCCAGACTTGTCTGCATTCAGGGAGAAGGGCCATAAATTGCTGACATACCACGGTACCGCCGACACATATATCCCGGTGGACGCGACTCTCCAATATCGTAAGAAGGTTGAAGGTTTCATGGGTGGCAATGAGCGCGTGAACGACTTTTATCGCGTGTTCCTGGCCCCAGGGATTGCGCATTGCGGGAACGGCACGGGGGCATATCCCGCGGGTGCGTTCGATGCCCTCGTCGACTGGGTTGAGAACGGGCGCGCGCCAGACACCCTTCGCGGCACGATGACCACTACCGATGGGGTCGATGCTTCCAGAATCATGTGCCCATGGCCATTGGTGCCCCGCTATGATGGAGAAGGCGACCCGAATGACGCCAGCAGCTTTTATTGCGCCTCGTCTTACGAACCCCCCTTGAAGACTTTTGATGCGGGCCAGCTCGGTCAAGCTCGACTTCAAGCGGCTGGCGCCGATCTCGAACATACACCGAATTCCTTGCTTCGGAATGATAGTGTTTGCCGGCTGGGTGGCGACTGATATAAGTAGCCGCCTGTGCGCGAATCTACTCGGCCTCGAACGAGCTCCATTGTCGATTCAGAATTCTGTGGGTGGGATGTTGCGCATTATTGACAGTGCAGACAAGGAAACAAGGCGCGGACGTTCTCGGAGTATTATAGCCAACCATACCCTTCTGTCATAAAATGTAATGCCACTCTCTGTAGCACCCCCTACTGCTTTATATCGTTACACACCCCCTAGTTTATAAGGATTATTTTTAAGTAAACTGCCCCTATAAGGCGCCCTTATAAGGCAAGGTATAATCGGTCTCTTTTAGACTTGAACTGATAACCTTTACTTAATATTTAAAATCCTTACTATAAGGCCTGTACGTGCGATTTTTAGCTAATAGGAAGCGACTTATTTTAATTATTGCTAATTAGGGGAACCAACCGCTATGTTAAAGGAGTCCAAGGGCTTATAACTGTTATAAAATATGACGCCACTCTCTGTGGCACCCCTTACTGCTTTATATCGTCACACCTTTATATGTCTTTTTCCCGTTTTATTTCTCTCCTCGATTGGCAGAAAAGATGATTGAATAAGAATTATGCCTGGTGGATATCTCAAACAGAATTATATATCGTGCTACAAGTCGCCGCCTAGGCTTGGCTGACAGTAGTAGGAGGACCAATCGCGGCTCAAGAATACTTTGGAGGTCTATCTCATGTCACTCTAGGATAGAACTCATCCCAGATTTTCTTCCTATGGATGATCTTGATTTGTAGTTATCAAAATCTCATGGAGTCACGTATTCTGGTCAGAATGCAACCAAGTCGTGAGCACTATTGTTGGTCGGCCTGGGGTGCGTATACGCAAAACAAAGCAATAGGCAGAAAACGACTCGATTGACTAGATTCTTGGTTGTTGTTAGGTTGAAGCCATCGCCATCGCCAGAAGGGCAATGGGCTAGGGGAGGCGTTTTGGCCGGACTATCTATCGGGCCGAGTGGGCCGTATCGATAAGGCCGAATGGGCCGTGCCCAATTGCAGCCAACTGCTATTCCACAACTATCCTCCCAGATTCCCTCACACAAATTGACTCACCTACACGTACGCGACAGTCTCATAACTTTGCAGCCGAGCTCTGGAACTGACAATAATAGAAGTCTATTCCTGACATGAGCAGATCCCCTCCAACTGTGCAAAATGTTCAAGCAGCTGTAGCCACCGCCTTCTTGGACCGGGCCGTGATCTTCTCCGCCAGGCCATGCACAGTCTGGTGCGTCAAGATCTCCGAGGACTGCATGGGCGCGTCAAACTGGCGCATGATCCAGTTGCGCAGCTCGACCGCGACCAGCGAGTCCAGGCCCAGGGCGAGTATTGAGCCCTGGCGCGCGTCGATGCTGCCCATGTCCACCGAGATGAGCCGTGCCAGCTGCACCACGACCGCGTGCGAGATGAAATTCTTGATCGCTTCCATGTCCCCTTCGGAAACGACCTGCTCGAAGACCTGCCCGCCGCCGTTTGCCGCGCCCTCCGCACCCGACCCTTGCCCAGCACCAGTGGTGGACTGGGCTGCGTCATCGCCCGCAGCTCCGTTCGCATCTCGGACGTGGTTGAAAAGCGCCGAGTGGATTGTGCCGTTGTGGGCGGTGGCGCCAGCTAGGGAGGCGGCGTCGAAACCGATGATGGCGTGTGAGAGGTTAGTATTGGGGTCCATGGCTCCCTCAAGGATGTAATCAAAGAAGTGCGTCAACTCGTCCGCTCCAATGACATTGAAGCCGGCGCGCCTTAGAGCACCCTGGCGCGTCTCATCCATCATTGTCAGCGCGGCACCCTCGCTCCAGCCGATGTTGACGGTCAGGAACCGGGTAGCTCCTGGCCCTGGCAGTCCCCGGTGCGCGAGAGCATCTTGCACTGCGTTTCCTGCGTTGTAGTTTGCCTCGGCGCTGGCTCCGATAATGCTAGACACGGAGGACAGCGAGAGGAAAAACCGCAGGCTGGGAGATGCAAAGGCGTCGTAGAGGGCCAACGTCCCGTCGACCTTGACCTTGGTCACGCTCGTGAAATCATCATGCGTCATCAGCTCGAGAGGCCGGTCCTATGATATGCGTCAGAATCCTCATACGGGGACCTAGAAACCAACAAGGGCAACTTACAATCATCACAACAGCTCCCATGACGACGCCACAAACAGGAGGTGCACCCTGACTGGAAAGCGACGTGGCTGCCGCCTGCATACTTGAGCTGGATGACACATCACCTTGGAGTGTGTATAGACGGATTCCAGGCTGGATACTCTCCAGCTGGGCTAGCAGCACATCGTATGCATCCGGACTGGCAGCCGTGCGCGAAATAGTGGCCAAATGTTTGGCGC
This sequence comes from Diaporthe ilicicola, assembly GCA_023242295.1. Classification (NCBI taxonomy): domain Eukaryota; kingdom Fungi; phylum Ascomycota; class Sordariomycetes; order Diaporthales; family Diaporthaceae; genus Diaporthe; species Diaporthe ilicicola. Next base: position 74,331 of record JALPVH010000116.1, on the reverse strand, counting down.
CACGGAGTGCCATCCTGGACAAGATCCGCCTGCCAATATCACCGAGACCACCTGCGACCACGTAGGTGGCGTCTCCATTGGCCCAAGGGTCGGCCTCGGGCGTGGGGATGACCTCCGCGACCGAGTCAGGGGCAGCCTGGAGAACAATCTTTGCGTGGACGCCAGTGTTGACCAGACGCTGTGCCTCTGCAACTGCTGACACGTCACGGACGGGAATCTCGAGCCCAGACAGCGGCAAGTTTCTGAGCGCGGCTGTCGCCTCGGCGACAAGGTTCGCCGTCAGGTCAGGACGGGCTTGAACAAGGCTCGTTATGTCAATGCAATGGAAAGCGACGTTTGGTGGCAGCTTGGGCAGTACCGCGAGAGGCGCCGAGCCGACCACCGCAATGACACTGCCGAACGGCCTGATGTATGGGAGTACCTCTGTTGGCACTGCATCCTCGCCAGCCTGTATGACCACATCGAGTCCATCGGGGAAGATGTCACGCGGCAGGCGACGGTAGAGTGATGGACGGGCCACAACAACATCAGCCAGGCCGATACCAATTTGATCCTCCAGGACGCGGGCCTCGTCTGAGTCGGCCGCTGTGGCGGTGGCGCGGGCGCCGATGGAGCGGGCAAGGGCGATGGCGGCGCGCCCGGTGGCAGTGCCGGCTCGATGGACCAGGACCGTGCCGCCGCTCGAAAGCATGCGGGCTATCCCCCGGAGGCCATGCGACAGGGCCATAAGGTCGAGCAGACACGCAGATGCGACAGCCGGCGGCACGTCTGGGGGAAGACGACCAGCATGCGTATGGGCGATGCGGACTCGACTGGCGCCCACCATAGGAGCCAGGGCGACAACACCATCGCCAGGGGCCAGGGACTTGACGTTGGCACCGACGCTGGTAACGATGCCAGCGTATTCGCCCAGGGGCGGAGCTGAACCTGCCTTGGGAAGCACGACAGCGTGTGCTTCTACCTCGACCGCCTCGTCTCCCAAGGGCGTAGCATAAACCTGGTCATCGTCTACAAACACCGCGCGGCCTTGATCAGACAGCACCATGGGCCGCTGACTGTCCCTGAAGTGTCGACTCTCTGTCTTGGGGCCAGACTGGCCGTCCTCAGCGATGGCCTGGTCGAGTTGGTCGCTGTGGTGCAAACGCGGAACCATGACGGTACCACTCTTGCCGATGCGATACTCCCGCTCATGATGCGGTGTATCGGACTTCGCGACCTGACTGGCTGCTGCGGTAATGACATCAACCAGACGGCCATGGCGGCTAGGATCTTCAAGCAGGTCCGCTGCCACGTGGATGGTGGTAAGACGCAGGTGGTCGTTTTCTGCATGAGCCGTGCGTGCGACACCCTCAATCTGGTGGAAGGGCATCAAGTCGTCAGGGCTGACCCATACAACACGGGCCGGCTGCCTCAGCAGGGCGCTGGCGGCATTGAAAGTATGAGCATCGTTCAAGATGGGCAGGTCAGGCCGGTCATCGACAACGATAACAGTATCGTTGCTGTCGCTCCCCGTCGAGCCAACGCTGGCGAGCCTTTCGACAATACCTGAGCTCAGCACGCCAAGTGAAACCTTGACATCGCGGTTGCGCAGCCCGGCCTCGAGGGCTGATACCCAAGCTGGGATAGTATTCTGTGCCGCATGTGTGAGGATATGGGTCATACCGCGGGGCGGCGTGTCGACGGGCTTTGCCACGACTATCAGCCGGTCTTGGGACGTGTCACGGAATGCCAATTGCTCTTCCAACCGAGGAGAACTCTTGCTCAATGCTAAGCGCCATGCATCACCCTTCGAATCTCGTGCACTCAACACGAGCACCACGGTGCCACCTGGCTTGACGAGTATGGCCGCCTGGTTGAGCCACTTGGGCGCAGCGGCCAGTACGAGGTCGCGGGCGCCAGCCTGGAGGCCGCGAGCGACCGGGTTGCTACCGGGCCGGAGGGTTAGCAGCTGTACTGGGAGCCCCCTGAGGCGTTCTGTCGCATCCTCGAAGCGACCGGGCGTGGCGTCGACAAAGTCGTACGCAGCCACCTTGCCATTGGTTTGGATGCTGTGCAATACTTCTTCGGACAGGTCCACACTGGCGCCGAGACTAATCGTTGAGACACGATGGTGTTTTGCGGTCACTTGGGCGATGATATCTTCCAAGGCTATATCTGCTGGCATGTCCTCGGCCCGCAGTTGGCCAATGTCGGTCAGCCAGTCAAGCTCATAGCAGATCTGACGCGTCCCCTTGACGGCGTCAGTATCTCTAACGCCTCCTAGATGTGACGCTAGACTTCTGAACTCCATGCCTTGGATCGACAGTACACGGTGGCCACTAGCAAGGACAGACATGTCAGAGACGGCGGTACGGAAGTGACTTGATGTGAGCAGTGTCGAGATGTCCACCGCGGAGCCGGGTGTCTGTAGTGAGGGTGTATTGGAGATCAGCATCTCGTCGATATGAACCGGCATGATCGAGCCGGGACCCAGACGCCGGCCTACGAGAGGCAATGCGGTATGGAACACAATGTCCAGAGTCGACGGGTGGATCACATGGGGGCGCTGGTGCTTGCCGGGCATCAGCGCCTGGATGTCAAGAACGTCGAACGAGCATGAGGCCTGCGAAGCGTCCACGGCCATGCTGATGGAGTGGAGGCCGGCAAAGGCTGGACCGTATGTATTCCCAACAGCGTCCATGTCGCTGTAGAGCTTTTCTTTGGACGTAGTGTCGCTCCCGGGCGGGAGTCTGGGAAGCTCCTCTGTTAGATTTTCCACTGCCGGTGCGACGCCCTTTTGGGCCAGGACGCCCTCGACAACACCAGTGGCGTGTTCATACCACTCGCCACCGTCCGAGAGCGCTGTGACGACGAAGTGAAAGCCCAGATCTGAGCTCGGCTGTGCCCTCAGGCTTAGCTGAACCTCGAGGCGCTGGGAATCGGGCACGACGAGTCCGCGCTTGAACGAGACGTCACGGAGCACGAGCGTCTCGAGGGCCCGGTCTGGGAAGCGCTGTCGGGATAGCTGCGCAACCCCCTCGATGGCCATGCAAATGTAACCTGCGCCCGGGAAGATGGTCAGGCCGTCGACAACATGATCCTCCAGCCACGGCAGAGTCGCCCGGCTGAGGAAATGGCGCCACCGGGGCTCGGTTGACGCATCTGTAGCGGGGACACCCAACAGGTCATGATATGGCTCTTTGCGCAGGCGGTAGGCTCGTGCCACGCGGGACTCGTGCCAGTGCTTGGTTGAATGGTCCCACGCATAAGCTGGGAGATCACGACGCACCACGGCCTTGTCTGCACCGGGCACCAGCGCCAACAACTGATCCCATTGGAGGCGGACACCGCGTTCAAAGAGCTTACCCGCCAGGGCCAGGGTGCTGGCCACGGCGTCTGTCTTGCGCTGTAGGGGCGCCTGGTAGTCGAAGGTGAACTTGGGCATGTCCTGTGGCTGGAGGCTCTGCCGCACCGGCCCCGAAAGGGCTGGGTGCGGGCCGATTTCGACGAAGAAGACATGATGCTGCTGCTGCTGCTCCAACATCTTGGCGAGAGTCTGGACGGCTTCGGCGAAGCGGACGGGGGATACGAGGTTCGAAACCCAGTACTCTGCGCCGAACCCGGACGTCTTGTGCTGACCCGTCACAGATGATATGAATAGGACTCGGTTGGCTGCATCTTTTTCACCATCCTCGCCATCCAAGGTCCCGAGGCGAGCACGGTAGTCGTCAGCGACAGCCCGCATATGGTGAGAGTGATACGCCGTGTCGACCAGCAGTTTGCGATGGAATGTGCCGTCGTCAGCAGCAGCAATGCGCTCGTCTACCTCTTCGATCGCCCCAGAGTCACCCGATATGGTGACGCTACGTGGACTATTCACACATGCGACCACGGCCCGGCCTCGCGTCAAGTTCTCGAGGTACTTGGCCACGTCGTGCTCGCCGAGCCCAACGGACAGCATGTTACCAGGACCGAGACCTTTGGCCTTCACAGCCGCCGCCATGAAACCGCGGTGGAAAGCGGCCTTGATTGCTGTGGGGTGTGGGAGATGGCCAGCGGCATATGCAGCGGCGATCTCGCCGCTCGAGTGGCCCAGGACGGCACCCAGCTGCAGCCCCTGCGCGCGAAGCTGTGCGACAAGGGCGATCTGTATGGCTGTCGTGGCTGGCTGGGCCAGCTCGGCCTCGTTGAGGCGAGACTCAGGCGCGCCGCGAAGGAGCTCCGTCTCGAGGTCCCAAGTGGCGCCCATGCGGTGGAGAATGTCCCGCGAAAGGCGAATCGAATCGCGGAAGGTGGATGATGCCGTGGTAGTCTCGAGCAGCAGTTCCCGGCCCATGCCAGCCCATTGGGCGCCCTGGCCGGTAAAGACTCCGACTATGCCCAGCTCGGCAGGTGCCGGCTTGCTTGCCGGCGCCGCGAGGCCTTCGCTAAGTGTCTTGATGAGCGACTCGCTGTCTTTTGCTACGGCACTGAAGCGATGTGACAGGGCAGACCGGCGCTGTAAAAGGGTATAGGAGAGGTCTGCCAGTGATGCTTGAGCGTGCTGCTCGACCCAATCGCGGTGCGATTTTAGCATGGCTTTCAACGATGCTGCGGTTTTGGCGGAGAAGGTAAACAGGCGAGGGCTTTCCACGTCGTCAGAATGTGACCGCAAAGGATGCCGGGGTCCACGCTCGAGGATGGCGTGGGCGTTCGTACCGCCGAAACCGAAGCTGTTCACGGATATTCGGGATGTGATACCAGTCGCGCCGGGCAACGGGACTACCTTGGTCGGTATCTCTATCCGATCCAAGGCCAGGCCAGACTTCGGCCTCGCGAAGCCGGCCACGGGCGGTATGAGCTCGCGGTCCAGCATCTCTGTAGCCTTGACCAAGCTCGCTAAACCGGCGGCGCTCTCGGTGTGACCGATGGCGCCCTTGATAGATCCGACGTAGAGAGGCACAGCTCGAGGGCGGCTCTTCTCACCCGCAAAGACCTCGGCGATGCCCTGTATTTCTTCGCGATCGCCGGCTTTGGTACCTGTTCCGTGTGCCTCGATATATGCGACTTCCTCCGGACGCAAGCCTGCTCGGAGGTAGACAGACCGGACTAGGTCCACCTGTGCGGCGCCGTTGGGATACGTGATGCTCTGGGGGGTATAGCCGTCCTGGCCGACGGCAGTACCCCTAATCACGGCTCGCACGGGATCACGGTCCCTGATAGCATCTTCGAGGCGTTTCAGAACCAGAACAACCACGCCCTCTCCTCGCCCGTAACCCTCGCCGCGCTCATCGAATGGGTAACACCTCCCGGTACTACTCAACATGTGTTGATTGCTCAAGCCAACAAAATGGTCTGGCCCTAGAATCAGATTAGAGGCGCCCACAAGGGCTGCGTCTGACTCCCCGTCCCGCAGGCTCTGACACGCCTGGTGGAGCGCAACGAGGCCGCCCGAGCACGCCGTGTCGAGTGTTAAGGAGGGCCCGCGCAGATCTAGCAGATGCGATATGCGGTTCGAAAGCATAGCCTTCTCAACGCCCGTGATATAGTAGACGGGTAGGTCCATCGTGTCCTTGTATAGATGGCGGTCGTAGTCCATTGGAAAGACGGCGGTGTAGACCGAAGTCTTGGACCCTGCCACCTGTTCGAGCGGCATGCCGGCGCTCTCGAGCGCCTCGTAGGCGAGCTCCAGCAGCAGCCGCTGCTGGGGGTCGAGGGCGGCGGCCTGCGATTTAGAGAAGCTGAAGAAGGCATGGTCGAAGTCGCGTACGTCGCCCGAGATGAAGTGGCCGCCTGGGTGGTTGCTCGTGCCGTTGGGGTCGTCGGCGCTGGGGTGGTAGAAGGCCTGCCACGTGTAAGTCAAGTGTCTCCTCGGTTTCTCTATCCATCTTTGTGACATGTGTGCGTCCGTTCCTTGTCTTAATGGTTTACAGTCTACCTTTTTTCTTCTATCTACCGCCCATTTTCATCGTACTATACGTTTGCTCAGCACTCACCTCTCCGTTATACCGGTCCTCCGGAACCGGTTCCCATGCCGATTCGCCGCTCTCTAACAGCCTCCAGAGCCCGTCAGTGTCATTTGCGCCGCCGGGGAGTCGTAGCGACAGACCCACTAGGGCAATAGGCTCGACTGGGGTTCTGTCTGTCATGGTTGGTCGTTGATTATCGCGGCTGTGGTGTTCTGCCGGTGGGCTTGGAGGCTCCCCTTTGCTACCTTATAACGGGATTGGCTGTCTTCATTGATACAAGGGGCGGCTGGGTAGCTGACATCCCGTCTCAGTCTCACCCTGATCACCGGCTCCTTCCAGTTGCCATGTTGGTTCCTAGCTTTCACGACACAAATCCTTCTGTGCATATTGTAAGCACCGCCTGTAGCATCAGCTGTCAAAGACTGATACAATACAGGACTTTGCCAGCCCGAGTCCCTTGCCCACGGCTTTAGGAGATAGTCGGGCTGAGAGGGTGACTGTAGCCTTGTCGTGGGCGAAAGAAGTCACCAAGCCAAATGGCCTATTGGACTTGAATTTTACAAAACAGTTGGCTCTTTGGGTCCTGTTTTAGGATCTCGAAGGATTCAGGGTTGTTTGGTGGTGCGTTCTGACCCGGCCCGTGTAGCCAGCCGGTCAGAATGTCAGTCAGTCTGTCAGGCTGACTCAACTCGGTGTGTAGGTACCTAGGTACCTACAATGCAGCGTTGGTAAGCTGTCTCATTTACAGCTGAGCAATAGCTCTCGGATTGATCATATCGAATCCATGTGCCATGGGGTGGCTTGTGGGAAATGGCGCTGCCACACCCTACTCTGCTTCGAAGAACTGACTTGCGACCAGCATCAAAGTGTGAAGTGATGGGAGGAGACTGGGACGTGAAAATGGTTTAAATTTCAGCAATATTATATATATGAGCGAATGTAGATGAGCGATATGCAGCCCGAAAGAACGATAAGGGAGAACCAAAAGGTCTGGCTTGTCAGGTGTAGACTACCCAGATCTCCCACTGATGGTGATCGTTTCCTGGCGTGGAAGCTCCTCAAGGAAACATTATGTAGCTTCAACGTTGGTTCACTGTATTTATTTGCACACGGGTTGAATTTGAATGAGTGTATGTGGTTAACTAGATGATGGAGAGCTCCTGAAGTCAACAAGTTGTGTGACCATCTATGAACATGATACAGCCCCCACGAAGTTTTAGTCTCCAGAGTATCGGTGCCCACACGCCCAGTTCCTAGGACATGGATCACTTTTGATCCGCTCGCGTACTCCTGATATTTATTCTCAACTGAGAGAATTGCGTGTCTCATATTTCCTTCACGGGTGTCACAAAACACTGTGGCTTGGCGAAATCCGGGACCCTATCGCCCACAACCGCGGAGACAATCTGTCGGATCTGCGCCTCCTCGGCGTCCGTCAGCTCGATGCTGGCCGCGGCCACGTTCTCCTCGAGGTACTTGATCTTCTTGGTGCCGGGGATGGGCAGCACCTCCGGGCCCTGCTTGAGGACCCAGGCGATGGACAGCTGGGCCGGGGTGCAGCCCTTGCGCTCGGCCATGGCCTTGAACTGGTCGACCACGGCGATGTTGGCGTCCAGGTTGTCGCCCGTGAAGCGGGGGTACAGCGAGCGCCAGTCGCCCTCGGCCGCGATCGACGCCGCCGAGCTCACGGTCCCCGTCAGCAGGCCCCGCCCGATCGGCGAGTAGGCCACAACGGCCACGCCGAGCTCCCGGCACGTCGCGAGCAGGTTGGTGCCCGAGTCGGACTCGATGTCCAGGTCTACCGGCGAGTACTCGATCTGCACCGCGTCCACGGGGCCAACCTTGCAGGCGCGCCGGACCGTGGTCGAGCTTACCTCGGAGAGGCCGATGTGCTTGATCTTTCCCTCCCTGCAAACTTACTGTCAGTCAGCCCTTGGCTGGCGTGAATCAGGGGAGCGCGGAGGGAGGAGGGGGGGTACGGGCCTCTTGAGCTCAAGTAGGGCGCGCATGGTCTCCTCGATCGGGGTCTCGGCATTGACCCGGTGGACATAGTACAGATCGATGCAGTCCACGCCGAGGGTGGCGAGGCTCCTTGCGCAAGCTTGCTTGCAGTACGGGCCAGAGGAGTTGATGTCGGACATGGAGCCCGGGACGAAGCCGAACTTGGTCGCGAGGAAGATCTGGTCTCTCTTGCCGGTCCTCTTGAACCACTTGCCCAGGAGCTCCTCGCAGTCGCCATACATGCTAGAACGGACGTTGCGTCAATACTAGGTGCCGTGGAAATGGGACAACGGGCTGGTGTATGGGTTTGTTTGCTTTGCTTTGCTCTCTTTTCCTTTGTTGGCGCTGCTTACTCCGAACTATCCCAGTGGGTGGCGCCGAGCTCGAGCGCCCGGTCGAGCACGGCGAAGCGCTCCTCGTCGCTGGGCGCTGGCCCGTAGTGTATCGACATCCCCATCAGACCGAGCCCAATGGCTGGGACGGTTGGTCCGTTCTTGCCGAGGCGGCGGGAGGGGAGATTGTGCGCGGTCATGGTGATTGAAGACGATGGTTGATGGTTTAAAGACTATCAACGTAGCCCGTCTTGAATTACAGGGGTTCAATATGTGCGGTTTCCTCACGTTGCCCGTCGTCTTGAGCTCCAATGTCACGCAATTATATCTGTCTCTTTGGTATTTCTCTACCCATTTGAGGGAATTAGGAGATAGACATGGCATCATGGGCTGCCATGGAACACAGGGTGGGCGTGACATGTTAATTTTACATAGCACATTAGGTTGATAGAGTATATGAAATACTAATCGGGCTACCGTAAGTGAGAACGGGGTATAAATTAATATGAATGCCTGGGCTTTTAATCATCAGGTCGATCAGGTACCATTTAGTCCCTGAATCAGTAATAGGTACAAGGTAAGCGTACTTTTGATTCCTGGTGGAGGTCAATCAGCGGTAATAGCGCTAGACCCTATTTTGCTAATATGCTATATCAAATGTATATGCTGTCAGAATAATCTAAGATGTTACTTCGACGTGGCATGGAGGGCTTGGCTTCATATGGCATTTTTGCCCCCGAAAATACCCCAGGGGGTATATTCGAAGGACGTCTTGTCGGCGGCTGCCAAGCTGCTTCGTAGGAGTATGGTATTTTCCCTGACAAATCAACAGCTAACTATGCAAACATTCTCTAATGCCCAGGAGTGACTGCTATGGGGGCAACATGTGTTGGTTACCACTCAGCGTTTCCCGGGGATTACGGTGATAACGGGATTAAGGCTCGAGATCTTGGCTGCTGTCATCCTGTCTCAAATAGAGGAAAGGATTCTGCATAGGTGCCAGTTTCGGACGATCCCGCAGGTAAGCCTGACTTGTGTCCAATCATCGCCAGGGCTGTCGACGACCGGTGAACTGGCCGCGGGACTGGGGTAACATGCAAGCCACATCTTGATTGTACTCCGTCTCACGATCCTATGATCTTGATCTGCAGGTCAGAACGGCCGGAGTTGGTGACAAGTCGCTACGTACCTATGTGGGTATCTAGGTACAATATAGTCTAACTGCTGATGTTTGGAGTGGGTCGTGATGCATGTCGTGCGGTTCCGGCTTGCTAATTCAAAAGGGCTTTGCAACAAGGGCGAGGAAACGGACATCGGTGGCGTGTGATATAGCATGCAGTCAGACACACGCCCGACGCGCGTCGGGGTGAATCCTCGATTCATCCTCCATATGTAGCTCTAAGGAGACGGGCATAACAGAATCGCGAGCTCCGCGGCTCTGTCATCGCTACGCATACCCTGGGAGCATGGACAAATTTCCTTCGCGTAATGCTCATTCTGACATCCAAGAAGGATTTGCTGGGCGTGAGATGGTGGCAGGTTGATGGGTCATTAGCTTGACCAGCTGTTGTAAGACACCGCCATCGAGATCTGCTTCGTAGCCGTCGGCTTTTTGGGCGACTTTCACAGTAAGCCGACTCCCATATTGAGTAACTACTGTGAAGCAGAAGCGATCACTTTCTTGCAGGCAAAGGTTGGAGGTTCAGCTGCAGTCTATGTTAGACGCGAGGCAAGAAGACCCGGGGATGTAACCTGATCAGCGCCTTTCTACCACGGGCGTCGGAAAATTCCATTTGGCTGTCGAGTAAACGCTGCTAAGCACGACGCGGCTGGCTCATTCAGCCGCGAAATGTTCTTGTAAGCACCGACCGCCATGTCCAATTGTCAATTGATAGGCATATGACATGAGGTTTCCCGAAAATTGGCTGTCCTATATAAATAGCAGAGAGCAAATAGAAATTGGACAGACACGATGAACACATATACACGGACACAATTTATAACAAAGTCCATAGATATTTGGAAAAGTCGATTAATGTAAATACAAAGGTTAAACTGCAAAAAAAGTACAATACCTAGGTACTTTTCAAAGTCATATATCAAAGTCGCTTCTGATATTTAAGCGATATTGACACCAATATATTGTCCTGGTGAAGTAGAAACACGCTCAAATAAGTAGTGTTATAGCAGGCAGCCAGTAGTTAGTAGCACAATTGTGGTGGGTGTCAATTTGACATTATCAACCAAGAATGTCTGCGACATGGATGGTCCAAGCATGTACAAATCTGGACATGGGCAATCTGTTTTGTTTCCCTTTGCGGTAGTTTTATAATATGCGAAGTCCCCAGGGCACTGTAGAAATCCTTTGCTTGGTCATTCTAGTTAATTTGAGCTTTGGAGTGTACCTTCAGTCTACCTTGAGAGGCCGCCGCTCCTCTATGCATTTGTAATGACCCGGGTTCCGCCACTACTCAGACCTCTGACTGCTTCACAATTTCACCCGCCGCTCTCCTCGCCCATGTATATCACGACGATTTTCTTCACCCTGGGGCGCCACTCTCTGTGTTGCTGGTCGTGCTGGTCCTCCGCGGCTCCAACGTCGACAGGATCGTCCGGGGCCGCTTGGCGCTGGGGATGATCGCGGCTGTGACGCGGCTTGTCGAAAAAGACGTACTCGGACTTTCTTACGCGGCCATGGGCGACCTTGTCCAGGGAGACCCTCGGCTGGGGCGGCGGGACTGAGCATCTCCTCTGCGACTCCAAGCCCGACAGTACCTCATCAATGTCCAAGCCGTGGTCCCGGAGCACGTCCGAGCATGGTGACCGTACGGAGACGGGCGACGGGAGGGGCATCGGGGCAGACTTGGGCGGCTGCGCGGCGGCGCGAGGATGCTGGCGCGCGTCTTCCGACTGCGAGTGGTGCGCGGTGTGGATGCCCTGGGCGCACGACCCGGCGCAATCTTCGCGATGGGCCCCGGAAGGCGTCTTCTGAGACACGTTCGGGACAGACGGGTAGCTCGGGGCCTGTTGGCGGGCATAGTGGCCGGTCTGCTGCTGGGCGTTCCAGCCTGGCGGGTGGGCTAATCCCCCTGCTGGTGCCATTGAACCGGCATTGGGGTATGTATGGGACTGGCGCGACCCCGGCGGCAGCCTGTCTGGCCGGACAGCAGGTCTCAGCCCGGCTTCGCTTGCAAGACCTCCAGAACTAGTCCCCACTGTGACTCGACCGGCACCGTCAGTTGCAGAATCTGGGCTCCAATATGGGTGGGCAAGATCTGGCATCATGAAGTCATTGTCGACGGAGTCGCCCAGAGCGGCAGAGTTCATGTCGGTGCGAATACGGGTAGGAGGCTGGGCATTTGGGACGTGTGATCTGGCTCTTGCTGGATTCCAGGAGTACCGTGCCTCGTCGCTCTGGCCGGCATTGTCCACATGATGTTGCATCCCGTCTTCATCCATCCGATGTGGTCGATCCGGCGTGTACCGCGGACCCGTCGACTAGACCAACACTAGCTGAGGTCCTCAGTGAGTGGATTTCCGGGGTATGAACGCTATCGTTTAGTGTTCCCGCTAAGATGGGGCCGAAAGCATGGAGAAAGAGAAGGCAGAAACTAGAATAGTCTCAGAAGGGGCCGTGGGGGTCTTATTTATGGATAGGATCACTAGCTGCCTGCCAACCAGTCAGCAAATCGGGCATACTAGCGTGTGGTACAAGACCCCTAACCACTGCTGAGATCATGACTGTTCAAGCTGGATTTCAAACTGAAAACACGGGTGAACATATCAGGGGAAAATCGATATTGTTATGAGCTAACATCACATGGAGAACGGCAAGGCCCGATGGCAGGCCTTCAAGCGAAGAATGGTTCCGGGTGAGGCGGATGTGCTTACTACGAGCAAGTCTAGACCGCTCAGCCAAAGACCAGTAATGCCCAGCCAAAAGGGTCGGAAACAGCTAGCAGGATATAAGCACTTGAGCACCGTGCAATCACATCAGGAAAGGACGAATGACTCCAAAGGAAGAATGATTCCAGGACAGGAACAACGTGGCCGAATTTGCAAATCTTGGGTATATATCTGGGGTCTGGGTGACTTGGAACAGGCCCCTAAGTTCTCAACCAACCGTGGTGGTAGTTAATGGACGTTTAACATCGTTGTAGTCCCGAATTATACCACGAGGCTCGCTGACCTTGAATGGGGCATTTGACGTGCTGGGTTAGAGTTGATGATATGCTATTGGAGGACCTCTGTTTACATCCGACTTGGTCAGCCAGCTCGCTTATCGACCAATCTCGCCGCCCCGTGGTTTGTGTTCCCCGATCTTGCTGTGCTCATCGGCCAGAACAACCTAGTTCTGACTTCCCAAGGGTTGTTACAATCAATGACCTAATCGAAACACGGCATGATCACAAAGATAAGGGCGCCAACGACAGTCTTGGTGCTGTGACTGTCTCGGTGATTACGAATCCCTCTACTGAGCTGGGATAGTAAACAGCGTATTGGCTTCTCAAATCGCGGCAGGACATCGGAACTTTAGAGGCTCTGGAGTTGATTACCGATGATGGTCTCAACTTTGCTGTTGTTCATTGAAAGAACCACTTGATTTAATCACTTGCCCTATATTAAGCGTTCCAAGTATTTGATGCCTCTCTCGCACTCATCGCCTATGCGCTGCCGCCCTCCGCCTCCTCGGCCAGCTTCTTCACCGTCATGGTCGCGCTCAACAGCTTCAGCATGTTGACGTCGCGCTGGAACGTGGCGAGGAACCAGTTGCGCAGCTCGGCCGCGACCATGCTGTCGATGCCGTAGTGGTTGATGGCGCGGTCGGCGTCGATCTCGTCGACAGGCATGTACAGCAGCCGCGAGATCTTGCCGACGATACGCTCCAGCGGGGTGCCCTCGTCCTCGGCCGCGTCGCCCCCGCGCCGGCCCGACGCGCCGCCCGACGACGAGAGCACGCGCGTCGCCTGCACCAGGTTCTGGAAGCGCGGGTCCCGGTACCAGAGCATGTCCGACAGCGGGTACTTTGCGTCGACGTTGCGCAGCCCTGCGGGCTCGATGCCGACCAGCAGGTGGCCCAGCGCCTGCGGGTCGTACCGGAAGGTTGGGTCTTCCTTGTCCTCGGCCCCGGGGTAACAGGTGGGCTGCGGCAGGATGCCCTTCTCGCAGTACCGCAGGAACTCGTCCTCGTCGTTGCCGTAGAAGCCGTTCCGGATCATGGCCTGCTGGTACTCGGGCATGTACGAGACGATCCCGATGCCGAGGACCTGGCTCAGCGCAAGGCTGGTGCACGGCAGGGCCTGGGCCCGGCGGTGCCGGGCAAAGGCGTCCAGGAACGAGTTGGAGGCCAGGTAGTTGCTCTGCGTGGCCGTGCCGAAGACGACGGTCCACGAGGACCAGAGCTCGAAGAAGTCGAGCGGGCAAGCCTTGGTGGCCTCGTGGAGGTTCAGTGTCCCGATCACCCGCGGGTGCACCGTTGCGTTGAACCTGTCAAGCGACATGGACTCGAAGAGGCCGTCGTGCAGCGTCAGGGCGCCCTGGACGACGCCCTTGATGGGGAACTGGGCCGCGCTGACGGCTGCCTGCACGTCGGCCAGCGAAGTCACATCCCCCTTTACCACGGTGGCGTCGACACCGCTCGAGGCGAGCTCGTCTAGGAAGCCTTGTGCCTCCGCGTTGGCGGCGCCGCTGCGGGAGAGGTAGATGAGGTGCCGAGCGCCGCGTGCGACTGCCCACGCGCTGAAGCTGCGACCCAAACCTCCCAGACAACCGACGAGGAGATACGAGGCGTTGGCATCGAACCTGGCGGTGAAAGGATCCAGTTGTACCTGTTATTATGTCAGTAGATGCGCGCAGTCGACCCGGCCTCCCAGAGGGAAAGGATCGGGTTGGATGCGATGCAACGTACAGTGATGCCTTTGTCCGAACTATCGTCGTAGCTAACAAGGAGCTTCCCGATATGTGTGCCTTTGGAGAAGGTCAGGAAGGCCTTGTCAATCTCACCAACCTCGAATGTGGTCAGAGGCAAGGGTTTGATGTGCCCTTCGGCCTTGAGCCGGTGAATAGTCTTCATCAACCTGGACAGGGGCGAGAAAACATTAGCTACCAGTAAAGGCCCGCAAGGGAAACACATCGTGATGATGATGGAGGAGCCGTACCTTGCAGTCACCTGAGGCCTGTTCTTACTCATCACCTCGAGATCGAAAGACGCGAAGCTGGCATTCCGCTGGAAGACGTCCAGGCTCAGCTTGCCATTGTTCAGGATCTCGGTGCGGCCGATCTCGACGAACCGCCCGCAGGTGGCGATGCACTCCCAGTACTCGTGCATCAGCTCCCCGCGGGAGCTGCAGAGGATCACGTCGACGCCCCTGCCGCCCGTCAGCTGCAGCAGCTTCTTGGCCGTGGACCTTTCGCGCGAGTGGAGGATGTGGTCCTCGGCGATGCCGAAGCCCATCGCCAGCAGCTTCTGCCTCTTTTCCTCCGTGCCGACTGTCGCGAAGATCTCGGCCCCGACCATGTGGGCAATCTGGCAGGCCGCGAGCCCGACGGCCCCCGTTGCAGACTGGATCAGTACCGTGTCGCCTTTCGACAGCTGGCCCAGGTCCATCAGGCCGTAGATGGCGGTGCTGAACGCGATCGGCAACGTGGCAGTCCCTTCGAGGGTGTCCCCGTCGTCAAGCTTTTGGCAGAACGCCGCCTTCTCCCTCACGAAGTTGCCGAATTTGGAGTAGGATTGACAGTAGACCGAGTCACCGACCTGTAAGTCCTTCACATCTGACCCTACCTGTGTAATGATGCCCGAGCACTCGTCACTGAGAGAGTCTGAATGATGTTGGCCGGTCAAAACTGCGATGTCCTTGTTGTTCACACCTGCGTACTTGACCTCGATCTCTACCTCGTCCGCCAGCAACGACTTGGAAAACTCCGGGTCTTGTTTGAAGTATACCGTGCTCAAGACACCGGGCTTCTTTATGGCGAGCTGCAACGGGGTCGACTTTGCGCTCTTCAGAGGTACCGTCTCGAGTGTGTCGCTGGTTGTAGGCCTGCTGTTTTCGCAGAGGATATTATCGGCCGTCAAGCGGCTTACGTGGAGGATGCCATCCTTGTAACGGAACTCGGAGTCGTCGTTGATCTTAGTGGTGTCCGATGCCCTGTTCTCTAGCTGTCCGATGAGATTGAATAGCTCTGCCTCGGATGCACCAGGGACGTGGTCAATATCCAGGATGCTGAAGCGAAGCGAACTGTTCTCTGTCTTCATGCCTTTGGCTAGACCCGAGATCATCGCCGACAGTGGCTTGTCACCATCCATGAGGTTGCCACTCGTCAGCCACAGGGACGAGGTTGATCGACTCAGGGCTGATTGGAAGATCTTCCATTCCTGTGGTGTCACGTCCAGGAAGAACGGTTCTGGAATCTCGAGGACGAAAATGAATCGGGTATATGGAGCATTCTCAACGTCTGCCAGGGCTCTTGTGTCAATCGAGATGTCGCCTGACCTGGTGATGTGCTCAGCTAGGGACTGGGCGAATGGGGGCGGCGTAGCACGGTACACCATGGTGATGCCTGATCGCTCTGGGCTCGGCATTGGTGGCGCGATGCTATCGGTTGCCTCGCTGGCGGTCGCGCATATTACCGTTGCCGAGACATTGTTGCCAGCGTAATCGTCGAGATAGAAATCGAGGCCGCTGAACCCAGCAGTGGGAAGGACGGTCTTCCACAACGACTTGCTGAGGAAAGGACCGTCGTACCGCGGATAGCTGGGGTCGTGATCGGCCTTCCAGAAGTCGCTGAAAGTCCCCAGCACCAGGCCGGCGCTGAGCTGAGACTGGGTCAGCTCCAGCAGTATCATCTTACCGCCGGGCTTCAGCATGCTGCGGATGTTGATCAGAGTGCTCTTGATGTCCGAGGTGGCATGGATGACATTGGAGGCGACCACCATGTCCCAGTCTTGAGTGTAGCCCTGAGACTCGCCACTTGTTTCCATGTCGAAGGTCCCAAAGGTCATGCCGCCGAACCGGGAGAACCGCTCCTCTCCGTCGGCCAAGAACGAGGGTGTCGTGTCAGTAAAGCGGTACTCGGTGTACTGTCGCCAAGCGCTATCTCCCTTCAGCACAGGTAGAATCTCGTTGGTTGCGCTCCCGGTTCCTGCGCCAACTTCGAGAATCCGCAAGTTAGGATTCTGGTGTGCGTGTAGCGCCACAACTGAAGCAAGGCGCTGGTTACCTTCGCGGTACACTTGACCGGTTTCATAGTTGTCCAGCAGCAAGTTGTCCTGCAGGGCCACCTGGATACCCGTCTTCTCCCCGCTGTAGATGGCGGGAAGGTTGTTATAAAGATGGCACATGAGTCGAGCCTCGGATGAGAGCGGCATCAGGGCACTTGAAATGCGTTCTATTTCTTGTGCTCGAGAGGCGTCATCCTGATTCATGATGTCCGAAGCAGGAGAAGCAGGATCCTTTTCGGCGGCCGCAAGCTTCTCCGTTGTCCAATCGAGTAGTCTCTGCAGGTGCGGATGTTCGGACCCCCTTTGAAACACGTCTGGATGTGTCGCTTTGAAGTGGATAAGCTGGATCAGCGCCAGGTGATTCAATGAGGGAATGACGGCGTCGTCGTCAAGCACTACTGGTGGATACATCTGCGCCAAGGTGTCCGAGGTAAGGTAGCCGGAGTCGGGTTTCCAGACGATGCGTGTGTATGGACTGGAATCCTCTATGAGCTTTGGAGCGGCCTGGTCCGAAGCAGTGAGGAAGACATTGGTTGCCTCGAAGACTCTCTGGCCATTTGCGCCTAGTAAGACAACGTCTGACGATAATCCACGGACACCTCTCAGCGTGGCACGAGCATACGCCTCGGCGCTGGTACGACTCTGCCCTGCAGCTCTGGGCCAGATCTTGACGCTCTCGAACGAAGTGGGCATGAACGCCCGCTTGAAGCTGGTGGCGGTATTTCTGTGAGCTGCCAGAATCGAGAGCTGCAAACTCGCATCCAGCGTTGCGGGGTGCAGGATGTATCTCGATTCCCCTTTCATTGCCTTTGCCGTTGGCTCTAGGCCAATCTGGGCTTGTGTCGCCGTGGTTTTCCCGATGGCGAAGATATTTGAGAGGCCCTGAAACATCGGGCCGTAGCAAAGTCCGGCCCTGGCAAAGCTCTCATACCATTGCGCAGTATTGATGGTCTTTTTTGAGGAAGCGGATTGTATATCCTTCACCACGGAACTGTCGGGGAAATCTAGACTTGTTAGGCTCAAGAATTCTGTCGATTCGTGAACCACTTACCGTATTGCTCAAAGCCCACTTCAACTCGCCCTCGGCAGTGCTCGACGAAGGTATCAACTCCTTCTTCGTTCGCGACAGATGTGAGGGTGAACTCAAAGAGCCATTGGTGGCGCGACGTGGCATTGAGTGCAGCTGGCCGCAGGGTGAACAGTGTCTCAACACCAAAATCATCCTCCGGGACTATGAGCGCTGTCGAGAGGCTGACATCCTGGATATCGTAATACTCCACGTCGGCCGCGCTTCGGTCTCGGGCTTCGACAATCTGGGTGGCTGCTTCATAGATCATCGACAGGTAACCGGTTGAGGGAAATACGACGTCCTTTCCAAGCTAGGGAAAGAATATGTCAATAGGGTGACACCCAGGAGATCCAGTGCTAACAGGTTTTCACTTACTCGGTGATCGGACAGCCATGGGACGTTCTTCATGATTAGTTTATTTCGCCATAGCGGCTCTGCCTGATTGGTGCCCGGGATTCTACTTCCGAGAACATCATGCCGAGGGTGAGTGCGTAAACGCCACTCCCGGGTGTAGCGGTTCTCGAAAAGCACGATATCACCAGAATACTGCCACTGATAGCGCGGCAGGTCGGTGATGACCTTGCCCAGCTGATATTGGTTTCCGCCTCGCTGCTCCACGGCGTTGACCCGAGCAAGGTCGACCTCGTATCCCCTGGTGAACAGGTTGCCCGCCATCGTGAGGACGTCCTTGACATTGTCGCTGCCTCTGGCTATCGCAGAACAATATGCCGGAAACTTGACGCTTGGGTCCATAGCTTTGGACAGCTGGCGAAGAGGGCCTTGTAGGGCACTGTGGGGGCCGATCTCCACCAGGATGTCTACGGAGGCTCGAGTCACCATTTCTGACGTTGCTTGGTGGAAGAGCACCGGCGACTCAAGGTTCTGCCGCCAGTAGTTGGGGCCCAGCACCATCCACGGGATAGCATGCCCGTAGACAGAAGAGAAAAAGACGGCCTGCTGACGGGCCTTGGAAGCCTCCTTGAGCGCGTTCACGGCCGTCTTTTTCGACATGTGAGACTCGAGGTCCCGCTCATAATTGGGCCCGAGAGCCCACATATGATCAGAATGGTAGGCGTTGTTGCTTGTCTTGAGGGTGCGGCAGAATATGTTCTGGCCATCCAGCACAGACTTGAGCTCGAGCATGGCGTCGGCGTCACCACTCAGCGTGTAGCTTTCTGGGGAGTTGTGGCACGCAATGGTGATTTTGCCGTCAAAGCGGTCGACGAACCCCTGGATCTGTGACAGTTCACCAGTGACTGCCATCATGAGTCCAGATGTCCGGTTCTCCGCGATTGCCTTTCCCCGAAGATATGCGGCGACGATGGCCTGCTTTTCGGTTAGCAGACCGGCGGCGTATCCAGCTGCTATTTCGCCCGACGAGTGGCCGACGACAGCGCGTGGTAGGATACTCCACTGGCTGAGGAGGTTGACAAGCATTATCTGCAGGGCTGTCACCAGCGGCTGCGAAAGCTCCGCATCATGGATCGAGCTCTTTTCAGGCTCTTCCCGGAGGACCTCTTCGATGCTCCAAGGGCGGCGGTGCTGCTCGATGCCGTCGAGATACTTGTCGAGTCTCTGGATTGTGGCAAGACAGCTGGGGTACTCCGCCATCAGAGATGCTCCCATGCGAGGCCATTGTGCGCCCTGGCCCGTGAAAATGAAACCCAGCGTTGGTGGCCCCGACGCTGGGACCTTCGCGGTCATGGCCCTCTCTGATGGCAGGCCGCCCGCGATATCGTCGCTACCAACAACGATGAAGGAACGGGTCTGAAGAAGACTTCGCCTGGCGCTCAGAGTGTAGGCGATGTCGGCCAAGGCCCAATCATTTGTGTGCTTAGACAGAATATCATAATTCGCCGTTAGGGTCTTGTCATCGTGTGCAGAGAAAGGAAGGAGGAATTGAGTCTTTGGTGGCCTGCCCGAAATCACTGCGCCATTATAACCATTGGCCTGACTATTCTTGAGGTGTCCATTGGTGTGACCATTTGTATGCCTGGCAGCTTGTCCGTCGGCATATCCATTGGCGTGACCGTTGGCGTGACCGTTGGCGTGACCGTTGGCTTGGCCGTTGGTGTGGCCGTTCACGCCGCCGTTCGCAAGGAGAGCGACCCCATTTGATTGTTGGAGGGTGGCACCATTTCTCGTGGCAAATGTTTCCATGTTGGAAGTATCTTGGCTGGTCTGGTGACGTGATCTATATCCGGGGAACAGCGTCTCGATGGACTCGACAATTGCCTGTGCCAATCAGTCACTGACGGCAATGAGATACCAGACATAAGCAGAGCACCTACATGAGCGTTGGAGCCGCCATATCCGAAGGAATTGATACTGGCTCTCCGGATGGGAAGGTCTGGCCACGGTGTGCTTTCGGTGACGATACGCAGCCTGCCGTCCTTCAAATCAACCTGCGGGTTGAGAGTTTCAATCCCGATCGTTGGAGGTATGACGCCTCGCTCAACGGCCAGCACGGCTTTCATGATGCCGGCAATACCACTGGACGGTTCACTGTGGCCCATGTTGGACTTGATGCTCTGTTCCTTGCCGTCAGCTGCCTGATGCCGGGGTTAATAGTTGATATGGTTGTTCTGGTACGTACCCCGATCAACAAAGGCGTCGAGTTGGTTCTGCTGTCAGCGAACACTCTGCCAATAGCGGACACTTCGATGGGGTCACTTGATAAAAGTCAGTTTCACTTCCTCAAATAATATTATGCATTTCTAGGTGAGAGACCCGGTCGGACGATGCTCACCCGACAGGTGTTCCGGTCCCATGACATTCAAAGTAGCCTGTGAGCGACATGTCCAGCCCGCCAGCGCGCTCGTAGGCCCGCCGCATACAAGCCTCTTGGCCGTCTGGACTTGGATGCGTAATACCACCTGTGCGTCCGTTTGCGTTAAAGGCCGTGCCTCGAATCACCGCTCGGATGGGATCTCCATCGGCGACAGCGTGGGACAGCTTCTTAAGGAACAGCGCACCGATACCGTCGGCACGAGCGTACCCATCGGCTAACAAGATGAGTTAGTGACAGAGAAGGTGATGATATCATGTAATCCAGCTGGGTCCTTACCTCGCGAGTCGAAAGTATGGCAGACTGAAGTTGGCGATACAGCTCCCAGCACGGACGAAAAGATTTGACATTCGGGGGTCAGGATCAGGTTGGTCCCGCCCACGATGGCGGCGTCGCAGTCTCCCGTCTGAATGGCCGAGCAGGCGAGGTGTAATGCGTACATAGAGCTGGAACACGCCGTGTCCAGAGTCATGGAAGGGCCCTTGAGATTGAATACATAGTTGATACGGTTGCTGAGGATCGTGATACCGCTCCCCGTGACCGAGTATGGCATCGCATTCTCCGGGTCGCGGTAATGCATCAGCTGATGATCGTAGTTGAAGTTCCCCACAAAAGTCCCCGTCTTCGACCCGGAAAGCTTGTGCAGAGGAACTCCGGCCGACTCGAAAGTTTCGTACACAACCTCGAGAAACTTTCGCTGGGCTGGGTCCATAGTTAATACCTCCTTGGGATGGATTCCGAAGAAACTCGAATCAAATTGTCGCACGTCTGACTGGATAAAGCAGCCACCTTCTGTCCTGAACGAGCCTGGCCGGTTGCCATCGGGATGGTAGAAGGCATCCCCGTTAATTCTGTCCCTGGGAAATTTGCTGTACGAGTTTCTCTTTGCCTCGAGGTAGTCCCATAGTTCGGATGGAGACTCCGAATCGCCAGGCCACCGGCATCCTGAATGGATCTCTATCAGTCGTCGGGCCGTTTCATCCTTCAAAGGAGTCACTTACCCATTCCTATTATAGCAACTGGCTCGAGTCCATCAGAGAATGGCGGCTCCGCGCCGGTGAAAGGTGCCATCTTGTCGTATGATACACTTGAAGTTCAAATAAAATGGGAAGGTCTCCAGCTATACCGAAGGAATCTTGGGAAAGGGCCACAGTACGCTCCTCGCCCCTCTTTTGTGCCACAATACCACTGCCGATATATAACCGCTGCCTGCAGTTGAGCGTTGCTTTCACGGCTGAGCGGCAGATAGAAAGTACTATTTCGAATATCTAGACTGCTCTACGGCCTATTCTAATATCGTTGATGTTGTTGTATACAATTCACTACGCGCAACATCATACTAGTGACTCGGCACTATCTGGTACGTAGTAAGTCCCCATTCTCAATGTATGACTGCATTTGCCTTCGTGAGTGATCTATCCCCTGCGCACTATACGAATTCCGGCTTTCCTTAGCGTGCGGAGACGGATTCTGGATCCACCAAGTTGACGAGGCTGCAGCACTGGTGTGATTGGCTGGATTGGTTGGAAGGAAGGGGGGGGGGGGGAGACAGGCTCCACAAGATTTACAGATGTGTCTTACTTGTCATGGTGCATGGCAGTATTCAGAGGGTGAGCTTGCTCGTAGGGTGACTGCATAGTGCAATCTGCATTACACCGTCAGATTATGTTTATGTAACGTTGACAGACAAGCCGGTGGCTGACCTTGGGAATAGAGTGACTGCATGACGGGCGCCTGATACGCACCCTGCTCTCGTCCCTTCTGTATGAATCAAGAGACTTACTGTTTTTTTCTTTCTTTCGGGTTGACCAGAAATTGATGCAAGCGCACTTTCGAGTGTGGAAAAGTGGCAGCATCTCCTGGGGCCGCGTGCGAAGCATTATACATGCTGGGATGCAGCCATTCAGATAGCTGCTTGGTTCTGATAGCAAAAGTTGCCCAGACCACTATTCGAGCCGAATGACCATTGATCAATCAACACCAAAAACACCAACCATGCAAGGCTGGAAGCAATTATGGTGCTTGGTGCTCTCGTGCGCCACACGCATCGTGGCGGCCGACAATGCATCCATCTCCTATACGCCCCCCGATCAACAAGCGGTTTTTGGGACCACGAGCGACTTCGAACGGATGATCAGTCATGGCGATTACCTGCGATTGAGCATGAAACATGAACTTCAGAAGCGCTTGTCGGCGAAAGCCGGGGTCTTCCTGCAAGGAGAAGAGACTTTCGGCGTACTTGATGCCCGCTACACCGACTACAAACGGCCCCAGTATCTCGCTGCCGTGCAGGTCGCAGAGGAAAGGGACGTTATAGAAACTGTAAATTCAAACATATTCATTCTGCAGTCGTCGTCTCAGCCCGTACAGAAGGACTCACCCGCTGCCAGGTCAATTACGCACGCGCTAGGGGCATTAAGTTCGCTGCCCGCGCCGGAGGCCACAGCCTCACGACCTCACTACGGCGCATCAAGGATGCCATAGCCATTGACATGCGTCAGCTGAACAGCATAAAGTTCGACCAGGAGAAGCAGCAAATGACTGTGGGTGGCGGTGTCACGACGGGGGAGTTTGCGAACGCGACTCACGCGCACGGCATGGAAGTGAGTAAGTGAGGTTTCACCCCGCGAGCCGTGAAGGAAACCGGCCGCACCCATTGAATTTATATGAGATCTGCAGACTGACGAATGGAAGCGGTCGGGTCATGTCCCTGTACCGGTGTAATGGGCATCTCTCTTGGCGCAGGTATTGGACGACTCCAGGGCAAGTACGGTTATCTGAACGACAACATGGTCTCTGCACGTCTGCTTCTTGCAAATGGCACAGTTCTTGAATTATCCGACAGAACAAACCCGGATCTCTTCTGGGCTCTTCGTGGTGCTGGGCACAACTTTGGTATTGTGCTGGAGGCGACGTACCAAGTCTATCCGCAGCTCAACAATGGGAAACACTTCATTGTGGACTTTGAGTTCGGGCTGGACAAGGTAGAAGTCATCTTCGAAGCCTTAAATGCGATATCTGACCCTATGCCCAAGGAGGTGGCCGTCTTTGTGATTGGGCGGCGGGTAGGGCAGAATGGCAACGTTAGTCTTCCCACTTGCTCTTCATCATCGACTCGAGGACGAACTGACGCGCTTTCAGCCCACCATCAACGTCAATTTAGTGTACTCAGGCAAGGAATCAGAGGCAGTCCCATTCGTGAAGCGTTTCGATGCAATATCGCCTGTCTGGAAGCACACCCAAACAGCTTCATGGGATGCCCTGCCTTGGGCAACATATAACGGACTCAACAATATTCTCTGCACGCCCCAGGGCTGGGCGAGATATCCCATCAAGAATTTCTATGCCGCCAACGTAAAGGAGTATGATATTCCCACCATGCGCGACTTTTTCGACGGGTGGCGCGACATGAACGAAAAGTACAACGGAAAAGCCGTGTTCAGTCTCATGTTCGAGTCCTTTCCGCAGCAGCGGATCCGCGAGATCGCCGACAACGCGACGGCGTACCCGTGGCGACACGGGTCGCAGCATTTCCTGTGAGTCCTAACTTTACTTCGTCCAGCTTGAGTGATTTCCGTCAAATCTTGACATGTCCGCTAATGACATAAATGTTTAGCATGATCGAGGGCGCGTATAAAACCGCGGTCGACGACGATGTCATTGACGAGTGGCTCTCACAGCAACAGGATGAGTTTGTGAAGACTTCGGGCTACGGACAGCTTCAGCAGTACGTCAACTACGGGCACGGCTCTAAAGACCCACCCGAGGCCTTGTATGGCTACGAGCCTTGGCGGCTCGAGAAGCTCAGGCGCCTCAAGAATGAATACGACCCAGAGGGCTGGTTCAACGGTTACCAACCATTTTTGGATGAATCGGAATTGGACGGTTGATCACTTGACTGTGCCTATTGGAGAAGCCGGTCGGAAGAGGACACGCGGATGGGGGATTTTGATCGGTCGATATCAGAAGACAGAATGCACCAATTCTGCCTCTCGTGTGATGCTGGTGGCAATTAGGATAGACTGGATATCATTGGTCAATCACAAATTAGACACTGTTAAAGAACTCGATTGATGTCGTCATCTCCACTATTGTCGCAAGGATGGCACGACATTACAGAGGATGAATTTCACGGCTCACTGCGCGTTATTCCCAGGTGAGAGTGCGATTCATTCTCTGTTCCTCTTTTGCTCTCAAGTTCGTGCCATGACTGCTGACAAAATTCACATATTTCAAAAGAGAAGAAAAGAAATGAAATGAAAAGAAAAAGGTTTCTCCAGCTGTGACAGTAATCCGGTCTAGTTCGGCATGTCACATCATGGAAACAACACCTGAGTACTTAAGTACTCAATCTCGGCTACTATCACCGTAAATCGACATGCCCGGAAAGGTCTCCGACTCCCCGCTGACCAGTTTCATCTTGGTATAATATTGCTAATGAACACTGTATTGCTCTCGACAATCTGCATCTCTATCATGCCCATTGCGGACCCGGCACCTTTCCAACCATCATGGTTGTGTGTGTATGTACGCGTGTGTGCGTGCCCAGGTGAGGGGGGAAAGCGCGACGTCCTCCAGGACGCGGACAGCCAGGTAGGGTGACCTCGGAAAAGCGCCGCTAACATGTCAAGCATGAGGTGTCAGATCACCACCTTGAATTATTGGATCGCCAAAGCCTTAGTGATCATAGCAGGCCACTTTTTCGATTCTTACTTTCTTGTGGGCTCCTTGTCGTAACCGAGATATCACGTGGCTAGCTAACACTCATCAGCCGTGTCAGAAATACCACCTGGAGGCAGGAGTGAACCTCCTCGCCTCCGGGTCGTCATACCCCATGTTGGTATCCCGATACATGCATGTCAGAAAATATTGCCAAGAGATGACCAAGACCAGTCAGAGCCACGGCGATGATTCATATCACGAGGACGGAGTTTGTTTTGGGAGACCATTCTCGAGAGCATAATTTTCAAGTCCACGTATCCCGGACGTGTCTTCAAATCATTTTCACGATCACCAGAACTGGAGGATCTCACCAGCTTTCAATCCTTTGAAGGGGTTCTAAATGTTGCAGCTGATCGGACTCATGAGGTACCTTGGTTCCGCAATAGTCGGTGATACGAGTGGAAACCTGTGCACATGTTCTTCGCCAAATGATGGGCGCCGCTTGAAAGTAACACACACAGCGTCTTATGACGCTCAAGTGAGCTTTTGGAGACTCTATTTGTAGCCAATAGCGGATCGTCTTGGACTAGATGAATAACCCAAGCGAGAAGATATCTAGCCATTGTGCATTGGGCAGGCAGAAACACGCTGTTGATATTTATGGAGACCGCCACCGCCTAGAATGACCATTGCTTGCACCAGTGCTTGATCAAGTCAGCTGTCACGGCCTGAGACGTCCTCAACGTCGGACTCCGGCTACACGTTCGTGATGTATCAAACACTACGGGCTGAGTGTTCGGGTCCCCCAGCATAGAACGATACGTATCGATGAGTTTAAGGCCAGGACTTAGTCCGGCTCCCACCGCATCACCCGTGACCTGGCCTTCTAACCTCTCCACCCATTCTTTGAAGGTGACCATCTCCTTGATCCGGGAACCGTAGAAGTGCTTGACAGCCGGAGCAAGCTCTTGCCAGGTGGACACCGCCGGGTTGACGCCATGGAAGTAGCCGCCGCTCACCGCTTCGCATGGTTCGCCGCCATCCGCCCCCGCGATTTCTGCCACGAGGGCGGCGGCCCGCTCGATCGGGATCCAATCTACCCTGTCTGCACCTCCCAACTCGGTTGGCAGGGCCGATAGGCGGAGGCTGCTCGCAATGATGCTGGGGAGCCACTCGTTCCGGTTCCATTGCCCCCCAGCATCAGACTCCGGGCCGGCGATTTGTCCCATGCGGATCGAGACGGCTGGGAAGTCACCAGCTATGCCCGCTGCATCAACTATCATGCTGCCAATCAGTTTGCTTCGGCCGTAGCCGTTGCTGGGCAGACTCATGTCCTCGAGTCTTTCCTCCGTGACCGGGCCCAGAGATGGGTCCCACTTGGCGGCCACGGATACGGAGGAGATGAAGAGAACCATGGCACGCTTGGCAGCGGTTGCGGCCAGATCGCACAGTTGCCGAACGCCATGTAGATTGGGGTCAAAGCTGTCCGTAGAGAGATTGAAGTTGACAGGCCACGCAGTGAGAATTATGCAATCGGCCTCGCGTAGTAAACGCGAGTATACGCCATCTGAGATACCGAGTCTGTTGCCCGCCATGTCGACATGATGGAACTCGGCCTTTTCGGCGTACTGCAGAGTCAGCCCGCGTTCTTTCATGGCTTTGTATTGTTGCTTGACTCCCCCGTCCTTGGCTCGGTTCAGGCAGATAATCTTTCCCACGGCAGGGCTGCGGAAGAGCCGGTCCAACAGGTACGAGCCAAGCGCCCCGGTCGAGCCTGTCAGCAGGACAGTCTGGTTTTCACGCGACGCGTCCGGGCGCGCTGATCGGCTTTCGATCAAATCGCTGGTGTATTTCTCATGGAGCGCCTCCATTATATCGATTTCACGACGCTCTTCGTCTTGTTCCGATTGAATGCCCTGTCCGTCTTGTGCAATCGCCTTGAGAATATACTGAGACAGACGCCGAGGAGTCGGGTTGTTGTAAATCGCGCGGGCGACAAGGGATGCGGCAGCACCAGGGTACCCAGCCGTTTTGAGTCCTGCTCGAAGCTCCCTAGATGCGTTCATGACCTGCAAAGAGTCCATACCCACCAAGAAGAAGTTTGTATCTAGGTCCAGACCGGTTGTGCGCAGGTGTGGCGCTAGGATGGTGACAAGCGAGTCTGCGAGACCCTCGGGCCTCAGATCGAGAGCCGTCGCGTCCTGATGAGAAATGAGCTCGGCGTTTCTGTAAAGCAGCTCGATCTCATCTCTGGTCTCAGAGAGATTTGCCGCTCGCTGTATGGTTCCTTTACCGGCTCGGGCGAATGACTTGTTGGGGCCCAATACCGCAATAAAGTCCCGACCAATCTGTCCATGTGCGGGCGTCTCGTTATTCGCTCTCACGACATGAGGCCAGATCCTGTCGATAAGCTCGCCAGTTTCATGCTCATTCCTTGGATGAACGAGCGGCTCAATCAGAATGCCAGGTTGGAACCTATTTGCGCCCACGACCAATGCGCCTTTGACGTCGGGATGGCCTTGTACAATACTTTCGATGGTCACTGGGTTCAGTTTCTCACCGTTCGAAAATACGATAACGTTGTCGGCCCGGCCGTGATAAATCCAGTGATAAGGCAGCGTGAGGTGAGGTTTGTAAAGATCATTAGTGCTGAACTCGTACAGCTCGGGGAACGTATAAAAGAAACCCTGCATGCCAGGGTGTTCATCTTTGCGGACAACAACGAGCTCGTATGCGCCATCATCGGCCTCCCTCCAGTCACATCCGAAGAGATCGGGGTTGATGATGAAGTATTGCCACAGCTCCGGCCGGGGCTGAAAGTACAAAGGGAAAGGTGTAAACCTGCCCCACAATTAGCTTCCAAGCTTGCAAATGGAGTCATGAATCCTCTGACATACTCGGTAGAGTTTAAGAGATTGCATAGAGTCACTCCTTGTTGTGACAAGTGATCGCCAACCTCACGGGCAAGACCGCCTGTCCCAAATTAGTGATGTGGGTGATGAGGAAAGGAGATGACATACCGCCAGCAATAGGGACGAGCTTGAGATTTCTCAAGGCTTTGATGCACTCATCGTCGTTACTCATGTCTTCAAGTATCGACGGCGGCAACACAGCGGATTCGACGTTCAGATGGTTGAGACAATCCATGACCAGGTCAGCCGTAAGTGGTTTGTCCGCAAGGCCCAGGGCGATTGGAGTCTGCCACCAGACGACATTGATAACGAAGACGTATAGTGCGGCTGCGTGGAAGAGGGGCATCTTCCCAAGGCGTCAGGCACGGTAATTTGTCACCGTAATTAAACTTCGATCCCTGCTTACTTACTGGAACAAAGTGTCGTGTGGACTTCTCTGCCCATGCGCGGACCCAATGAGTGTATCCTTGCCATGTATCGAGATCATGACAGGCATCCCCAATGGCAATCATTCCCTTTTCATCATCCCACCATCAGTCAGCGGTGCATTGCCAGATACACCGGAAGATCACATACATTTCTCGCAGTAATTGGTTTTGGCAGGCCGGTACTGCCACTGGTATGCAGGACGCAGAGAGGTTCCCATTCAGCCTGCTCAAATGTCTTCTCATACGGGAAATGGGGCACCTCTTCGGTTGGAAACCAGTCGTCCAGAGGCGCGACTTCATACACCTGCATGTCGCTCCCCAGTCCCCATGACTCAACCACGGGCAAGAAGGCCTCGGGACAGAACAATGCATGGCAATCCGTTTGGGCGAAAAGATGCTTTTGACCCTCCACCGAGTTCCTAGGAGAGACAAACAGCGCCTGTTTATTTAATAATGTTATATCATACCAGGCGTGTAACTCAATAGGAAGGACCTACCTTGAACCCAGCTTTCATAGCCGCGACCATGAAGACAACGTACCTTGCATCCTGCGGTCCGATGTACGCAAGCGTCGGGAATGTGTTCTCTCGAGGCTTCGAACACAAGTCGACTAGTGCGTGAGCTCTAAGATTAATGGCATTTGCATAGTGCTTGAAAGTCACCACTTCCCATCCGTCCTTGGCATCCTCCGACCTTGGAATCTGGAACGCCTCACGGTGCGGTTCATGATGTGCCGTTTCGTCAATGACATTGGGCACCAGGCGACGGCCGTATTGAACACGCGTCGTTTCCATCCTGGGCACGATTCCGGCATCGACGGACGCAGACCGGAAGCAAGGGCATGGGGATGCGAAATCAAGGCATGAGTTGTATCATATCGTTTTGTCAATTACTTTTTAAAGCATCGGAATTAGCGGCCTAATCGGCGGGGAATAGGGAGGCCGCAGCGAATAAGCACGACGCTGTCCGTCGAGACCCAGCCATGCATCTGACATGCTTGACTCCTGTCAGACCTGGTGCGGATATTACGTCCTCGCCTACCTAGGTAGGAGGCTGACATGTACATTGCAGCTTGCCATTTGTCGCTCCACGCATGTGATTAGGGTACCACCTATGCAGTGATAGACTATTCCCTACTGTTCTTCATGACATCCCACTATATGAATATTGGGGGGATCCCGAGTGTTTAGGAAACAAAGGATTTTTCTTGAGCCACATAAAGAGTGGACGATTAGTAAAGAAGCCATTGTGTGTACCGCATCGTCCAGACCACCAAGATGCAGAAGACGCTGAGCGCCTCGATCAACATACTCGCAACCCAGCTGCTCTCGCTATGTTCTCCTAGCAGAGCTTCCTCTTTGACACAGCAGCCTCTGGTCGCAGAGGGAGTCGAGGTTCTTCAACAAAACCTCCCAGTAATCTCGGCCCATGGAACAATGAGCTTCACTACCCCATCGCCAAACATCACACGAGCCACGATCAACAATGGCCCCGTCAACTTTGTTGACCGATGCTTCGCCGACGATCTGTTGGACTTCCTGATCCCTCTCCAAAACGTCACGGACGCCACTCCCAAGGTGGTCATCTTTGACTCGTCCAACCCCAACTTCTGGCTGGGCCACATCGACATGACGACGCTCAAGACGCCCATCACGGACGCGAAGAAGCAGCTGGGAGCCGACTACATCAAGTTCACCCAGCTGCTCCAGAACATCACGTCGACCATCTTCATCGCCGAGATCGACGGGCGCGCGTTCGGCGCCGGGAACGAGATCGCCGCGCAGATGGACATGCGCTTCGTCGGGCCGCGCGCGCACACGGGCTCCTTCGAGGAGGCCCTGGGCCTGGTCGCCGGCGGCGGCGGCCAGACGTTCATGGGCTCGATCCTGGGCAAGGCCAAGGCGCTCGAGTACCTGCTCGCCGCCAAGTCCTTTACCGGCCCCGCCGGCGAGGCCCTCGGCCTCTACAACAAGTACTACGACGACTCGCAGGCGCTCAAGGACTCGGTGCTGCAGCTGGCGCAGCGCATCGCCCTCTTCCCGCGCGTCGCCCTCAACCAGACCAAGTCGGTCCTCAGCTTCCTCAACCCGCCCAACGATGCCTTCCAGCTCGACTTTGAGGCTTTCTACGACATCGAGCAGGGTGATGAGCAGCAGGCCAACGTCCGCAGGTTCCTGCAGCTGAGCGAGGACCAGTCGGCGAATCACTACGAGTTGGGACTCGGGGAGAGTGTTTTGGCGCTTTACGGACAGTGGGACGGCTCCATTGCTTGAAAAGGCATGAGTGTCGTGGGAAACCCGGACGATTCTCGGTCGTAGCATCGCCATGTTTGTTATTCACCATGTGTCACTTGATGACTATGAGTAAAGTGTACGCTTGTACGTGTAGTGGTATATCTATCACAGACATATAGTCACAGATTGATCTACTTTTCACTATTCCCAACGCCAAGAAAGCGAGCAGTCACTACTCAAACTATGTTCTTTTAGACTTGAATAAAAATGGCACAATAGAGCTCATGTGAGGTGTCGACGTTTGAGAATTAGAGAAACAAACCGCTTGAACTTAGTTGTAAAATGCTGCCAAGAATGAGGCGGCATAGCAAACACTGGGAACAGAAAATTGATGTTGGCCCTCATTGTATGGTTTTGAGACTGCTGCGCACTAATGTTTTGCCACCATAGTAACCTTCTTGGGTAGACTACCTATATCCGTTTTGGTGTCTCGGCTCACACATCCCCTCAACACGCCTTCTTTCTCGCCCACGTCACTCTAATGACATGGTGCGAAGCATTATGGTGTTCATTAGAGGACGAGTTCCTAACTGTTTCACTGGTGCTGGTGTTGGAGACGGAACATTGGCAGGACCGTGTACATGTACACGAGCAGAGCTACGACACTTTGGAGACTTTGTTCGGATGGAAAATCACTTCATTGGCGCACTGAAACCAAAAGTGGGCACGTATAGACTTCATCTTGTCATTCTGTTGGTTGATAGAGTTCAGGATTCTTGAGCTGCCTTGCATATATGTTCGTCCACCCTCTTATTATCCGTCAGCGTCAGCCACTGTGGATATCACATCACAGCTCGGCAGGAGCCCGCCAGGCCTCGTCATCCCGATCAGACTCACACGGGGGCCCCGGCAGAACCTTGCTGATGCGATAATCGATGTACGACACGGTGTCGGCGTTGTCAGAGGGGTGAACGCGGATGTTGGCGACGAACGTAGACTCGGTCAGGGCGGCGTAGCTGCCGGCAGCCTGGAAGGTCCAGGTAGTAAAGGTGTCGATCTCGCCCCAGCGCGTGGGCGTGACACCCGTCTCGTTGGCCATGATGGCCTGCACGTGCGGCGTGTTGGCCAGCAGGCCCTTGCCGTAGATGCCGAGGTACTGGCCGTCGTCGGTCCGCAGCACGCCCTGCGCCGCCAGCGTGTACGGGCCGTCCGGGCTGCCGCGCGCATTGAAGTCGTCCATGTGCACCGTCGTCGCGTTCAGCCGCGGCTCGAAGCCCTCCACAGATGTCAGCGTGCCCACGCCGTTGCCGTTGGACCAGAGGCCCCCTGTAGGCAGCTGGCCCATCGGGTACAGCGACCAGATGCGGAGCTGGAGTTATGGTTAGCTCTCGCGCCCCTCGGATCACAGGCGGAAACAGTGATAGGTTAGGCAGGATTGGTACTGACGTTGAAAACCAGCGCTGGCACCAGCGTATTGAACCCGCATTGGACCATTTTCAACTACTTTGTCTCTGATTCAGGGTCGCTCGTGATCTTTCCCCTGGTCTGTTCTGCCTCAGCACAGGCTGAGCAATGTCCTTCTGTGTGATTTCCAAGCTAAATAGACGCGGCACAGATACTCCGCCATTCCGGGATACTCCAATCACCGGAAAATCGGCAGCGACTCGCTGCCGACAACTGGCTACGAGATCGTGTCGCCTCGAGCGATGTACGAGATGGTTTGGTCCCTAGCGCAACTGATCAGCCATCAGGAATTGGATAGTCACGCGACTGGTCACAGTACAACAGCTTTCCATTCGTGGTGAAGCACCGTGGAAGCGTCCAAGCAGTCAGTATGACTGTCAGAATGACAGTCAGACTGCGGGCTGCAGTCAGGGTCGTGGCGTTGGTCAGACGGGGGCCGGGACGCGGCCTTGGCGGGTTCGGAGTGGCATGGATGATGCGCGATGTCGTATTATATCCAGCTATCAATGAAACGCAGTGCCTCGATATTGACCAGAATACCTGTTTAGGTATGTAACGTCTGATGCTCACCTCGTATCCTTTTGGCACATATCGGAAAAGGTACGGCCGTCCAACCAGCCAGGCTCTGCTCTTGTAGTGACATACCTCGTGGTGGGACACCTTCCCCTTAACTCTTAATTTCTTAGCACGCTGCTGTTAGCACCCTGCTAGAAATTACGCTATTTTACTATAACACGTATAACTTTAACCTAATATATAGTCGAAAACGTAAAAAACCTTAAAAAACTCTTTTAAACCTCGATAATTATATAAAATAATAAAACTATATATTTCCTTATAAGGCTATTATAAAGAAAATAGAGATTCGTAGGGCTAAAATTAGAGGGCGTAAGGTAAAGCCTCTATCGCCACTAAACCTAATACTACTATACTATATTAATACCACATTAAATCGATTAATTACTCGTCGGAATTAATCGATTTAATATTAGAAACTATCTTTAATTAGTTAGATCTTATTTTCCTAATATTATAGCGATAATATAAGTTTTAAATTACTTTAATATTACGAGATCTTTTAATTTAAAGATTAATAAACTACTAAACTATAAATTCGAGCGATTAAGTACCCTAGCAAATATAGTAATAATATAGTATAATTATAGTAAAAAGGATATTAAGTATAATAGCTATAAAGTTAATATAATAATATATATATAAATTTAGGTGGTAAGCGTTATTAATATATTAAGGGGTAATATATACCCTTATACCCTTTAATTTTAGCCCTACGAATCTTTATTTTTATTATAAAGGCTAAAGTAAATAACGCTACTTTATACTTAACCTTAAAAGAAATATAATAGCTTTTTCCTTTCTATATATCTTTTAAAGCTAAAATTTATTATAAAGCCTAGTATTTATAATAATAATAAAAAATTACTTTCTCCTTACTCGAATAAATAACGTAATAATAATTGCTACCTATTACTTTAAAAGGTTTTCCTCTTTATAGTTTTTTATTTAAAATTTAAATATTAATAAGCTTTAAAAGGAAATAGATATTAAAAGTAATATAAAACGGAAAACCTAATAAGCGGGTTTAAAAATTTAAGTAATAATAATAAGCCTTTAATAAAAAGGTATATAAGCTTTTTATTTATAAGGAAAGCTATATACGTAAGAGATAGCGCCTATAGGTAAGAGTAGCTATATAAGTAAGAAATAAGTTTTAATATAGCCCGCCGTATACCCCTTAGGAGGTCTTAAGGGCTTTATACCCTCCCCCGGCGTTAATATATATTATTATTATTACCTTAAGGTGGGAGAAAAATATGGAAGATATGGTTGAGAACTATTGATTATAAAGACTCTACCAGAGGGGGTGGATTACAGAGGACAATGCACTCTGTAAAGGGGTTGGGATAAGTGCACAAGTGAATTAAAACGGGAAGCATTTGATAGTACATTGGCTTTGGAATTATCCCCGCGCACACGTTATACACACTGCTTCTTATAATGCAGTTACTTCTTTCCCTTTTTAATCAAACTCCATCCAAAATGTGACATGTCTTCAAGAATATACTACCAGACCCCATTTGATTCACGGTCCATCAGCAAGTTGAGGGATCATGGCCCCCTTCAACTAGCAATCCTTCCCTATAGACCTGCTGCCTTCCGCTGATTGAACCGATGTGCGGCAATGACCGGGAAGCTCATCAAGGCCACGGCAACCACCATGGCACTACCAGCAAAGATCTGGGCACGCAAGAAATCGGCCTTGGCCACATCGGCCAGGGCGCCAGCGATGGGCGATCCGATAAGCACCCCCACCGCGGCTGTCGACCAGCTCATGCCAAGCCGCGCGCCAATGACATCGAGACTGGGGCTGAGCGTCGGATGCGCGGTGCTGGCCGCGGGCGCCGTGACGAGGACGCCCGAGAGGAAGCCCCAGGCGATGGTCCAGACCACCATCCCGGCCACCGTAGTAACGGCTATCCAGCTGAAGAGCAGCGCGATGCCGACGACCTCCCAAAACATGAGGATCTGGATCGGGGTGATACGGGCGCCGAGCAAGTAGGGCACGGTGCGGCCAAAGAATGACGCCGCGTTGCTGATGGCCAGCAGGTCAAAGGCGAATTCGACGCCCGTGTTCAGCTTGACGGCTGCGTATGTCGTGAGGTAGAACAGCGGGATGTAGTAGGCAAGGAACTGGAAGAACAAGCCCGCCACGAACGTGGCGAAGACCGGTTCGAAGAAGCCCCGCAGGTCCACGACCGCCTTGGCTGTCGGAGACCGCACGCCCGGTCTGCGGCACAGGATGACCAACGTAGGAATCGACACGGCCAGGTTGACGAGGGCGATGACGCGCACGGCCTGCACGAAGCCAAGCTCGGGCGCAAGCCGGCGGAACATGAGAGGAAAGACTATCCCGCCAATGCTCGCCCCGGTCGACGCGCAGCCCAGCGCGATGGGTCTCTTGGTCGTGAACTTGGATGAGATAATAGCGAAGGCGGGGATGTTGATTGCCCCTGCCCCGAGCCCGACGCAGAAACCCTGCGCCAGCAGGACCTGGTAATACCTGGTGGCGTTGGCGAGGGCAAACATGCCGAAAACGACCATGAAATGCCCTACGATCATGACGGGGCGTAGGAAGCCGCGGTCCGTCAGAGGGCCGGTCAGGAGCCCCATGATTGTGATGAAAGTTGACTGTACGCTCCCGACCCACGCCAACGTCGAAGACGAAGTCCCTGGTAGGAGCTCTGTCCGGTAGTGCTCGAGAAAGACACCAAATGTGCTAGAAAGACCCCTGATTCACAGGTTAGACGGCGAGGGTAGTGGATTCGGGGTTTGGGCATACCAGGAATTCATGAAGACAAAGAAACCGGCCAGAACTACTAGCCATGCCTCCACCCCTCCGTTCGGCGGCTTGGGTGCGTCACGACGCAGTTGGGGCGGTGTTGGAGCCAGCAGAGGCTGGCGTTCTCCATTGCTACCGTCTTGTGGTAAACGAAGCGAGTTGTTCGTCCGGTCCGAAGCCATCGGGTCCAATTTTGCTGCTATCAACCTTGAGTATCAAGTGACAATGGTTGTCTTTTGGGGGGTAGTTTCCACAGCGTATCTGTCTTGGTTTCAGCCGCTTCCTCAAGTTCATTCGTAAAGAGCTCCGGGCATACTCGGATGTTGGTTGCCACTAATCTTGGTAGACTTTTGAAGCCGAAAGTTTCACCATGATGGATGGTTTTAGTGTTAACCCCGAAAGCCGTGGGATGCCAATGGTGCTCCACAGCGAGAGTTTGGGGGACAAGACCCTCAGTCAGAGGGCTCGATGCAATCTATTGATAGTCTGACGCGAACCCTGACTGCAGCGGTTAACGCAGTGATCGGCGTGACTGGAACTGACTGCATGAAATGCCCGAGTGAGCTCCATTTAATACTACTACTACTACATACGGCTGGTTTAGCAGGCGGATTTGGACAGGCCCGCTCGACGGTGGGTGCGCCCTGCATTCCGACTGGCGATTTGATGATTACTCGTGTTTATTAGTGGTTAGTCTCACTCGGGAGCATTCTGGTCCATTGGCCATGACCTTCCAAGTGGATGCCATGGCAATCGGGTGTCAGAGCTTCTGCAGAGTTGCTATGAGTTTGCCCTTCTCTCTGATTGATGAACACACACACCACAGGACTGACTAGCCCGCAACTAATAAGTAGTTACGGTTGAACTCCGGAGATAGCATGTAGACCCGCGAAAGTATTTTTGATGCAGCGTCATTGCTTTCAATGGAACCGTTACGATACAGAATCAATGAGCCACATGAATTTATCGGCTGACGCCGGCTACATCAGGTGGTTGTGGAGCTATAATTGGCGAATCTCTACGCTCTTTGTCTGTGTCCTGTGAATCCAGATGGTGACTATGAATATACGTTTGCCGAGCGAGTGTCCAACAAACACCTTGAGACATACACATGACCACTTTGCACTCCCTTGAACTCGCTCCTGATGCACAAAATGGCATTTGATGACAAATTACAAGGTTTGATTTCGCACGCATCCTCCTCCACTTCAAGCGCCGCCATTCTCTTAGGGTCTGCCTTGGCACTATGTGTGAGTGTCCCCAGCTAAGTGTTATGCCGTTATAAGTGTTCTGTTCAATTTCGACAATTGTAATGATAGCAGCGATAAATCTGACGAGCCTTTTAGGTACTCTCCGTTGTTCTCTATCGAGTCTTCTTGCACCCGTATAGCAAATATCCCGGCCCCATAATCGCCAAAATCAGTGGGCTTCCGGTGCTGTACCATTCGTGGAAGGGGGACTTTCACCATTATGTTTACAGGCTGCATTACAAATATGGTAATTGATTCTCATTTCTTTCCTAATTAAGCCACCCCCTGGCTGTTGTTGACAACATGTGATAGGGGAGATCGTCCGGTACTCACCGAACAAGCTGTCCATCAACAAGGTTGAGGCCATGAACGGTATGTGCGAAGGGTGTCCTCGAAGGCGAACCCGGTGACTTACGACAACACAGACATCTATGGATTCAACAAAAATGTTTCCAAGCCCGAAGAATTCTACTCGGCTTTCAGAGTGAACAAGCACGCGAGAAATGTCTTCAACACGGCCGATAAGGAAGAGCACCGGCGAAAGCGCCGCATCATGAGCAAGGCCTTCTCAGCAAAGGCACTACCGAACTACGCCAACTTCATCTTGTCCAAGGTCGATGAGCTGTCGGTCAAATTGAACGGGGGCGAGCTGCAGAAGGGTGGCGGCGAATGGAGATCATTCAACATGGCTGACGAGGTCAACTACCTCATGCTTGACATAATGGGGGGCCTCTGCTTTGGCGAGGCGTTTGGGTTCATTGCCGGGAAAGGTGTGGAGATGATGGCCAATGTCCACGCCCGCGCTGTCCGGATCTACATGGTCAGACAAGTCCTTATCCGTTGCAGATAATCGTGCGTGAGAGAATGCTGATGCCCTTCTTGCAAGACCGGACAAGAACCTCTTCTCAAGAAACTTTATCTTGATCGAATACTGTTCCCCCACCTTTTCAAGGCGGCAAATGCTCTCGGCCAATACACGCGATTCTACACAGAGAAGAGAATCAAAAGCCGGGAGGATCTCCCGACTGACGAGGATGCGAGCAAGGAACGTGGATACGACGACATCCTGAACCACCTAATCAACAACAAAGATGACGAGACTGGAACGGTCTACAGCATGAACGAGCTTCTCGGCGAAGCTACTTTGCTCATGATGGCCGGCAAGTAACTACATCCAGGGATGCCAGAAGATGCGACCTCATCAGACTAACAGAATATCGGTGCTACTAGGGTCGGACACATCCACCACGGCGATCAACACAGCGCTCTTCTACCTCGCCAACCACCCGCGCGTGCTCAAAAAGCTGGAGGCCGAGCTGGTCAAGAGCTTCCCAAAACTCGCGGACATCCACCCCAACACGGCCGAGAGCTGCAAGTACCTGCGGGCCTGCCTGGACGAGGCAATGCGGCTCTGCCCGTCGGTGCCGTCCAGCATCCCGCGCGTCGTGGACGCGGGCGGGCTGCGGGTCGTGGGAGAGGAGATAGCCGCGGGCCGGTGGGTGTCGGTGCCGCACTTCACCATCTTCCGCAACGCCAGGTACTTTGACCGCCCGCACGACTACGTCCCCGAGCGCTGGATGGTGGGCGAGGGCGAGGCCGAGGGCGTCGGCTCCCGCGCCGAGGACGTCAAGCTGGCCCAGGCCGTCTTCCAGCCCTTCTCGCTCGGCCCCCGCCACTGCATCGCCCGCAACCTGGCCCTGCGCGAGATGACCTTTGCCCTGGCGCGCATCTTCTACCTGTTTGACATCGAGCCGGTGCCCAACAGTGGCCGCTGGATGGGGGAGCTGCCCGGTATCGACACTCGGGGTGACCACTTCATCCATGAGCAGTGGGATGTCTTTACGTCGCTGGAGAAGGGGCCCATGGTCCGTATCAAGCTGAAGGACGGCATCGAGGCGCGCATGTAGCAGGCGGCATGCACCGTAACATTGTAGTAGCGCTAGTTGCGCTTTTCATTGTTGAGCGACGGGGAGGTCGAGTCTTTGGATCAAGATAAATTTCTACATTGCTATCGTTCACCCTCTGTTGAGAATGACATATATATAGCTGACTGTGTGTGTTTACTGTCGACCCTGTCGACCAAGTGACAGTCTTGTGGCACCTAGCATTATTAGATATAAAGTCATCTGGTTCAGCGTACACGTAATGGCCAGTGACTGAATCTTAGGACAAAAAGGGTGCTGTTCCATTTCCTATTTTCCACTACATCACCAAGTCACCAAATGCTGGTTCAGTCCTAACTACACTCATGACTTGTGTTTGACACAAAACAACGGCAAAAAAACCGGAAGAAAAAAAAAGTTTATCATCTGTGGAATCAGGATATGGCTTAAATGGGTGACGGGTCCACGGTATACCTAGAATAACTCTGCACATTAGGTGCTGCTTTGACTTGAGCTGATGGTTGCTCGTGATAAGGTAAATGTCCTGACCAGTTCAAAGGACGAGGGGCGTCAAAAAAATCAATTGGACTAGGTACATTTGGCCGATACTATTCTACTCTCTCAAGTCACCGTCGCACAGGTTTCAAACTTCAATCGCCACCAGATAGCGATTGAACTCTTCGTCTTCCTCCAGGTACACCATCTCGTCATCGAACAGGTTCAGACTCAGCTCAACGCCGCCGTGGGTCTGGTTCCTGGGCAGGATGTGGCCGAGCCGCACGTACGGCGCATAACCAGCGTGCAGAACCCTGAGGGACTGCGGCACGCCGCCGTTGCCAAAGTAGCGGTCGCCAAAGTTGATCTCGCTCATGGGGAAGTGCACGATGTTGGACACCAGCATGTCGGACGAGTCTTCGCGCTCGACGAAGCGCCCCTGGACGCGCGACAGGTCGGGCGTCGAGCGCAGCAGGCCGTACGCCTCGCGCACCGTCGCGCTGTCGAGGCGGGCGGCGCCCTGGCGGAGGCACTGCGCCACCCGCCCCAGCGGCGTCGACGGCGCGATGAGCTCGGCCAGCGGCATGCGGCCCGTGTTGAGGAGGAAGCAGTTGCCGAGGTAGTCCTGGGGGAAGTCGGGCCCGAGCCGGCTGCGCACGTCGATGGGGGACTCGAAGACGGACATGTCGTCCTTGAGCGGGCATGACCGTGCGTCGGCCGCCGCAGCGCGCGCCCTGAGGATGCAGCGCCATATGAGAGCGTTGATGGCATCGCTGGATGAGATGGCCGTGGCCCCGGGTGGGGTGGGCGTGGCGAGACACTCCTTCTTGAGGTCGGCAAGGTCCTGGCTCGAGAGGAACCAGACGCGGTTGAGCATGACCTGGGGATGGCGAGGTGGCTCCGCCCCCGCCGCTATGCTCTGCTGCGTGGCATCTGTCTGGTCGTCTCCCGGCCAGTCTGCATCGAGGCTGACCAGGCCCCTCAGCCACGGATCATCAGACTTGCTGGTTCCAGACTTGGGTGTGCCCGCTGTGCCGTCAGACTCCTTTGCCCAGACACGGTCTGGAATGCTGCGGTCCCGGTCTATGGGCGTGAAGCGCGATGGCGCGACCACCCCTCCGGCATCCCGCCCGTGCAACTCGCAGAAGTTGTTCGCCCACAGCTTGAATATGTTCAACATCCCGGCAGCATCGGTGGAGGCGTGTGATGTGGTAAAGACCAACAGCAGTCCGCCTGGTAGGAAATTGGCCTGCGCCAGGAAGACGTCGGCACCCGCCTCAGTCACGTCGCCCAGCGCAGGCGGCGCCTCGAGGAGGAGCTCTTCAGGAAATGCGTTACTGGGGAAGCCGCAGTCCCGGAGGTCGGCATATGTCCAGTCTGTATCGAGCTGGCGGTACTCCAGTTGCTGGGGCCGGGGGTCATCCAGCGACCACTCCCGATAACGTATTTCGAGCTGTCCTGGCCGCCAGTCTGGGGCGCTGGACTCTTGCCGAAACACTTTGCCGCTGATCCATGGTTCTTGAACAAACGTCTTTTGCAATGCCAGCTGCAGTTCTTCGAACACC
This sequence comes from Diaporthe ilicicola, assembly GCA_023242295.1. NCBI lineage: Eukaryota > Fungi > Ascomycota > Sordariomycetes > Diaporthales > Diaporthaceae > Diaporthe > Diaporthe ilicicola. The sequence goes on along the minus strand of JALPVH010000116.1, from coordinate 33,736 downwards.
AGTGTGTCTTCAACATCCGGCTTTAGCGGAAGCGGGAAGAGAAGGCGGACATAGTTACGCGGTGGGACGTAGTCAAGGACGCTGAGCGTCATGTGGAGCGTGTTTGATGCCATTGAGAATAGCCTCCAACTTGGAGAATTTGCAACCACAATTAGAATAGCGGGGAGGATAGGACGACGTCCAGGTGAATAACAGGCCACTAGGATAAAGACGTGCCTTCAACCTCTTACCAAAGTTGCGTGCTCATGTCACAACAATCCTTCGGTAAGCTAGCTCTACCTAGAAACTCCCATCAACCTTCCAGGCGCCCTTTCCAGTCAGACGGTGTAGTACAGGACCCTTTTGGCTGTCAGCAAACTCCGGATTCAGGGGGGAGGGGCGCAAGCCATGTCAGAGTCAGGCCCTTCCTTTCGAGTCAAACATCAGCAGCTTCTGTGGCTTCCATCCCGCCACTAGCCAATAAACGTAGTTCTCATAATAGACACCACTGCTGTAACGCTCGGGATATTAAACAGGCTACGATCAGGGCAGCTATTTTGCTTGGGAGGATTTGCAGGACAACCGTGCCAGTGATCGCCTCCTTTCACGCTCTATTTAGGTCGTGACTACTGTGATATTGGCTATACACCGACTTCTAGTCAATACGGCCTGCTCAGTGTGAAAGTCCAATATTGCCGGTTTAAAAAAGGCAAGATGTCAATCGCACAAGAAGATGGCTGGACTCGAAGCCTTGCAATGCTTAAAGACTCGATCCGAATACACCTTGACGAGCAACAGGTCAAGTTCGAGGGCGCCATGGTGCGATCTGCCTACCACTTCATCACAGATGCGGCCCAGGAGCTGAAAGGGGACGACCAGGAAGACTGGGAATGGCACCACCAGGTGATGTACAACTGGATGCTCAAGGTGGTGGCCCTCGGCAACAGCGGTGACATCGCGCCAGGAAGCGAGACATGGGAGGCCGACGGCGAACAAGTAAGAAAGTCGCTGGTTGAATACCTCGAGAGCACAGGAGACGCATCGGCACAACTCATGGTGCGCGTTGGGAAGAACGTCGCCAAGGTGTTCCGCGGCGAACTCATGACGCTGGAGTTGGTCATGGAGGACAACCTCCTGAACCGATACTATATGGAGTACCCCAAGCTGAAGCAGCGCACCTACAAGCACCTGTTCAAGGTGGCCGAATCATATGCTAGGGTCCGCCCTGATGCAAGGATTCTCGAGATCGGGGCGGGCACGGGGGGAGCGACCAAGGTAGTACTGCAGGCCTTTGACGCCGCGCTGCGAGACCCCGAGGACGACGAGGGCGGCGGCGGCGGCGGCGGAGACGACGCAGACCGACGCCTGCAATACACCTTCACGGATGTGTCGGCGGGCTTCTTCCCGGCCGCCAACACGAAACTGGCGGGCTGGGTCCCCAACATGGACTTCAAGAAGCTCAATGTCGAAGACGACCCAGAAGCACAGGGCTTCGAGCCGGGCACGCACGACCTCGTGGTTGCGTCTCTGGTCCTGCACGCCACCAAGTCGCTGGAGCGCACGCTAGCCCATGTGCGCAAGCTGCTGAAGCCGGGCGGCAGGCTCCTGCTGGTCGAGACGACGCGGGACGTTGTCGACATGCAGCTTATCTTCGGCCTATTCCCGGGCTGGTGGCTGGGCGCTGACAAGGACCGCACCATGAGCCCCAACGCCCCGACGGCGGTGTGGGACAAGGTCATGCGGGAGGTCGGCTTCACCGGGGTCGAGTTTGAGATTGGTGACTGCGAGGAGGCCGAGTACCAGTCCACGAGCCTGCTAGTGACCACTGCTGTGCCGGTTTCTTAGCCGCCGTGCCGTCTGACAAAAAGTCCATCTCGGACTGCATACCGGTACCTGTTCAGTGCTGACAGGCCTTCCAGTCCTTTCAGGCGGGCGACCAACACACCCTGGAAAGGTCAGATTCTGACCGGGATATCATCTCCGCATGCAGACACTGTCAGGCCTCAGGTTCAGGACCCCAAGGCACGCGGGTAGGGACGGAGGGAACTCCATCCCTGAGGATTCATGCGAAAGACGGTGGCAGGCTATGATTAGGATTCTCCGTCGGCATCAACCATATAATGATTTATCGATTTTTATTACGAATCTTTATCCCAGGATTGTGCGTCTGAAGACGGCAATGTACTCCAGCCGGTGAACACTACGTACGTCCCGTTTACACGCCGTTCATTGTAGCTATCTGACTGTAGACAAATGAGATCAGGAGTGATACCAGTAAATCTAGACCCTATATTGCTGAACGTGAGTGAGACAAGACATGAATAGTATATAGGCCGCAAAACCACAACCTCAACAACAACAACAACAGCAGCAGAGAGACTGCAGAAGTGGTGCACTGCCTGCTTCCGGCCGAGGATGCACGTCTCCGAAATGCCGGGGCCGACCACGGGAACTGGCGAGTGCTGGTGGCGGGCATAGTAGCAACCCGCAACGTAGACCAATGCGCCAAACAGTAGAACGAGAACCTGAATCCCGATTTGTACCACGGCCCGTGGACGGCTGAGGAGGTGAGTGTGTCACCATGCTCACTATGCCGAACCTGGACTTAATTCGTCATCACGATATTCTACACTCTGTCCTGTCACTTGTAGCATGGGTCCGACATGAATGCTTCAATGCTTTCGCAGTCAGCTTGAGAATGGGGATGCTAGTTGGGTGTGGTTAGTATCGACGCGCGATATCCTATTGCTTCAAGCTCGGGTGGCATGATTGTATCTTGAAAACACTCCTATCCCTCTTCAGCTGGACCAAGACCAAGTAATGGCTGACTTGTGCGGGATGTTGCAAAAAGACAGGATGAGCGCATAGTAAGCATGGTTGAGATCAATGGTCATGAAAGGAAGTTGATAGCTAATAGCTTGTTTGTGAAGGGGGCGCCCCTAGCCCTTAAGAACAGGCGCTCGCTACTGCTACGTCGGCTCTAGAGTGAGCAAGTACGGACACTACCGAACCATGAATATCAGCGCCATCAGAAGCCTCATAGCACGGGCTACGTTGTATGAATGCGACAGGAAAGGGGTAAGACTCTTCCTTCAGGGACACGGTGCATGTTTCAGTCGCCCGCTCCGTTTGCTCCACTGACCCGAGGGGTTTATTTCCGCGGTACCAGTGGTCCACGCAGCCATTACCTGGGTCACGATGCTATGGGATTCTCTTAAATCATTTCTTGCCTTGCTACAGTGATTCCATTTTCAAAGGGATAGAATTCGCCCCCTAAGAAAATGGTACCGATAATGAGCGGCAATCAGAAGACATATTATCAAGGCCGCTGGCACCAGCAGGACTGTGCACGACAGCAACTACTACATGGAAGGACGAGAGCCCAATTTGGCATCCATAATCCTCCTTGTCAGAGGACAGGCTGGAGCTCGACCGCGGCGCGCAGTCAAGTATAGAGGCAATCGAGAGTGATCATACAGCTAGAGCCGAAAGAATGATTCCAATGACGAGCGGCAACACCAGTAAATATCAAATTTTCCACAAAGGGCCACCAGCCCTCCCCCGCCCCGACAAAACTAAATTGAGTCAGCAAGAGACCATCTGCTAACAACATGTCCTGGATTCGAGATATCAGTGGTGATGTGGCGCATGATCCCTAAGCGCGCGTCATCCATCCATCTGACCAAGACCCTGTAATGTGGCGGTCACCCGAAAAGAAATTGGTGAAGGATTCTTACACCGAGCACACCCATCTCACTCTGAGAGTCGACATCATGCCCAGGTCTTCCATCCATGCGTTCGATTAATCAACCCTCAAAAACGTGTGGACCCGGAAGTGACTAGTCGCACATTACAATCACCACCTTTTCTTTTCAAACCTGTAGCATGAGCTGCACAATTTACCTGACCCGATAATAGCATCCGTATCAATCCCTGGCTCAGCCACCCCTCGCTTGCCCACATCATACCAGGCGGTATCACTCTCAACAGCACCATGGGATCAGTCTCGCCCAGCAATGAAAGGTTCTTGATGTTTGGTAGGCAATCTATGGATATTGATAATATTACATAAACTGACAAGACGACGTAGGCAATGGATGGATTGCCAATCAGATCAAAGACCTCCTGGTAGCACAGGGAAAGGGCATCGTCATGTCAGCGGCGAGAACAGACAGCCGTGAACAAGTGCTCAGGTACGTCGCCACACTTTACTTGATGCCATTCACTCAACCTAGTCCAGCACACGGCTCAGGGCCAACCTATCAGCCGAGCTCAACGCTCGGACATCCCGTGTGCACATCGACACCAGCATGATTGTACCGGGTTCGATCTTCCGCTAACTCGCGAGTCGCACCCCACCAAGCGAACTCGTCAAGCACAGGCCAACCCGTGTGATCAACTGCGCCGGCACCCGCGGCGTCCCGAACGTGGACTGGTGCGAGGACCACAAGGTCGAGACGGTGCGGTCCAACGTCCTGGGGGTGCTGAACGTGGTCGACACGTGCCTGCAGCTGGGCCTGCACGTCACGCATCTGGGCTCGGCGTGCATCTACACCGTGTCCGAGGCCGAGACGCGCCCGACGCCCTTCAAGGAGGCCGACGAGCCCTTCTTCCAGGGCTCCTGGTACGCCCGCAGCCGCCTCATCAGCGAGCTCGCCGTCCGCCACTACCCGAACCTGCTGCTCCTCCGCATCCGCTTGCCAATCGCGGCGGACCTGCATGAGAACAATCATGTCACGAGGCTGATGAAGTTTGACAAGATCGTGGACCCGACTGGGGTGCGTACATATCTTGCCCACTTTCATCATCCGTGGGAAAATTCACGGTGTGCAAGAATAACTGACATCAAATCTAGTCTGGCTCGGTCCTACCAAACTTGCTTCCCGCTGCCATCATATTGTCTGAGCATGGAGAGACGGGCATTTACAATTTCGTAAGTTAATGAACCCAGCCAGACGACCAATTGTTCTTTGGGTGTAGCCCTGTCGCACCCGTACTACTTACTCCTCAGCGCACTGACATCCCAGAGCAAAAGGTGACACCGGGCCAAATCAGCAACGTCGAGCTCATGGAGCTGGCCAAGAAGTACATCCGACCCGACCTGGTGTGGCAGAAGTTCGGGCTCGGCGATATGCTCAAGATCTTGAGAGCCCCGCGCGCCAACTGCGTCATGGATGCGACAAAGCTGCAGAAGAAGTTGCGCGAATATGGTTACGAGATCAAGGATCGCCGGGAGGCTTTGGAGGATGTGTTCCAGACTATGGCGGCGAGGGGACTCAAAAGTCCTCAGGTCGTTAAATAGCTGAAGCACAAGCTGTCGTTGAAGATTCGACCTATGGGCTGACGATTAATGGTCTTGTACTCCGATCAGGTTTTGCTGTGGGAGGCTGTATACTCACCTCGTCTAAGTAGACGACTTAGTCAGGGTATACTATTCGATTCATCTCATTTATCCTGAATGCCGGTCTTCCTACTAAGCAAGGCTTATAATACATTATTACGTGGCAGGGGCCCACTTTTATAATGCTCTATTCTATATAAAGCAGAGTAGCTCCTGCTTTATTATTTATAATATAAAATACCGGATAATATACTTTATTCGATTATTATACTTATAATTATAATAGTTATAAGCCCGGCTTATTAAATTCCCCTTATTATATAAATATATTAAGCTTTTCTTATTATTTTAAATGCTTTATTTTTAATTAATTTACTATATCTTTAATTAATTTAAATAACGCTATTTCTATAGGTTCTATATTTTTATATAATTAAAGAAGCTACCTAATATAATTTTTATAGCTTAGATTTTATTATAAAATATAGAAAATCTAATAATAAATTAATTTAAAAGCTAAAAATTATTTAAATCCTTTAAATAAGCTTTTTAAATATTATTTAATTAATAAACTAATTATTAAATATATAACCGAGCTTTAAATTAAATATATTTAAAAGCTTAATAAATAGCTTAAACTTTTTAATAATTAATACTTAAATAAACCTTAATAATCGCTTTTTTTTAATTTAAAAAAAATATAAAAGAAATTTAACGCTTAAATAAAATAATAAAATATAAATTTATTATTTAATATAATAATCTTAAATTATTATATAATAATATAAAATTAAATAAATTATATAATTAATACTAATATATTTACTTTTACTTAAATTAAAATATTTAAAAGAAAAGATATTTTAATTTAATAAATTATTTAAGCGTTATAAGATTACTTTATACCTTTAAAATTAAATATTTAAACTATAATAGCCGAAGAATATTATATAGCTTTTATTAAAGCTAAAAATAATAATATAGATTTATTTAAATAATATACTTAATAATATAGTATATTTCTATATATATAAGTATATTATTTTAATAAGATATTTAAAATATTTATAATTAAAGATTTCTTAAATATTATTAGGGCTTATATAGCTTTTAATTAGGCCTTTTAAGTATTAATAGATTTTATATAAGATAATAAGCTTAATAAACCTATTTTTATCTTTAAAAAGCTTAATGCTTAATTTATTGCTATTAGATATAAAGGGAAAAATTACGTTAATAAAGGGCTAGTAATATTTATTATACTTAATAAGTAAAAGAAATTTAATTAATAAAAGTAATTAAGCGGGTTTTTAAATAGGTTTTTAAAGGAGTATTTATATTTTTATATTAAAAAGTTTAAAAAATATTAATTTTTAATAAAAAGATATATAAATTTAAAATAAACTATATATAAATTTTTCGAAATTATTTAAAAGCTTTATTATAATACTTTTACTTTTTCTTAAGTAAATAAAATTTATATATATTTAAAGCTTTTTAAATAGGCTAATTTTTATTACTAGCTTATAAAAAAGGGGTAAATAAAGGATAAATTAAATATTAAGTAATTAAAAAGTAATACTATTTTAATAAAGCTAGCTTATTTTAAAAAGCTTATTATTTTTTTTTAGAAAAAAGAAGTGCCCTTAATATTTAATATATATTCTATAATTTAAAACCTTTTATATAAGCTTTTAAAAAATACTTTATTTAATAATTATAGGTTTACTTACCTTATTAATAACCCTATACTTTTTAAGCTTAAGATTTATTAAAAAGTTAAATATAGAAAGATAATAAAAATAAAAATAACTTTTTTTTTTATTTTTAAAAAAGGTATATATATCTTCTATAATACTTTAAATAAAGTAAAAGAATTAAAGACTAAAGATTTAAAGCTTTTTAATATATTTATTATTAAAGGTTTTTATATAAATATTATTTCGGAAGCTTATTTATATAATATAGATATTTAGCTTTTTAAATTAAACTATATACTTTAATATAGTTCTTTAAAACTAAGCGTTATAGTTAAATAGCTAAAGCGTTATTATAATTTAATCTTTTTTAAATATAAACTACTTTTTATTTATTTTAAAAGCTTTAATATAATTAAATTAAGTAAAATAAGCTTTATAATATTTATATTACTTATTAATAAATAAAAAAGCTTTATATAACTATTACTTATAAGAGAGAATTTAAAGTATTTTTAATATTTATAATTAGGGTATTTAAAGCTAAAAGCTTTAAAGGTATTAATATAAGCTATATAAAGGGTAAAAATAAACGATATATTATATATTAAGTATAAAAACTATATTATAATATATGCTATATAGGTTATATTAAAATAAATATTAAAAAACTATATAAAGTATTTTTTTTAATATATAATTTAAGATTTATTTAATTTTCTATATATTTTAAATAGCTTAAATTAATTATTAATTTTTAAAGATAAATTCTTTAAAAAGCTTACCGCTTAGCCCCTTATAATAAAAAATCAGGAAAATATATTTACTATAATTTAAAACTATATAAATATAATATAAATATATTATAAGCTTTTTATTTATAAAATCTATTAAGATAATAATTATTTAATAATCTTATTATATAATATAATAAATTATATAGCTTAATATATATATAAGGAAATTAAAATTAAGCTTACGCTTATAAATATATATAAATTAAATAAAGAAAGTAAGTATATAGAATAGAAATTTATTATTAAGGTAATTAAAATATATATAATAGCTAATTTTCTTAAATATCTTTAGCTATAAGCTTATATAGTAGCTATATACTTTTTTAATAAGTTACTATATTAAAGAAGCTTATAAAAGTTATTAAATTATATTTTAAAAATATAGTTTATTTAATATTTCTATTAATATACTTTTTAAAAAGTTTATAAGCTTATAGCTAATTTATATTTAAATTAAGTAAATATATTTATATATAGCTATTAAATATACCTATTTTACAAAGATTAAAAAGCTAGCTAATATAAATAAATATATAAAATTAAATTATATGCTTATATTAGGTATTTTATTAGCTATAAAGTAATAAATATTTATTATATTTAGATTTTAATATTTAATTAAATAATTATTATATAAAATATAACTTTCGATAAATAGGTTTTTTATAAGCTTAAAGTAAAGAATAATAGATTAAGTATAATAAAATATATAAATATATTTTTTAAAATTACCGATTAAAAGGTATTAATATATTAATTAATATATAAAATATTTAATATTTTAAATTACCTATTAAACTAGCTTAAAAAAAATTTTAACTTAAAGCCTTTAAGTATACCGGCTATAGGCTTAAAGGTAAGGGGTAAGATTTTAATAAGTTTATAAAGCCTAAATTAAATATTTAAACTAATATAATAAGTACCGGAAGGTAATAAGGTATTTAAAGATATTTAAAAAGTTATTTTTTTAAAATAAAATAATTCTGCTTAAGCTAATAAGTTTAATAGATTAAATATATAAAATTCTTTTATATATTAAACCTCGGAAATAAATATAAAAGAATTTTCTTTATTAAAAAAAAATATCGGTAATATAATTATAATATATATAGAAATATTATTATAAGTATTATAAATATAATAGGCGTTATAGGTAAGCCGATATTATTAAAACCTTTTCCCGGAAAATAAAGGAATATATATTATAATACTTTATAAAAATAAACTAATTAATATTTTAAAAGCTTATAAGTAATTACTTTTCTTTAATACCTTTATATTTAATTAGTTAAAGGCGTAAAAAAAGGGTAATTAAGTATATAAAACGCTATACTTAATACTTTAAGCTATAATATAGCAATATATTATAACTTATTAAAACGCAGCTTTCCTTAATAAAAAAAGGAGATTATATAAAAGTAAGCTATTTAAATTATTTTTAAAAAATTAAAAAAAACTTTAAAATTATTTAGCTTATAATCTATTTATTAAGATAGCTTATCTTAAGCTATATACCTAACTTAATATAAAAGCTTAAAGATAAATAAATTAAGCTTTAATTAATAAATACTTACTTTTTTTTAAATAAGTTTTTTTCTATAAATAAAATAAAAACGGATTTCTTAAATAAGGAAAAGTATATTTAATAGTATAAAGGGATTTATAGCTATATAACCTTTTATAAAAAATATATATTATTATACTTATTATAAAAACTTTTTAAATTATAATAGTTATAATAATATATAATAACCTTAAAATTAAATAATTTAATATTATTAATATATTTTTAAATATATTATTAATAGGGGATTTTATATATTATAAGCTTTCCGATAAATTTAAAAAGTAAGGAAAATGCTTAAAGGTTATAAGCGTACTTTATAAATTAAAAAATATATTATTTCTTTAATATAAAGAATTTATATTATTTTTCTAAAAGCTTAGCTTAATATTAAATATAAAAAAAGATTATCTTTTTTAAAATAAGTAAAAAACTATTATAATAATCTTTTATATAAATAATTATTTAATTTTTTATTATTAAAAGAATAAGCTAAAAGCTTAAAAAATAATTAATAGCTTTAAAAATATATATAATATAAAGAATTAAAAAGATATAAAATAATATCTTAAAGTATATATTATAAGGAATTAAGCGGCTAAAAGGCTTTATTTAGCTTATAATTTATATATTAAAAAGATTATTAAATACTTTAGCTTAATTAAAGGCATTTTATTAAATATATTACTTTTAAATATATTATTATAAAAGTATAATAAAATAGTAATAAAAAAGTAAATTAAAGGATTTTAAAAAAAAGTTAGCTTTATTCTTTATATACGAATTATAATTTAAATAAATATAATATATATAGCTATATAGCTTTCCCTTTATCTATTTAATTTAAAACCCGAATATTTTAAAATAGCTAAGTAATATATAGTATATCTATATATTATTTATATATTTATTATTTAATATAGAAATAAATAGAAAAAGATTTTAGTTTTTATATTTAATACTTTATTTATAAATAAAAAAAAATATATTACTTATTATATAAATATATAATATGCTTATATAATAGGTTAATTAGCTAAAAAGCAGCTTAATAAGCTATTATTATAATATTTATAATAAAAGCTAAGCTATTAAAGGTAATATATATTAGAAAAAAGCTTATAATATTAAAGCAATTATTTTAAAATTTTGCTATTAACTTAAAAGGCCTTTTACAGCTATATAATAATAATTAATAAATAATTTAGCTAATTATTAATAAATATAAAAAGGTAATTATAAAGCTTAAATATATAGATATCTATAATATATAGCTAAAATAAAAATATAATAAAGAAATATTTTAAATAAAATATTTATTTATTAAGCTTATATTAGCAGATAAGCTTATAAAAAACCTTTTATAAGCTTAGTTTAAATATTTTCGAATATTATTAAACTTTTATAATATAAGTAAAATATTTAATTAAATATAAAGATTTTATTTATTAAAATAAAGCCTTTTAAATTATATTATAAAACTATATTATATAATATAATAAATTTATTATTTAAAGGTAAGGTTAATAAATATATAAAAACCTTTTTTAAATATTTCTTTATACTTAAAGTATAATATAATAATATTTTTAATTTTCTTTTTTTTTTATTTTTATTATTATTATTTTTTTCGATTTTAATAAGCTATTTAAAGTTATATTATTCCGGATGCTTTTTTAAAAGCTAGTATATATTAAATTGCGCTTTAATAATTTTTTAAAAAAGGGTTAAATTATTAAATAACTATTTATTTAAATAAAAAACTAAGTAATATACCTTTTTAAAAGTATTATTCTTAAATAATAAGATAAATTCTTATATAATAATATATATAATAAATAGAAGATAAAGGTATTTATAGCTTAAAAAGTATAATAAATATTTATTAGCGTATAAAGCGCTAGAAATATTATAATATACTTTATTTAAGTATTTATTTAATATAAAGTATATATAAAGTAAATAAGGTATATATTATTAAGCTTTTATAATTTATTAAATTAAAGCTAAGCTTTTTTTATAAACCTATATATATATTAATGCTATTATTATAATACTTATTTTTAAAGATAATTTATATTATTATAAAAGTAAAAGGTTAAGCTATAAATAAAAGATAAGCGGGCTAAAGCTAAAAGGCTTTTATTAAAAAGATAAGCCGGGCTTAAAAATATTATATTTAAGGGTAATAGGCTTAAATAAGCCGGGATTAACTTATCGGCTAAGCTTTTATTAATTAAGAAAGAAGGTATTTTTTATATATATATATATTTATATATATATATAAGCGTATATAAAAAAAAAAGGTATACTTATTAGAAAGAAAAAAAAGGTAAGTTAAGTAATAATACTTAAAGTTTAAATATATTTTAAAGCGCTTAAAGAATATAAGGCTATTATTATTCTTTTTATTATATTAATTATATACTTTATTATTTTTATTTAAAATATATATAGTGCTATTATACTTTAATTAAAACTATTATTTACTAGCTAAAGCTATTATATACTTAACTTTATTGCTATTATTAAAATATTATAATAGCGAGTATATAATATTTATTTAGATAATTATCGATTATTTAAAGGGTGTATTATATAGCAGGGGCCTATTTTTATAGTGCTTTATTTTATATAAAGCAGAGTAGCTTCTGCTTTATTATTTATAATATAGAATACCGGATAATATACTTTATTCGATTGCTATGCTTATAATCGTGATATACGTGTATATCATGTTGCACCTACGAGGTAGTCTCCGTAATGCTGAGCTTGATCTGCGGGTATGACAAGAGCCGTGAGGAGCAGCGTTGTTGGCAGTCCCAATTAGCACGAATATGAAACCTCAATAAGCAGGTCTATCTGCATTCAAGTGCAACGTCGAGATCATCTAACCTGAAATTGCATGACAATGGCATAGCTGGTCTATCTCTACAGCCGTTGTAGCTAAAGATGCGCTATGCGATCTTCTCGCATACAAAATCTTGAGATGCTTGCTAGAAGCTCGATAAGAATCTACTAATATTCGCGTTGGCCTCTCTCGTAACCCGAATCTGCATCGCCATGCCATCAAACCCATGAGGCACCCCAGGGTACAGATGAAACTCGACATCCACATTTGCTGCTACAAGCCTGGCGGCATAAGCAATGTCTTCTTGTTTGAAAAGGTCCAACCCGCCTGTATCGATGAATGTTCGCGGCAGTCCGCTCAGATCCTCGGCCCTTGCCGGTGCTGCGTATGGAGAAACACTCCCCTCTCTTCTTTCCGCTGTTTAGGGACAAGGCGTATCAGCACAGTATCAAGTGGGTCGGGATCTAATATACTGTGGAACAGACTTACACCGGTCTCTGCCGCCCAAATATGCCTTCCACGCCATGTCGTTATACCTCACAGTCCAGCTGAGGTGCGGCCACAGTGGTGAGTCCTCGTCGATGAAGGTGCGATCATCAAGCATCGGGTACTTCAGGATCTGCCCGGCCAAGGGGAACTCGAGCCCCCTGTCACGGGCCATGAGAGCCGCACCGGCGGCGAGCCCTCCCCCCGCGCTCTGGCCCGCGATCACCACGCGGGCCGGGTCCACGTCGAAGGAGCCGGCGTTGGCTTGCAGCCACCTGACCGCGGCGTAAATGTCCTCCACGGCCTTGGGGAAGGGGTCCTCGGGGGCGAGGCGGTAGTCCACGGCGAAGATCTGCGTGCTGCTGGCCTCGGCCAGCTGCGCAGCCACGCGCGCGCAGACGTCAACGCTGCCGGAGAAGAACCCGCCACCAAAAGCCCAGACCGCCGCTCGTTTGGGCCCGTGGCCGGGACCGGGGCCGGTGCCGGTGCCGGTGGCGGACAGTGGGAGGAAGCGTCGCACCGGGATCTCGGTTCCGTCAAGCGACGTGATGGTGTGGTCCGACTCCTCCATCCCCTCAGGGTATGGCATTGTGCCAAACAGCTGCTTGAGCATGGCATCGTTGCCGATCCGGAAGGCCAGAGGGTCCGCATAGTCGGGGGGCTTTCCTCCCGCAAAGTGGGCCAGGACCACCTGTAGCTCTGGGTCGACTCTCATGGTGTGGGAAGGATCAATAGTCACTCAATTGCTATGTGGACCGATATTCACTGGGTCATTTACTATGAAAATATGCCAATTCTTGCATAAGTCATTCATGTTTTGAAATGAACATACTCTCAAGGGACTAGGGCTCACTTCAAATTCTCGAAAAGGTCCTACACGTCATTGGTGTTCTTCTTCTCACCGCGGGAACCGGGAATAATAGCGAGCCTAGTCCAAAGGACCTCTGGCACCAATAGTCACTCGCGATCCAAGACTATTCAACTGGTCGAACTAACTACGAGTGGAAAGTAAAGCAGAAAACATCACAACCTCCGATAACCTGCCGATCTGCCTGCAGACGAATGATGGAAGGGTTGACAACATTGAACGAACCCCACCCAATGCCGCAGCCACGGAGTCATGGCTGAGGTCATGGCTGCGGTCATTTCTGACACGAAAGTCCCCCGTCGTGTCTGCAGTCAGGTCCGGGATCATTCCCGCAGTCATGCTGCCGCCGATTGCTGGCTGGGGTTGTACGGTGTCTGCAGTCAGGGTGGGGGTTATACACATCTGCAGTCATTTTGCCGTCGGTTTCAGGCCAGCAGCTGCAGTCAGATGCATGTGTGAGGAGATAAGGGATATCTCCGGTGAGGTCTGTAGTCAGATTCCAGATGATTTGTAAGCCCGAGTCAACCGGTTCGGTCGGATCCGGTCGATTTTCCAGGTTTTGTCCTCAGGGATGTGACATGTCTGCGGTCAGGCGTGGGGTCGATCTGCAGTCACTTGCATCAAAGTCACATGATGTGGGCAGGATGTGCTACTATTCAGGTGTGTTATCCCTCGAACGCGTACCCCGCAAGCCCCCTCCACGGGCGCTTTTTTACGCCCTTCTGTCTTTCCCCTGCAACTTGCAACACTCAGCACATCCAGAAGGGGTTCAACGACTGCGGAGCCGCGGGCTAGCACAGACCAGAACCAAGGAGGTTTAACTTGCAAATTGCGCCGACAGGGGTGCATTTTAGCGTGTCTGTCACTGGACATAGCGTGTGAGCGACATCCACTAGCTGATCCATAGACGGGACGGCCCGGCCCTCCTTGTACACTAGCAAGACTACTTAAGCTTCAGTAGTTGTCGAGGATTAGCCCAGCTACGTGACCAGATCTGTGCACACCGAAGACTACCGTAGGCGATGGATAGCCCCATAAAACATACCAGAAAGCGCTTCTGGAGATGTCACGTTTCTTGACTACTTTGTCACTTATTTTCTCTGACCTCTGGAGCCCCATTCAGGAGGCGCTAAACCCACTAAATCCCTTAAATTCTGCCAGACACCTGCGCACACTGCCGACACCCACCAGGTTGCCACAAAGCTAGGAAACCCTGTGGTGCAACAATCACGTAACATCGCTCCCTATCGCTACCTAGTACCAATGTGCAGCCCATCTTGGCAGTTTTGTATGCAAAGCCAATACCCTGGGGTTATTCTGATGGAATGCATCATGTAGAATTGGAGGTCATAGGATGTGCTATTTTTACTCTAAAAGGGGGGAGAAAGAACTGAACCCAAGTTGCCAAAGGGTGTGGAGTCTATGAGTTATGCATCGATACGGAATTTTTGCTACTTTGAACCTTATATAAACAGCGATATGCTACTCCTAGATAGGGGTGTGAAAGGTGATATCAGAAACCAAGGCGCTCCAAAGCAAGGGTCAACCGTCTCTTGTCTCCTTGGTTTCGTGATTAGAGTCGTCCGAGTCGGTCGGCGTTGATGCGGGCTCCCTGGCGCCGCGCCTCCCCTTGATCACGGTCCACACTTGTTTGTACCCATCCAGGATCGGATAGAAGTTACCGACCACCAGGGTGAACCAGAGATAGAGAAATGTAACCACGATCCATGCCGTGAAAAACTGCATGTCTGTTGTCAGCGGAAGCGTTTTCCGGTAACACCACCAAGGAACGGATAGACATTATGTACCTGTCTCGAAAACACCATTCTTGCACCGTACATGGCAAGCGGCCAGAGCAGAACGTGACCGGTAAACGTGAAGGCAGTCCAAAACGCCGCCCAGCGGCTCATCCTCTTCATGTACTTCTTCCGCTCGGGTGTGAGCCACCGCTGTTGCTCGCGCTCCTGCGTGCCCGCGGCCCGGCTGGACTCGGCCCCGTCTGCTTTGACCATCCGGATCTGTCCGAAACGGTCCCAATCAAAAGGCTCCGTCGGTTTCAGCAGCGAGATGAGGACAGACACCGGAATGGGGGCCACAAAGGCCACGATAGTCCCATAAAGACATGGCAGGGTGGCCCCGGTGGTAGTGATGGTGACCTCTCCGTACAGCCTATACGCTGTCCCGAGCCATGTTGCCAGTCCGCCGATGAGCCCGGCAAACGGCGCGACGGTGGCGGCCATTTTTGTCTGCCGGCCCCAGAGGAGAGCAAAGAGCGTGGGGAAGACGCCCGGGTTGACGATGTTGCCCATTGCGTACAGGAGCCAAGTCATGTCTACACCCCCCAGATGGAAGCCAGTGGCGATAGCAGAGATAGCCAGCGACGTGAACACGACGCCGATATGAGACCATCTGATCAGTTGCGCGTTGGTTGGCGACTTATTGACGTAGGTCCCGTAGATGTCGAACGAGATGATGGAGCTGATGGCGATCATTTGCGCCGACGCAATCGACGTACATGCCTGAACGAAATTGTCAAAACCAGTTCGGATGTCTAGAGATTGCCTGGCGCTCTCACCATGAACGTGACGACAAGAATGGCAGCGGCGCCGGATCTACCGGCTACCGCCTGCGCGACAAAAGGTAGGACCAAGCCCGCGTTGACTTCCTCCGATGTCATCATCTGGTGCATTGGTCAATCAATTAATCAATCAGTCGAGTATTCCGGCCTTCCCACCTGCACGAAACAAAGTACGTACCCGGGGATATGTTGGGAATGACGGCTCGCTTTCCAGCGCGATAGCAGCCAGGCCGACAATGGTGCCGATGGCAAATGGTGGAGCAAATGATGCTACGCCCCCTAGCACGTATCCAGGGACTGCAGCATCCACAGTCGCTGAAAGACCCTGTAACCATTCATGAGCCATCTATATTTGCGGCAATGATTCTGGCTGGGGTAAAGACCCCTTACATACCTTCTGCCAAAAGCCGGTATCCATGGTAATAGTTCCAAAATTCGATCTAACGAGTGTAAGTAAATCTACACGCACATTGATATAAAGCGACATTAGTAATAGTGAAAGGGAATAAACGCACATTATATGAAGAATACCAAATAGGACGCTTTGTGTGCTCCTCATGGTCAGGTGCGAGCCTCGGTAATTCCCGTCCACGGGGCTTCTCTGATCAGCGGCCAATATGGCGTCGTACAGAGCACTGATAGAACCAATTTCCGGTACGGTGATGACCCGGATCGTGAACCAAGCTAGTATGATCATGATGATGAACGTATGCACGTAGTCGGTCAGGAACGTGGCGCGAAGGCCGCCGAGGTATGTATACGCGGCGACACCAAGCTGTACCACCAGTATTTGTGTCAATGACTGAGCAACGGGAACTGAAAGCACTGGGAACAGCGGAGAAAGAAAGGAAAAAAACTCACGGGCATCAGGAATGTGCTCGCAATGACATGCATACCTGTCAACGAGCTCACCGTCGTGCTCGCGCTCAGCAACATGGTAGAGAAGACGAAAAAGTTGTTGACGAGGCACAGCACGATCCACAGGACGTGGGTAGTTGTCCCATAGCGGACTCTGATCAGCTCCAGGAGCGTGTGTGCATTGGGTGCTCGTCGCTTAACCTGTATCGCGATGAAGGAGAAGAAGGTGACCATTGTGCTGGCCGAGGCTCCCCACCAGACCGCCAGCGCCACGCCGTAACGGTATGTCAACAGGGCAGATCCCAGGAGAGCGATGCTGTATAGCCATGAGGAAATGACAGCAGCGGCAATGAGGCCGGTTCCGATGCTGCGGTTCGCAACCATGAAGCTTGATGGCGGTCAGAGAGGGGGCCGTCTTGGGGGATCCTGAGGGGGGCAACAACGACTCACGTCTCGGTCGACTGGTTGTCTTCGTGAAGCGCCTTCTTCATGGTTCTCGTAATCCAAACTATGCCTGGCGTTTATCAGCTGGATTCTTTGTCTTGCTCCTCGTGCTCGGGACTATCTCACCTAGAGTAAAAGCCAGCCCAAGGCCAATAATCACGCCGTAGCCTGCACCTTGAGGCAGAGGGGGTTGTACGGCTGATTCCATCGTGGTCTACAGAATTCCTGCAGGAGGAACTTTTGAACAGAAGATTGCCTGCAGTTTCTTGCGCAGATTACCTCGCTCATAACCATATATTCTTCTTCGTTGTGGAAGTGGTGGGGCCCAATACCATCGCTGCTGTGCCACAGTCGAGACCATGCCAGGTTCTCTCCCCTGCTAGTCCCTCGCCGGCGGCCCCCGCAGCGGCACCGTGATTCATGGCGCCACGAAGGAAGTCAGCCTTACACATACCCGGGACGCCTGGGTGTCAGAAAATCCTACGGCTTGATGATGGCTCAACCTATCCGTCAGAACTGGTGCGGACCAACCTCGTCAGGTGTCGTAGTTGGGCATGCGTTCAATTGGTATAGAGAGACGCGCATTATATAATTTTGAATTAATCATGATAGACATGAGACATGACCTTTATGCCTTTATGTAGCCCTCATCTCAATCAGCGTTTACTCTCTCTCAAGGCTGTCTATCACCGTCTTTCTCAGTTGTGTATCATCTCAAGCAACTTCATTGTTTGAGTTGGAAAAAAAATGGGAACCTCTAATGGTACCAAAAACCATGCCCAGAACTATCCGTGGCGGCGGATTGCTCCGGGCACCTATGCACAGGACTATGATAGCTTCTTGACTTTGCAGCACATGTGGAACAAGTTGGATGCATCCGGTCGCCGTCTGATGCAGTCCACCTCATGCATCAAGATACAATCTGATATTCCAGACTCCGAACTTGAGCAGTTGTTGCGCGCAGCATGGGTCACAATGCGACACGACCACCCGGGGCTCGCCGTGCAGCTGGAAGAGTACTACAAGGTGTACAAGGTGCCGTACCCGGAACAGGTCGACACCTGGGTGACCGATACCTTCCACACTTTCCCGTCCATGACCGCCGAGGAGGTGCAGAAGCAACACCTCCTCCCCGAGAGCAACCCGCACCTCTACTGGCTGCCGCAGACGCGGGAGCTCCTCATTGTCGGGCAGCACTGCTACTTCGACGCCAGGACCTTCTGGGTCTTTTGGGGGAAGCTGCTGAACCTCGTGGTCAACCCCAGAGATGTCCACTTCGGGGACGAGTGGAAGAACCTGCCCCTGGCCCGCGACGACCTCATCGGCATGGCGCGCTACGCCGGCATGGACGGGTACGCCAAGGCCCAGGCGCTGGTCGGCAAGGCGCTGCATGTGGACCCCGGCAAGACCATGGTCGCCCTTCCTACCCTCAACACCAAGACGAGCCCCGACGGCCAGGCCGCCCCGGCCGGTGCGGACCGCAACGGGCTGCTCAGGCACTCCATGACCGTGGCGCAGACGGCGGCCATGGTCAAGGCCTGCAAGCAGGCGGGCGTCTCGGTGACATCGGCTTACTACACCGCCCTCTCCCTGTGCTGCCGCAAGATCCAGGCCGAGCACGGGAGCGCTGGGGATATTGCACTGTCGTTCCACAACTTTGACGCACGATCCTGGTTCCCCAAGGACGTGGACATCGACTCCCTGACCATCGGCACCGACCTCCACGGCGTCCTCCCCTTCAGCCTGGACATCGGAAGCGGCTCGTTCAAGGACAGCGTCGGCGCCACGGACGAGAGCTTCAAGGGCCTGAGGGACATGTTTGCCAGGGACTCGCTCGGGCTGGACGCCATCAACCAGCTCTTCAAGGCCTTCTTCCTCCCCGGCATGCCGATATCCACCTTCCCCAACTTCTCCAGCCTCGGGGTCGCCGAGAGGTTCCTCCGGAGCAGCTTTGCGAGCGGCGGCCCGGGCCCGCTCCCCCGCCGCTCCGTCACCATCGAGGACACCTACACCATCAACCACTCCATGCTCGAGGGCATGAGCTGCGTGTCCATCTGGACCTGGCGCGAGAGGTTCCAGATCGCCGTCACCTTTAACGAGGCTTACCACACAGAGGACATGTTCCTCCGGCTGATGAAGGACTCGTGCGAGACCATGCTCACTGGGCTGGGCATCAGTCTGGATCACGAAGTGACCAATGGTGCTGGGACAGCTGATGGCGCCGGATCATCCGATGGAGCTGGAACGGTGAACGGTGCTAGATTGTAGGTTGCGGCGACGGGGTCTCAAAAGGCTGAACCCCAATTCTATCGATTACATCGTATGCTGGACTTTATTTTTTGGGGTATACCATGTACTTCAGAATAGCTGCGCGAGGGCAGAAACTCATTATTTCGTCCTTCTCATGGGTGTCCGCACAATGTTCGACTGTCTTGTAACCCGTGGCATCCAAAGTTCTTGTCCATCAGGACGATCCAGGCTTGTGTGGCTTCGCGGTATGCTGTTCATCTACGTGGCATTGTTCCCAAACACGGTAGCATGGTGATTTGAGTCATTGGAAAGCAAGCACGTTAACACAATATGAAGTATAAATTCACCTCTGCAGTTTTCTAGCTACCAAGCCGTCGTTTTCACAGCGACTAATCAATCAAACACCTCTCGTGGCTCTTCCCTGCCGGCATCCTCCAAAGCACATCCATGTGCAGTGCCTTGCAAGATTCGTCAGACCCGCTGCGCGCTTCACAACTCCTCATGTTGGCGGCCAGCGGTCGGCGCAAAATCGCCGCCGACAAGCCCGTCAACATCAGCAGTAATATCCACAAGCGTCGTGCTGTCCGTCTTGGGGAAGACCCCGCCGTCATAAGGCAGAGCCGAGGAGAGGGCGTAGACGCGATCGGCGGACGCGAGCTGCGCCGTGGACCAGACATCAGGCGACTGGCCGAACTCGACGGGGATGACCCCCGCATAGTCGCTGCTCTGCCACCCGTCGCGCGACGTGTAGACGGTGATGGCGCCGTGGGGCGAAAAGTTGCGGTTGATGACGCTCGCGCAGACGGCAACCCTGTCGCGGTACCGCGGCGGTGCGATCAGGGCGTCGCATTCGAGCACCCCCTCGTAGATGTCCGGGTGGCCCTGGGGTGCGGCAAAGGTCGGGCTCGACGGCGCCGGGCCCGCGAGGTCGAACCGCGCGAACGCGTGGGACACGCCGTCGCCTAGCACCAGGACGTTGTCCTGGGTCACGAAGGCGCCGCCGAAGCCGTACGCGGCGAGGGGCTTCTCCGGGCTGTAGAACTTGGTCGCGTGGCCGTCCTTGTCAACTTTCAGGATGGCGTTGCCAAAGGCGGCGATGAAGTAGGCGTTGCCATCCATGTCGGCGACGGATTCCTGAAAGCCGGCGACGGGGGAGCCGGTCGCCTGCTCGATCTCGTGGACGAGCGAGTCCACATTTGCCTGCCACAGGATTCTCTTCTCCATGGGGGAGTAGTGTATGAGTCGGTTGGGGCCGGTGAGGTTGGCGCCGATGCTGGGGTACCAGGGGGCGCGGGCGCTGGCGGCCACGTAGACTGTGCCCGTTGCATGGCTGTAATCGACTCCGCAGACGAAATAGTCCGAGTTGTGGCCAACCTCGGGGATCTCTATTATCTCTGCCGTCTGGGCGATGGGATCCCACTCGACGAGACTCCCATTGTTGAGTGAGCTGCGCCGTGGTCATTATTAATCAGGCTGTCATTGAGACAACTGGAAGGCTAAGCTGGTGTCCCCGGAAAGAAAAGAAGAAAAAGAAGAAGAAAAAAGGAGAAAGCCCAGGAAAGCGCATACTGACCCCACGTAGAACTTGCAGCTCGACAGCGCAAAGTCGGCACCCTCTGGGTAAATGTCGGGCACGTTTACCGTTACGTGGCCCGTCAATGGGGGGCAGGGGTCAAAGTGCTTGGGTCCCCGAGCCGAGCTCGTTATCCCGGCCAAGGACGAGACGATTACGATCGAGTTCAAGTTCTTCATCTCGTGTCCTCGGAGCTCTGTGGTATGTTGCTGACAAAGTTCGACGGGTCTCGTCTACAGTCGAACGCGGCTCGATTCTGGCCGGGAAGGGCTGCTCACCGAAAGCGAGTCTGAGGTGACAATGGCCTGGATGAGAGGCGTCAAATAGTTATCGGGGGCAACCGACGGTCCTCTGACAGTCTGGACGGGCAACTTGACCGTGTCCGCGTCCATCTCACGCTGTGCGAGTCCATGTCGCTTACGCAGGGTTGGCAACCAGCTGCGATGCTGCGTGTCAGACGTCCAACGCCTCTGACGAAAAGGACAAAAAGGAAAAAAAGGACGCCGATCTCCTGATGCGCAGGGTGACAGGACCGAGCACTTATTATGCCAAGCATCAACAAGTATGGAATACATCTGGAGTGTACCCGAGTATTTCGAACCGGGGTGGGGTTTAGACGGAATTAAAGTTTAGAGGCGGGATCCTCGTGTGGGGGGCTCGGGGGGCACCTGGGGGCACCGTGGGGCTTTACTAATGCTTGTCAATGCTGCTTGGGTGCCCCCTGTAGCTCCACACACCCCCTGGCAATGAGACCAGTTGACGCTGGCGTCGGCTGGTGGCCCTCAAAGAAAACTTGCAGGTACTGTAGACAGGCTACCAAAGGACGGAATTCTTGTGTAACAAAGGGATGCCAAATGAAAACGAATGGCACCCGGACATTAGACGGCTGTAGTCTGTTAACTCCATCTCGAGATAAACGATAACATTCCACACCGTGATACTTCATCTGCCAGGGCAAAGACCCGACCCCTTCCCGTCCTCGCTCTCGTTTTAGCGTCCAACGTTAGTTAGACTGCAAACCCAAATCGCCAAAACGCGAAGCTAGCCAAACGGCCACCCAGCATGCAGCTTCACATCCAGAGCACCGTCTTTGGCCAGCTTGTGCGCCTCGCCTCAGGCAACAAGACCCTCCAGTACCCCGACGAGATCGATCCCTCCTTGTGGAAGAAGGCGGTCCAGCAAGACGACGCGTCGCGACAAGACTCGCACACCGCCAGCGACGAGTCTGAAAAGAAGACACAGGACGTTGAAGGAAAAGCCGACCAGGAGCTCCCAGCCAACACGAGCAATGGCGGTGGACATGGCAATGGCAATGGCAATGACAATGACAATGGCAAGGGCGGCTCAGACGCGCTCGTGGTTGGGTGGTACGGCCCAGACGACCCAGAGGTAAGTCAGGCCTCCCGAGTTTTTTCTCCCATAGGCAGACTGTCGTTGCACCTGTTGCACCTGTTGCACCTGTTGCACCTGTTGCACCTGCCACCCCCCCCCCCCCGAACAGTGCCAGTGCTGACGTGGTGCGTCCCGTTCAGAACCCCCAGAACTGGCCAAATGGCCTGAAACACTTGGTCGCCTTCCAGATGTGTCTCCTGAATTTCGCCGTCTACATCGCGAGCTCTATCTACGTGCCTGGCGAGCCCTACCTCGTAAAAGACTTTGGCGTCAGCCCTCTCGTCGCCGTCCTCGGTCTCTCCCTGTTCACCCTGTAAGTTTGGGGTCATTTCTCATCTCTGCCATCCTTTTCCCAGTGGTCATCTAGGTACTGTGTAGAGAATCTTTTGCTGACCAGCGTCAACCCCCGCGATTCCTGCAGTGGATATGGCTTCGGCCCTATGCTCTGGTCGCCCTTGTCCGAACTGCCGAGCCTGGGACGAACCGGTATTTTCTTCTGGACACTGCTGGCCTTTATTCTGTTCCAGCTGCCCGTCGGTCTTGCCCCAAACATCGCCGTTTTCCTCGTGTTTCGATGGGTGACTGGCTTCTGTGGCAGCCCCTGCCTGGCAACTGGCGGAGGTACCATCAACGATATCTACCCGCCGCCCATGGTGCCATATTTCCTGTGTCTATGGTCGTCTGCGGGCATCATGGGACCCGTGTTTGGCCCTATAATCGGTGGCTATCTTGCTCCAGCTATGGGCTGGCGCTGGACCATCTGGGTCTTTACATTCCTGTGCTGTCTTGTGCTGGTCACCATGTTCTTCCTCTTCCCCGAGACCAGTGCCACCAACATCCTCTACAACCGAGCCAAGAGGCTCCGCAAGGCAACCGGAAATGACCGCCTCAAGAGCCAGACCGAGGTCGACTCGGCACACTATTCCCCCCGGGACAATCTGCTCCTTCTTGCCAGAGCCTTCACACTCACCTTTACCGAGCCCATCATCTTGCTCGTGGATATGTACGCCGCCCTGCTCTACGGTGTGCTTTTTATCTGGTTTGAGTCATTCCCCATCGTATTTGGGGAGATATACGGGTTCAGCTCGGGCGAGCAGGGGCTGGTCTTCTTCGGCATCCTGGTATTCACGTGTATAGCCCTTCCCGGCTACCTCTTGTGGATCAAAAAGAGCCTCGTCCCCTCAATGCTGTCCGGCAAGTTCAAGCCCGAGATGGTCCTCCCGCCGTCGTTTGTCGGCGGCATCGCGCTTCCGGTCTGTCTCTTCTGGTTCGGTTGGACATCACGACAAGACATACACTGGATCGTCCCAGTCATCGGTTCCGGCATGTTCGCGATTGGCGTGGTCACGCTCTTCAACTCGGCCTACATGTACATCGGCATCGCATATGCCCAGTATTCGGCATCCGTCTTTGCAGGAGCCACATTGTTCCGCGCCTCGCTCGGTGCAGCATTCCCGCTATTCGTGAGTCGTGTCGATTCGTTCTTTTCTCTGCCTCCCTCCTGAGAGCTTACATGGGTTTTCTCCACACTAGGCACGGTCCCTGTTCACCTCGCTTGGTGTTGGCCCCGGCAACTCACTTCTCGGTGGCCTTGCCATTCTGTTCATTCCCATTCCCTACATATTCTATCGTGTGAGTACAAAATCGGCCCCCCATGAAATCTGCTGCAGCGCTGAATCTCTGCTAGTACGGCGAGCGGATCCGAGGATGGAGCAACCGCGCGATGTAATAAGAAATGGCCAGGTGAATGAGCTGGAAATATCGTGGTGCGATGGGAATTTGTATGATTTTGATGTATGTGGAGGGCAGAATGCAAGTCAAAAGTAATGTGCTTCAGAACACTAGATAGATGTACTTTGTTTATGTACAATTAGATCGCCATTTGCTAGATTGGATCCAATCTGTTACACCACATTCCGGATGGCTTGCGGAGTCACGAACTCACACATACCAATACCCCTGAATTGTTAGCCTCAGAGATATGGTCTGGATGAGGGCACTGTTGCTAGTTGCCAGGGCCATGGGGCCCTCGCCGGGCCCACGAAGGCACCGTCAAGTGACCTATGTAGGCCGACGCCTACTAATAAATACAGCCACTCAAAAGAATGAGTAGATAGACTGTGGCGTGGTACTTTGTAGGTAAGACTCGGAGATAAGATACCTAGGTAGGCATCATGCATGTATGGCCCCGACGAGGGTTGGGAATCAAAGCTCTTCACCGTACGTTGAGCCGTCAGAGGATAAGACCCGAGTGGTACCTGATGCATACCTAGGTAGTTAGATCGTGCGTGAATGGCGTGCTAGTCAACGTGGGCATTTATTCACCGGCTACACACCGCATATGTGGATCTCGATATAAGTAGGGACAAGCTTCGCCAACGTTAAAGTACGCCCGAACATTTACGCATGCCTTATTCAGCCTTGCATCCTTTGACGAATAGCAGCATCAAATAAACTCCTCAGCCGGACCAACATGATCGCATCTTACTGCGGGGCAGACAAGCCAAGTTGTCAGCTAATGGTTCTGCCGTCATGCTGACTTTTGCTATCTGCACTCTGTCAAACGCCCGCCCGTACAACAGGCATGGGAATCCTATAGGCTCGGCCGATATGTCACTTTGGGGCAATGTGCTCAGGTAAGCTCTTGTGATCCTGCGATGCAAGAGGCTTGCCATTGCCCAATAAGAGCAGACTATCCATTGCACCCTTCTTGGCCGGGACGGTGGTGGTTGTCCGTAGGATTCTAGCAAATGCCGCAGCCACAAAGCCTCCATCAGGCTCCTTCCGAGGCCTCCATGTAAAGAAGGGGGAAGAAGGTCGAGAAACTTTGGCCGCCATACGCGTATGCTATCGGTGTGCTTGTCTTTGTATGCCACCATAGAACAGCAAGGCTTCATTCAGCTCGTTGAATCAATATCGTTCTCAACATGGAAGAGGATTGGACCAATATTTCAGACTCTGCCCTGCGCAAAAGGATCCAGAACCGTCTTGCTCAACGAAAGCATCGTGAGTTGCCGCCTGGTTCGACCGCCAGGGATGGGATAGAAGTACTTACCTAACACATGCAGGTCAGAGACTTCAGGAACAGGCGGCCCAGAAGAATGACCTGGTGCGACCGGACTATGCATGGAACTTCGCTGACTTCGACGGCGAACCAGCCTCCACGTCGGCGGGAGGCTTTGGCCGACCAGAGCGTGGTCCGGCCCCGCGCACCGATGTGACCGTTGACATGCACACCGGAGACAGTGCTCCTAGCCTCGGCGGTGTGGCAGACGGAGGGGAGACTGCCATGGGTCTTGGGTTCCGCCAGGACAGAGGAAACGCGGCGGCCGGATCCCTCCAGCAGAGCCAATACCCCAGTGTCTCGAGCATGCCCGCCGTCAGGACGGAGCCACAGTCACTCTGGGACATGATGCCCCAGCCCGAGGGCAGCAGCGCTCAGCAGAATCATCACCAGAACCCGGTGCCATTCTTGGACACTCAAGCCATGCCGGCAAGCCTGCCAGCACACAGCATGCCCGAGGCCCACGAGAGACGCCTCAGCTTGCAGGCGGCGCCGACAGCCGCCTTTGAGAACAATGAGAGGGCAGTTGCTGATTGCGGCGGCTCACACTGCCGGCAGACTCCTCGATCTGCGCCTAGGTCAGCGGAGCCCACGGGGAACCCGCGCTATGCTCAGCATGACATTGGGCCGGCGGCACCTTCGTCGTCAGCAGTTCGCGGACACCGCCCCCGCTCTTCTTCGACTTCGGTCCCCTCGCCAACCTACGAGGTGCTGCGAGAGCACGGCATCAGCCTAGACCAGATACTCTCGCACATACAATGCGAGAAGAGACCGTCTGTCTCGGCGGCGGCGGCCCCGAGACCCCGGGCGACGCCCCAGCCTCAACAGCGCAGCGTAGAATACACGCAGAATGTTGATATCAGCCCCTCCAGGCTCAGTGTCCAGCGCGAAGAGGACTGGGATCGGACCTTGGCTCTCGTTGGCCAGCCTGAGAGCCAGAATAACGATTATGCAGTAGAGACGCCGACCCGCGGGGTGTCCAAGGTCGTTATAATATACTTTGACGAGGAGGAATCGGGACGGGGGCCCTCAAGGACAACAGACTAGATTTGAACCCACAAATAGAGCAAATTTGTAAGGTAGGTATACTTATCTTTAGGAAGAATAGACCCCGCGGAGCCATCGTTGGCAGCTTTTGCAACTGAACGTGGACGAGACTTGGCTGGGTATGATCAAGTGTGGAATGCTACGCGTAACAAGAGTTATCTGGCGAACGGCATTAAATAACTCGAGTTTCATTACTTTCTCTTAATCTATGTGGCATGCAGCGCATTCATGTCAAACACACTCGGGTTCCCAGAACAGCCTCAACTTTCAAGTCTGTCACATTGGGGGTTCTTGCCAAGACTACATACAGAATCATGTGCTTTCGTATTCCTGGCGACAGGGTGTCAGAACGGACTCAGTTGATGATCAAGTGACAAAGTTTTGGGATTCAATTCCACGCAGCATGTTGTGTTCATGACAAGGGTACCGGGAATATGTGGTGTCACCTGCGAGACATCTTGCTTCTTGTGAGAAGGAAAGAGAAAATCCTTTGAATTTTCCGCTGCACAGCTTCCGTTTGGCGGCAGAGATCCTGCTCAGGGAGGTGGGCAATCCCCGGCTCGTTCTGGCTCACTCGTGACATCTGGACTGTCCCACGTGGGCCGTTTGGAAAGTAAGAGATATACGTACACCCCGATTGCACACCCCCCATCCCTTTTGGGCCCTATGTCGCGACGGTCATTGTCGGATCGATCTGACAACTGCATGTCCGAGCATGACATGTATACACCATAAGAAAACATTTGCCCATGCCAGACCTGCTCCGGGTTCCGTGGTGAGTGTGACTGTCTCATTGGCTGACTTTCACTGGTCATACGAGGGCGTGACTATATCGTGCTATTTCTTTGCGGTACTGGTAGCCCTGCTGGGGAGTCGGGACATGTTTGTAAGGGGAAAAAAATACCCTCCAAGTTTATACCCCCCTTAGATATCCCAATGTTTTGATGGCCTCTAGACATGAGTAGTGAAGCAGATCTGTCTTTCTTTTTTTGCATTGATATTCTATGACCGAACAACTCAGCTGAGACCACCGACACACTGGCATTGTACCCACCCGTTATTATCCCATCAACCATGGAGACTACTACTAGCAGTTCGGCGATCACAACGCCAGTGAAGGCGGCCTCTACCGTGAGCACGGTGGAAGAACAGCCGCCGCGGTACCAGTCCGAGCCAGCTGATCGCTCTCGCCTGGCCGAGCCGCTCACCTTCCACTTCTCGGGCCGCACTGCGCCGAACCGGTTCATGAAGGCGGCAATGACAGAGCAGCTATGCACCTACGACCCCACCGATCCCACCAAGAACGGGATCCCGACCCAGAACATCGAGCGCATCTACGAGCGCTGGGGCCGCGGCGGGATCGGCCTGATCCTGTCGGGCGACGTGGGCATTAGCCTCACCAACCTCGAGTCCGTCGGCGACCCCGTCATCCCCCCCGACGCCGACTTCTCCGGCCCCCGGTTCAACGGCTTCGCGGCCATGGCGCGCGCGGGCAAGGCCCACGGGTCGCTGATGGTGGCCCAGGTGGCCCACCCGGGCCGGCTGTGCGTCTTTGTCGAGTCGCCCGTCTCGTCGTCCGAGGGCGAGGTGAGCAACGACGGCAAGGGCGACGGCATATACAAGTACCCCAAGCCGCACGCCGCCACGCGCCAGGAGATCCGGGACCTCGTCGCGGCCTTTGGCCACGCCGCCGAGTACCTGGCCAGGGCGGGCTGGGACGGCGTCGAGCTGCACGCCGCGCACGGCTTCCTGCTCGCCCAGTTCCTGAGCCCCAAGATCAACAAGCGGACCGACGAGTACGGCGGCAGCATGGAGAACCGCATGCGCTTCATCCTCGAGATTGGGCGCGAGATCCGCCGGCGCACGCCGCCCGGCTTCGTCCTGGGCATGAAGGTCAACAGCGTCGAGTTCCAGGACACGGGCTTCGTCACGGAGGAGGCGCGCGTCCTGTGCCAGAACCTGGAGCGCGAGACGTTTGACTTTGTCGAGATCACGGGCGGCACGTACGAGAAGATCCTCATGTACCACGGCTGGCGCGAGAGCACCAGGAACCGCGAGGCCTTCTTCCTCGACTTTGCCGACCAGATCGTTCCCGGGATGACCGGCAAGACAAAGGTCTACGTCACGGGCGGCATGCGGACGGTGGGCGGCATGGTGCGGGCCCTGGACTCGGTGGACGGGGTGGGCATCGGCAGGCCCCTGTGCGACGAGTGGTTCCTGTGCAAGGAGATGCTCGAGGGCAAGATCGACGGGGCGACGATCCCGGAGATCCCCCAGACGGACTTTTGGCTCTTCTTGATGGCTGGAAACAGGAACATGAGGCTCGTGGGCATGGGCGCCGAGCCGGAAGAGTTCTGGAGGAAGGATGTCGTGGACAGACTCAGGGCCAGCTACCCGGGCTGGGTTGCAAACAAGAGCACGGAGAAAGAGCTGGCACGGTATAAGCTTATTGACGAGCCATACACCCCGTTAAACCTTGAGGGCTGATGCGAGGAAGTCCTAGACTGCGTTATTTCAAAGCTGTTTGCTGGAACTCACTCCTCGTCTTCGGTCGCGATTGTTTGCCCAGTTCCAAGGTAGTCTCGCCATACGTTGTCCGTGTTGGGTCAGTATCTGTCCTCCCCAACTTTTCTGGTCAGGAGGGATTGTTTAAAGCCCACGGGTTCTTGCGCGAGGTACAAAATCAAATAAAGAGTTGTCATGAGTCTCCGGCCTTCACCTTGTCCATGCGTAGATGACGAGCTCATGGGAATCTCCTCCTGGATTACTGTAAACACTTCATCTTTGTTGCAGTATGTGGAAAGTGCATTGGACGAAGGGGTCAGTGTTAGAGGTTGAGGCAAGGAAATCGACAGCTGCTTATGCACTCAGGCTGTGGCTGAATATTTGCAGTAACGTTGGGAATTTTCATCCGCTGCGGGCCTCTTGGTGAATAACTTCTTCCAACGCCAGGACTCTTAGCTTCGCCGATGCTTCCGATTGTGCAGTCGATATCTAGGTTAAGAGACCTCGGCAGATCAGGGAGATAGCTACTGCTCACCCGGGTCGTAAGCCACACGGCACAGGTTAGCACCATCACGAACGTCGCCGGCCAGTATTGAAATTCCGACTAGGGCCTGCCGAAAACCTATATCTGGCCCAGCTTTAGCGGAATCATAATTAAAGAAGCGGGATCATGAGTTCCATACAGTTAGAATGACCAGTGAAGTTTGGCTCAAAAACTATCTCCAGCGTCTCGTGCGCAGCACCTCAACGATCGCTGCCATACTTACAGAATCTTGCACCTCTGGATGCGCTTCAGCTTCCACCCTGAGAGACCATTTTAATGTGATCGGCTGGTCAACGCTGTGTTCTAGGGAAACATTGTCCAATTCGAAGTGCTAATGAACCAGGGCGCTGAGGTGCAGAGAGAAAACCTGCGGGTGTTGCACAATGCCTGCCACTTCGACCAAGCCCTGTGCAGAAATCAACACCCGATCACCTGGAGTAGAAGTAGAAAATATTGTCAATCAACTTCTCCACTGCCCCATTTCTGTTCAGGATCGATCAGACAGAAGCATCAAAATCCTACTAGGTGAGTGTCATCAGGAAACCGAAGGCACTGCCCACAGGTGTACAAAATGCCCTCTCCACCGACACTTACTGCTGCCCCTTGCTTTTTACCCTAACACTGATAAGGCAGGACTCGATAGCAACAACTTCGCCCCTACAGGTATCAATGCTCGATGAAATTTAGACATTTGATAACACTGTCAAGGATGCTGAAATTCGCGTGTGGAGCTCACTCTCTCAAGTTAATATCACGAAGTACCTAGGTAGTGAAAATTGCGTAAACTACGGACTGAATTAGGCACTTTCGAAATCCTGCTACCTCTCAGCAAATCTTGGCACAGGGTATTTATACGCAAAGTTTTATCTAAAAGGTATATGTTATTAATACATGAATATTTACAGTTCTTTTCTATATTTCAATGGTAATGTCTCTGGCAGCTCCGAGATGACGGAGGAATGCTAGACGGATATCCCCCATCCATCCGGTTTTGAGAATGGTAACGATTGTTTTGGATCATGATGGTATTTCAGACGATGAGCATCTTCTAATGCTTTGAACCATCAGTTGCACGTGCTCTTATTGAAACCACCAGCGCGTTGCCTACCCGCACAGTAGGTATCTTAGTGTTGAGTGACTTCTTGCTGAGTCTTCATAGGTATTCTAAGTTCATCTCTCAAATTTCGCTCACTTAGTTTACCAATGTGAATTTCAAGTGTGATCAACTTTACTCGGTTAAAGGGTTCCATTAAAATAATTATTGGAGCTGAGCTGAGCGCAGCTCTGCTAATCATCGAGGAGTCTATTAATAGAACCCACTTGCGAGACAAGAGGATTTACCCACAGTGTCAAAGCGTGGAATGCAGAAAAGAGCTGAATTTCTCAATACGAGCTTAGGATTTCACTTAGCTGTCAAGGGCCTCTTTTTGCACTTTCGATGTCAGCAGCAAAGCATGCGTAAAGGGGAAAGAAACCCTTTTCATAGGTAGTAGTCGATGCAACTTGGCGATCAATACAGGACTTCGGTCATATGAAGAATGCTTATGTATAGGCAATATAGTAGCCTCAGGAACGATACAAGACAGCGTGGCTAATAGAACCCCAAGGGAGAGATGGTGTACAACATCGGTGCATCCTTCTCCTAGTGGGTAATTAAGCTAATGGCAAGCCACACATGTCATCTTCGCCTTACCTTGCATGTGAGCCGCAGGAAGGAAAGAGAGGTGTGCTTGCATAGAATGAGATAAGCAACAAAGACACCGAGAGACAGAGAGCGGGAGTCATTTTGTTACTCAAATCACCTACCAACAATAACAAAAAGCTTAAGGATCATCAATGAGGAATTGCTTCGGAAGTATGCAACTTGCACAATTCTAATTATGGTAAACGACATTCATAAAGCGCAACTCGACTCAAGTCAGCAAGAAATCCGATTGCTGGCCCTGCGGTCCTGGGAGCTTTTACGACCCGATAAGCTGCACACTGGAAACCCAGACTTTGCGTCGCAATACAACCTTGAAAGCGAGCCATTTACTGGTTCAGGTCTACTTGGCAGCAGGCCCTGTATTCAAGTTGAGCCAGAACAGATCGAGATATCAGAGGACAACCAGTTACTCCTAATTAGAGGTATTAGGCTCAACGGGATTGATAAGATGATTCATATGCCATGTTCCTACGCCTCCCCCACCGTCCAGGCGAAACCTGGCACCTGGGTGATATGAGTCTTGGCTTCGGAAAATTTCGATGTTTGTTAAAACTGATGAAGTTGCCTGTCAGATTTTTCGTCCATCTCAACTTGAATTCTCTTTCGTCTTTCCTGATTTCTTCTCTCCATTTGACTTTTAGACTTTCTTGCGGCCTTCAAACATCCATTTGATCTTCAAGACACCGTGCTTTTCCGAATGGTCATTGCATCTTGCCTACTCAAGGATTCGATAATCGCGACAAGCTTGATCAGTACTGAACATGAGATAGAACAGCCCAAAGTGTGAGTACAAATGAACAAGATCCGGTTGAAATAGTGGTCGATATAAATAAATAGCTACACCGCCACAGGAGCAAGTATCCTACAACATAACACCATCGTGTCCCTTACACTCTGTCATGATAAGGTGTGAAATGATAATATCGAATTTTATGTCTACTAGCTGGGAATAAAAAGAAAAGGATTCTGGCTCGTAGCGGTAAGTGACATCTCGAATGCTCGAAGCGCTGCCAGAAGTTTTACATAAAACGCAACTGCCATGATTTCAATCCAAAGTTCTGAGTTGCTACCTTGTCTCGAAATTGTCTCGAAATTGTCTCGAAATTTCCACGGGCTTGACTCCAACTGCTGCTTATGTGCCTTTCTGTGGGCTCAGAGATGGCTCGCTACATCTCCATGGTGGCCAGATCTCACGTGATACAAATGAGGCAAATCTTGGCGTGAGACACGATTTTCAGATAGACTAGGTCCTCCCCTCATCCACTTCCCACCACAGCAAACTGCTGAGCGGTTGGTTCTCTGCTTGAACCAGATTTGCTGCGCCTACTGTCTCTGACAGCACGAAACTATACACAATACTGCCTTAAGAAATCAAATCGCCTAATAGATTTTCAGTCTTTACCGTCCCCCTGATGTGGCTCATCAATGTGGGGACAAGACAGCTGGAGGAGTTCATCGGACTCGAGGTTCCGCAGTATGCCATCCTCTCGCATACATGGGTCAGCGGTCAAGAGGTCACGTTCCAGGAGATGAAATCTCTCCCGCCGCCGCACCCAGCGACGCCTTTGAAGATTGGATGGCAGAAGATTGAGAGGACCTGCCACCAGGCGGTCCAGGACGGCCTGGAATATGCCTGGGTGGACACGTGCTGCATCGACAAGTCGAGCAGCGCCGAGCTGTCGGAGGCCATCAACTCGATGTTCCGCTGGTACAAGCGTGCCGCGATGTGCTACGTCTTCCTGCACGACCTGGGCGACTTTTCCTGGAGTGAGAACATGGGGGCGCTGCAGGCCAGCATTCAGCACTGCCGGTGGTTCACGCGCTCATGGACGTTGCAGGAGCTGATCGCGCCGCTGCATATTAAGGTGTTCAACAAACATTGGCGCTTTTGCTTTACCAAAGCGATGGCCTTGGCAGCCCTGAGTCGAATCACTGGCATCGATATCGGCGTTCTCAGCCATAAGAAAGACCTATCGGCCGTATCTAGGCCCGGGAATTACCTACGGCATAGGTAATACCCAGGATTTACCCGGTAAACCCGGTAGGTAATTATAAGGATTAATTACCTATAGGTCCTAAATAGATAACTAGATCCTTAGATTTTATATCTATATATAACTTATATACTTATTAGCCTATTTATTATTATTTATATTATATTTAATTTTTAAATTATATATATTAATTTTAAAA
>JALPVH010000115.1:0-164275 GCA_023242295.1 Diaporthe ilicicola | reverse complement strand
ATATATAGCATTATATAAAAGTTTTAATTTTAAAGGTTTAAGCTAGCTAAGGTTTTAAGCTTAAAACTAGCTAAGGTTTTAAGCTTAAAACTAGCTAATGTTTTAAGCTTAAAACTAGCTAATGTTTTAAGCTAAAAATTAGCTAAGGTTTTAAGCTTAAAACTAGCTAATATTTTAAGCTAAAAATTAGCTAAGGTTTTAAGTTTAAAACTAGCTAACGTTTTAAGTTTAAAAGTTAAAACTAGCTAATGTTTTAAGTTTAAAACTAGCTAATGTTTTAAGTTTAAAACTAGCTAATGTTTTAAGTTTAAAACTAGCTAACGTTTTAAGTTTAAAACTAGCTAACGTTTTAAGTTTAAAATTAATTAACGTTTTAAATTTAAAACTAATTAACGTTTTAAATTTAAAACTAGCTAACGTTTTAAATTTAAAACTAGCTAATATTTTAAATTTAAAACTAGCTAACGTTTTAAATTTAAAACTAGCTAACATTTTAAATTTAAAACTAGCTAATATTTTAAATTTAAAACTAGCTAACGTTTTAAATTTAAAACAGATTAATTTAATCTATTTTAAGTTCTATTATTAATATATCACTATTGGACTAATAGCTAAATAATATAAATTAGAAAGATAAATATACCTAGCTTTTCCCATTTTATTCCTTTTACTTTCTCCTTTTTATCTTTATTAAATATTTTTTAATTTAACCTTAACCTACTATATAATCTATACTAAAAATACCCCTATTCTTTAAAAAATTTGGAATATCTTCTTATATTACTTTAAAAGCTTAATCCGAATTATTAAAACTCGCTTTTTTATCTTTTATCGATTCTCTTATCGATAATTTACCTAAAGTAAGTTATTCTTTTTTTTTATATATTTTTATTTAATTAATAACCTTTTTAAGATTTAAATCCCCCCTTTTCTATAGCTAATATACTATATAACCCTATAAATCCTTCTTATTATATAAGTTTTTCTATTATTTTTATTTCTTTTATTTCTTTTTATTTCTTTATTTTTTTTCTAATATTTTTTTTTATTAGGGATTAAATAGGGTTAAAGGGTATAAAAATACGCCTTATAATCCCTATATACTAAGCTTTTAGCTAAATATCTTTATAAGTATTTTATTTCTTTTTTTAAATAATTAAAGTTTTATTTAATTTATATTAATATTATTTTAGCTAGCAGAGATCTATAAAAACCCTTCCTTTAATAAGGAAAATATAATTTAGCTAGCTAAACTTAAGGTATATATTCCCTTCTTTTTTAAAATTAATTTATTATTATTAATATATTACTAACTCTTTTAATAGCTTTTAACCCTACCTCCCCTTTTACCCTTACCTTCCCTTAAGCCTTAATATAACCCGGATTATCCTTTATTCTGGGTATTTCTTTTTTCTATAATAATCTCCTTTTTTCTCTTTATTTTCTGACCCTATTTACTTAGCTTTTCGATATTCTCCCCGAATTTAACGAAACTCTTAATATTAAGCCCCCGGCTTTTCCCGGCCCCGCTTTTTTAAGCCCTGTCTCTTTAATAAAGGCCAGTAAGAAAGTAAGTTATACCTTTTTTCCCCTTATATTTAATAATAATTTTTATATATATTAATTTAAATATAAACGCCGGAAATAGCGGAGTTAATAGATAATCTAAAATTTACTTCTTTTAACGATTTTCTCGGCTAAGAATTAATTATAAGTATTAATTAAAAATATTTTTAATATTTTTATTTAATCTTTTTTTTTAGAAGAATTAGGAAAAGGAAATTTAGAAGGAAATTCTTAATAACCTTGCCTAGAAAGAGTTTCTTTTAAATTACCTAAATTAAGAGTCTATCGATTCCGTCGATTATAAATACGGCTATATTATATAGTATAATATAAGATTTTTTTTATTTTTTATACTATTTTTTTATTAAATATAACTAATTTATATATAGTACTTAAGTAATTTTAAGGGTTTTCCCTTACGCTTTCTATATTTAAATTATGAAAAAGTTTTTACTTTTAGGCGGTAAATTTGTATATATCGGCAGTATGTTAATAAGGGCTATTGTATTAATTGTCGCCCTTTTTATATTTAAATAGTTTTTTTTTATTTAGATTTTAATTTATTTAGATTTTAATTTATTTAAATTTATTTTATTATTTAAAGTTTTATAAATATTAATAATTAAAGCTTTAACTAATATATATATATATATATTATATAATTTCTTATAAAAGAATAGCTAGCTATATAAAATAAATTTATATCTTTAAAATAGGTTATTTAGTATTTCTATATATAGGTTTTATTTAAAGATATTAATGCTAATACTTATATTAAATAAAATATATAAGATTATTAATTTATATATATATAGATTATATATATCTTTATAAATAAAATAGTTAATTATATTAGGTAAGCTTATTTTAATTTAACTATATATTTAGTTTTATAAAATTTAATTTAAGAATAAAGATATAAATATTAATATCTAAATTAAAAGCTATTAGGCTACCTATTTAAACCGCCGCTAAGCTTAAAAGTATTTACTATTTAACTATTAGTATTTTTATCTTTAAAATGGATTTAGATATAAGGAAATTAAATAGGCTATTTTTACCGCCTAAAATTACTTTATATAGCTATATATTTTATTTTTAAAGTCTATTTTTAAAGTGTATATTATATATTATATATTAGGTATATAAATATATAAATATATATATATATTTATATATTATATATTTATATATTTTCTATATATTATATATATATATTGTATATTGTATATTATATATTTATATATTATATATTTATATATTGTATATTATATATTTTTATATATTTATAACTTTAAGTATAATAACCTTAATAAGAAAGCTATAACTAAAATATAATTTAAAAACCTATATATAATATTTAAAAATTTCTTTATTACTTTTAAAAATAAGTTTATATAACTAGCTAATATTATATATTTATTAAAATTTAAATAAAAGAATAAGATATATATTAAGATTACTTTAATAACCTAGCTTTATAATTAAATAATAAATAAGTATATTAACTTAAATATTACCTTTATTAAATATTACCGCTATACTTAATAAATTAACTTAAATTAATAATATATTAATTAAATTTATAAGGTAAGTAAAAAGAAAACCTTTAAAAATAAAGGAAATTAAAATAGTAATAAAAAACTTAATAATAATAAAAATAATTATAATAATAACTAAAGCTAAAACTATAAAAATAACCGGAATAATAATTATAATAATAATATTATATATTAAGCTAAATAAAAAGGCTTTAATAAAAAGAAAATATTAAAGCTCTCTTAATAAAATATTTACTTTTAATATAAAAAGCTAGGTTATTAAAGTATTAAATACCTTAAAAGTAAAGAAAGTAATAGCTTTTCTAATATTAATTAAAAGGCTTATTAATAAACCTAAATCTTTTATATTAAAAAGCTTTATAATAATATATCGTTAAACGCTTTAAAGTTAAATAATTAGCTAAATAAAACCTTAGCGGAAAATATTTAACCTTAAGATAAATAAACTCCCTTTTAAAAGATATAAATATATTTTTAAATAAGATTTATATAAATAAAAAGAAATATAACTTATTAAAAGATATCCCTTATAACTTTTTTACTTAAATAATAAAAGGGAAGGTATAAATAGCATCTTATATAATAGTATATAATAAAAATAATATAAATATCGAAAAACTTATAAATATAGAAATAAATAATATAATATTTATAAGTATAAGCTTTATAATAAAGATAATTTAAAACTTTAATACCCGGTATATATTTAAATTTTATTTTTACTTTATTAAAGGATTTAAAGAATAAATAACTTAAATAATCGATATAGTATTAATAATAAACTTAACTATATAAGGCTAGGTATATCTTAATATATTAATAATAATTATAAATATAAAATATAACTTAATTATTAATTAAAAATAAATATATAACTTTAATATATATTTTAGTATATATTAATAAAAAATATTTTTTAAAAAAAATAAATAGCTAATAAAACTAGTAGCTTTAATAAATTTAAAATTAACTTTACTTATATCTTTAATAAATAAAAAGCCGATTATATTAGTAGATATAATAAATTAATAAATATAAAAATTAAAGTTAAAATAATAAAATAATTTAATTAAATAACCCTATATATTTAAATTAAGCTTATTTTATTTAAAAATAGCGTTAAAGATATAAAATAATAACTTAAAAAAAATAAAAAATACGCTTTATAATATCCCCTTAATACCTAATATATTAGGAAAAATAAATATATTATAATAAAAGTAAAAAAAGTAATAAAAATAAAAAAAATATAAAAAATATAAAAGGGGTTAAAATATAAATAAAGCTTATACCCTAAAAAAGAATAGAATTAATTAGACAAAATATTATAAAGCTAATATTTTTATAATAAATATAAATATTTTTTAAATATTAGCTATATAGAAAAATATAAAAGTTATTATAATATCCCTTTATAAGCTTAACCGGTATATTTAAAATAAAAGAAAAAGAGTAAAAAGTATACTATTTAATAATAAAAAACTTTTCTAAAAGGTATTTAATTAAATACCTTAATAATATTACTACCTTCTTTAAATCTTTAATAAAATAAAGTTTAATTACTTAACATTATATTAACTATATAATTTTAAAATTAAGCTTAAGATAAAGGCTTTTATAAAAAAGAATATAAGGTTTAACCTTTTTAAATAAATATTATTAAAGAATATTAAAGTAACCTATATTTATATCTTTAAAAATTTAAATAAAGGGTTTTTAAAGCTAATAAATACCCTATAAACGTTACTAATTTAAATAGCATTTAAGCTAAAAGGTAAATTAAGATTTTATATAAATTATTAGAAATTTAATAATATTATAAAAAAGAATTAATATTTATTACCGTTAATTAAAAAAATTCTATCTTATTTAAATTAAGCTAATATCTTTATTAAGCTTAATATCCGATAAGCCTTTTATTAAATCTATATTATAAAAAATAATAATAACTTAATAATATTTCGGATATAATAAAAAGTATTTAAATATAAGATAATTTCTTTTAATTTAATTAATAAGCTAATAATATTCTAGTAATATATTAATAAAATATTAAAAAAATACCTTAATAATTTCTATTACGCTTATATAAAAAATATAATTATTTATTTTAAATTTAAAAAGAAGTATATTAGATATATAACTACCGTATTAAAGTAATTATAAGCTACCGGCCTATAAATAAACTTAAAGAAATATAAATTCTATATTATAACTATAAAGTTTTTAAGATTTATTATTAATACTAATAATATAGCTATAAATCCGGATAAGGTTAAAATAATATAATAATAAAAGCTACCTAAAATAATAAAAAAAGTTTAATTCTTTTTAAGCTTTTATAACTTTTATTATAAATTTATTCCGAAATATAATAAAATTATAAAGCTCTTTACTATATTAACTAAAAAAGATAAAAGCTTTTAATAAACCTATAAATATTAAACCGCCTTTAATATCTTAAAAGGATATATAATTAAGGCCCTTATATTAATATACTTCCGATATAAGCTATTAACCTAATTAAAAATAAATATATTAAATAGGGTAATAGCAGATATATTATTATAAAAGTAAAAGTATAATAAAGAATAATATCTAATTAAATTCTTTTTTAAAAAAATAATAAATCTAATATAAATAAATTACTTAATTTATAATAAAAAGCTTTTAGCTATAATTAAAGATTTCGAAAATTAAAAACCTAAATTAATAAAAATTTAAATTATATTATTTAAAATTATTATTAACTATTATATACTTAAATACTTTAATATTAAGCGCTTACTTAATTAATAATAAGCTAATTAAGCAGCTATATTATTTTAATTTTACTTTACTTTTTTATATTAATTAAAATCTTAAAATATAATTATTAATATACTTTCCCGGTATTCTAATAAGCTTAAAATATAAAAAAATTAATTAAATATTTATTAAACTATATAAATATTTTATAAAAAGATAAGTAAAAAAGCTAAATTAAAAAATTATAATATTTTTAGCTTTAATATTAATAATATACTTAATAGGGTTTATATAGCCGAATTATTAAATAAAAAAATATTAGTAAAAGTAAACTTAATACTAATAGAAAACTAATAATTTAAAAATATATTTACCTCTTTTTTAAAATAATCTAATCTTAAGCTATTAAGCTTTTTTCTATATTTTAATAAAAAGCATCTTATCTTAAAACGCTATTATAACCTTTTAAAAAAAGGCTATAATAATTAAACCTTTATTAATAACTAATATATTATATATTATAGCTAATTTATTATTTCCGATTATAATAACCTTTATATTAAGGTAATTAAAAATATATACTTATACTTTATAACCGCCTATTTAAAAAGAAATAAAATTAAAAATTTAATATAATAGCGCTATTAATAGCCTAGTTTAAATAGCGATATATATAGATTTATAAGTAACTATATATACCATTTTATAAAATACCCTAAAAATAAAATATTAGGATTATTAAACCCTTTTCTTATTTTTATATAAAGCTAGTAATACTTTATAATTAACTTTAAAAAGATATTAAATAATAAAAAAGAATATAATAATTTTTTTATTATAATAAACCGATTATTAAAAACTTTATAATATATATTATATACCGATACTTATATAGCTATAAATATAGCTTATTTATATTATAAAAAACCCTTTTATATATTTAAGTTATTATAGTTTATAATATTAAATTAAAAACCTTAATTTATTTCTTTTTTTATAAATAAGTTATATAAAATACTTAATATAAAGTAGAAACTATCTTTATTTAGCTATTTTTAATTATAAAGCTAAATTAAAACTTTATATTAATAAATTAATAAACGCTTAAAGATATTTATAAACTATTATTAAAATAATTAAGCGTCGATAATGCTTACCTTTAACTTTATATAAGCTTATCTTTTTTATAATTCCTTTAATAAATTATTACCCTTTAAAGTTTATATAAAATTTAAATTAAACCTTCCTTTTAACTAAAAATAAAAAACTAAGCTTATCGATATAAATAATATATAAAAAAAATATCCTAATAAAATATATAATAAATAGCTTAAACCTTATAAAGCTATATTAATAAGGCTTATATAGCTATATAGCACTTATAAGATTATATAATAAAGTAAGCTAATTATTATTAATAAAAGCTTAATTTTAGTAAAAATAATTATATTTTTATTATTAAGAAAACCTAAATAACCGATTATTTTAATAATAAACTTAACTTTCCCCTTACTTAATAATCTTTTTAAATTATTAATAAAGGCCTTTATTATTCCTTTAAGCTTAACTTACTTATAGGTTAATAAGGTTATTAAATATTTATATTAAACCGTTTATAATATAATTCTTATAATTCCCTTTTAAAGTAAAAGCTACTTTAACCTAAAAATAAAATTATAAAAAACGGTAAAAAGAAATAAAAGGTTAATAAAATTCTAGCCTTATAAATATATTATAAAACTTTTTAATATTAGATATAATAAAAAGGTTAAAACTTAAACTTAAAATAATACTTAGCTAATAACTTTAAAAACGCCCTAGCTATATTAAAAGTATATTATAATAAATACCTTAATTATATAAGCCTACTACGCTAATTATAGAAATAGCTAAATACTTAATTATAAGAAAAGGCGGTATTTAAATATTTTAATAATAATAAACTTATATAAGCTAATAAGTAGCTATATTAATTAAAATAAAAAAGAGAGATAAGCACTTATTTAATAAAAGCGTATATCCCGGATAAAGGCATTATATTATATAATATAATAATAATAAAAAAAATAATACTATTAATATTAATACTTTATATAATAAAAATAATAACTTAAATAATAGTAAATTAATAGTTAAAATAATATAAAATAATAACTATTTATATAAATAGAAAAGAGATATCGGCTAATAATAATATAAGGGGAAAGAATAATCGATTATTAAATAATATAAAATAAATTATAAATTAAGAATTTAAAGCCCCTAATATAATAGCTAGTTCCCGAGATAGTTTTTATACCTATTAAAACGTATTAATTAACTATTAAGTCTTAAGTTTAAGCTTAAAATATAGTTTAACCTTTTCTAAATCCTTTTTTAAAAGGGGGGGTTATAAGGGTATTAGGCTAAACGTTAATATAGGGTTATATAGCAGCCCTTATCGATAAGCTTATCTTATTTACTTATTACTTGCTATAAATAGGCACGCTATAAGCTATAGTGTAATTAGTAAAGGCTTTTTTTTTATAGCTAATACTTAAATTAAAATTAATAAATTTTACTATTAATTTATATCTTTAAGCCGTTATAATATAAATACCGTCTTAACTTTATTATTTTTAAATATTTACTATTATTATAGCTTAATAAAGAAACTTAAAAAAATTAATTAATAAATAAATAAGTAAATATAAAATTAAAAATTAAAAGTTAAAAAAAATGTTTTTTATATAAATATTTTTTATATTATTTATATACGTTTTTTAAAATTAAATTAAAACTAAATATTAAATTAAATATTATTTATTTATATAACTTAAATTTCTTTTAATATAAATAAAATAAAGTTTTTTAAAAATTTAATATTAAAATAACTTTAATTTAAAAAGAATAAAAATATAAAAAAAATATAAATATTATATAACGTTATATATAAAGATTTTTTTATTTATTTCTTTATTTAAATATTTTATTTAAATTTTTTATTTAAATGTTTTAAATTTTTTTTAGAAAGGGTTTTAATTTTTTAACTTTTTTTTAATTTTTTCTTTCTTATTTATTTCTTTATTTATTTAAAGGGTTAATTAAAGTAAAGGTTAAAGTAAAAAGTAAAGTAAAATTAAAAAAAAAAGTTAAAAAAGTTAAAAATACTATAAATTAAATTATAATAAGTATTAAAGGGTAACCCTATTAACTAAAAAATCGTTTTAGCACTTATTTAGCTAGAAGCCACCGTATTTAGAACGTTAAGTACCGAGAGATAGCCTATAAATCTATTGCCCGTCTTCCGGCAGCCGCTATATATATAGTTACCTAGGAGTTAACGGGCGATTATCGAGCTTATTTAGCGGAGCGTATTGTAACCCGAGCTTATAAGGGGCGCGGCATATAGAGTGTTTTTACTATAATTTAAATGCTGAAATTATCTCTGCCTAGATTAGTTAATTCTAAATCCTAATACCTTAATTGGCTAAAGTAAATATACCTTTCGAAGTATTTAGCTAAGGGTTATATAATGTTAAGGTTAAAGGAAGGAAAAAGGTTAAAGGAAGGAAGGAGGTTAAGGTTATTATAGCTGCCGGTTAGGCTATATAAGGCTAGCCGTAAGTAAAGGGGGTCTTAGGGGGTCTCCCCTTAAATATTATAATAGATATATTAAAGATTCTATAAACAGATTTATTATACGATCGCTGTAAGCGATATATGCCGACGAGCCTTATAAGCTTCGGGTTATAATACGCTCTGCTAATTCTTTAAGTATTCCGGGGGGGGGGGCTAGCAATTATATTTAAAAGATTAGGGCTAGTAATAAAATTTAAAAAGATTAAGGCTAGCAATAAATATATATAACTATTTAGCGTATTCCCTAAAGGGCCGTAATATGCTAAATCGAGTGGAACGTTTATATATATTTTATAGAAGGCGATATGTTCGAGATTAGATAAACTGCTGGTGTAATCGATTAATTTTAGACGACGCATATCGAAAAGGACCATTTCCGACAATCTCCATGTTCAAATGTTGTCAACATACTTCAGTATTTGAAGCAATTGCATATAAGGTTGATGTACATGTAGCCTCACCGAAGTTATCTGAGACAGCCACACCTGGGCAATAACAACATCTATTCCA
The DNA here is from genome assembly GCA_023242295.1 of Diaporthe ilicicola. Lineage (NCBI taxonomy): Eukaryota > Fungi > Ascomycota > Sordariomycetes > Diaporthales > Diaporthaceae > Diaporthe > Diaporthe ilicicola. The sequence goes on along the minus strand of JALPVH010000115.1, from coordinate 154,268 downwards.
ATGCTCTTGTCTTGCTTGAGCCCATTGCCGTCCTTATCAAGCAAATAGGATGTTCAAGGTGATGACAATTCTCAATGACGACCCCTGAGCAATAGACATAACGCAGCCCAGACGTCAGCTGAACAATTTTCTAGAACCCAGTCTTACACCAGGTGTGCTGCAATTCGGAATTTGTACAAGCTTGCCAACATTGAACATCGCCTCGCATTTCCACAGCTAGCATCAATATACCCATCGGTGCTTCAGGATGTCAAAAGGGAGCATAAAGTCACTACACCGCTGAATCGCCCAAGGTTTCTGCTGCAAGGAGCCAACGTCGACCAGCAGACATCTCAGAAGCGTGCCCTCGGACAGGAAAAGGAAGAAAATACGCTTGATGATTTCTGGGAAAAGTCTGGTCTAGAACTTGAAGGTAAAGTATTTATAAAATCTGTTCGTGATCTATGGCAGCTGATTGATGGTTTAAAAGACTGCCAAATCGCCCTTGGCTGACCCAGGGGTACCTCTACCACATGCAGGTTGAGCGACTTTGTTTTGTTCGACAGCAGCCACGGGCAACAGGACAATGAAAGAGCCCCTTTACACTTATTTTCAACACAATCGTCCATTGTCTCCCGCAGTCCGCGATTTCTAACGACCCGAATGCAATAGATTTGTTCTTCTGAGGCTGTTTCTAGGAACATATGTCTACATGCACTGGCATGTGTGCGAGCAACACAAATGGCAAACACCGAAGCAGTAAATTATCGGCGACCGAAGTCTAATCTTCAAGTCAGCAATCAATATACTACAAACTTACCGGAGCACATGCAGTACCTATGTCGGAACACACACGTAACCACGCTCCAGTTCCTTCGCTGCTGTGTGCGAGCCTTTCCAACCAAGAGCAGACGCTGCAGATATTCTCCTACCTGCGCGGGCCCCTCCTCGCGCAGACCAAGCCCTTCTCCGAGACCGATAATCCCCTGCCCTCGCATCTAGAGGCAAGAGGATACTTTCTTTACCTATTTCGCCTGAACCAGGCGACACGTACACCGAGCAGATCTCAATCGAGGAACTCGGCCGAGCACCTCGACGCCTTCTTCTTCGCAGGCCTGCTCACACGCAGCGGGACCCTCCAGTGTCTCGAGCTCGAGGAGGGCGTCTTCGCGGCGTCGTTGCCAGGCCGCCGCCCGCACGGCGACGTGCACACATTCGAGCCCCTGGGGGGGAATCAAGGCTTGCGCTGATGACCTCCGACGGGAGGGTGGGTCGTCGCCATTTCCATAAACCCGAACGATCAGGGGCCCAGGATGCCGTTTCCCCTGCACAGTCTTCTGGAGACGCTCGCCCACGAGCTTGTACACAGCCACTTGCACTCTTTTCTCTGCTGCTGCGGATCGTGCCTCGCCAAGAAGACGCATGTGGGGGTGCTGGGGCCTACGGGCCACGGCACGGCCGGCTGTTTGTCGAGCTGTTGGGTTCCATCACGCGTGTGATTCGTGAATGGGACAGGGATTTGCCTGCGTTCTACGTTTTGAACGACTTCAATGACATCTAGGTCGCCAAAGCTGTGGATGGGAGTCATAATATGGCCACAGAGCTCGAGTCACAGAGATAATGGCGCCTTAGTATCGTGACAGCACTCAGACCACTCCGGGAAAATGCTGTGCGTAGACGGGGTTCGACGACGGGTTGAACCAATGAGTAGATTAAAATGGTAAATTCGTAACAACGGCAGAGTTCCCACCAATATGTGAGCTATATAAAGTCAAGTATCCCTATTTGACACGCCGTAGATGCTGGGGAAAGACAGAACAGACCGAAACGACAGATATGACACCCAAGAAATTCGTACAGCACAATTTTTACCCAACGCCATCGCCATGCCTTTAAGATTGAAACGAAATCAGAAGTCTCGGTGTCAGAGACTGTGGTAAGAAGCAACAGCCTCTGGGAAATATGTCTTAGGCGTCAATGATGACACGCTGATTCTAGTATGTGGCACGGGTCGAAGAGGCCGGTGCAATAGCTGGATTGGTTCCACAGGAATACAGTGATGGGGGGCTTTTGCAGACACCAGACGGGGGAACGCCCGGCGTGTAAGTGCTGTTCAGCAGTAGCTTCTGGTTCCTGACCCAGCGAACGTATGTGCGGCCATCTCGAGCATACGCGGGACAGCCTCATTAGACTTGAACATCTCTCTTTGCCCTTGGCTGACGAGGGTGGATGCCGACGACAGCGGCGTACTCATGTTCGATGCTGGTCCTATGCCGCCTGGGCTCCCGTGGGCGTGAACGATAAATCCAGGACCGGTGCTCCATGGCGTATCGAAACGGTCATCGACAGAGTCACCGCTGCAGCCAAAGTCGTAATATCTCGGTTGGGGGCTCTCGACAACAGAGCTCCGTTCCACCTCTTTAAAGTGCGCCAGGTCCGCTTCCATGTCGCATAGCCTGAGCGTGCCCCTTCCAGCCCACTCGTCGATCACCGCGGCGATATCTCTGAAGCCGTTGGTGTGGCCGCCGCAGTGTCTCGCCTTGAAGCCGCAGCAGATGAACAGGTATGAGTGGATAAGCTCATGCAGAAACGTCGAGATGAGCAGTCGGCGATTGAAGCTCGTGTCTTTGAGTAACGGGCTGCTCAGGACGATGAGCGTCTCATATCCTGCCATCGGCGGTTGAGCCTCACGCAGCGCAGTGGTCCCAATGATCCGGCTGCTGTAGTCATTCTGCTCGCTCGACGACCACTCCCACTGCACGCGGTGCGACAAGCGGCCCTGGAAGAAGATCTCGTCGGCGGCACTGAAGATGGACTCGAGGGCAGTATCGTCGAGCGCGAAATCGGCACCTCTGTGGTCTTTGGGGTGAATAAGGCTTCGGAGTATGCGCTCATGCCGTTTCACGTCCCGTCGCGGGTTATTCACGTGGCGTCTCACCCTAGCAGCAGCAGCTTTATCTTCTTCGGGCGAGAAGTCGTTGCACTCGACCAGGTTGGTGTGAAAACCTGATTCGGTCAAGATGGTGCGCCCGGAGTTCGTTCGTTCCATGATACAGGCCACTGGAGCTGGCTCCGGCGACAGGTGGCCGTCGCTGCTTGTGGGGATAACGTGTCGGTGCTTGTCCCGCTCTTCTCTCAAAGCTGGTGTCCCTTCTCTGATGACGAAGAATTGTGGCTGCCTGGGTGACCAGCCTGCGTCTGGCGGTGTTCCTATGTCCTGGTCTGAGTCCCAGCTCCTCGGGCGCGAGTGCAGCGACGTATCATCTGAGTCGTACTCGTAGTATCCATCGTGAAGAATGACGGGTAATCTGGCTGCCCTATTCGAGGGACATTCTCGTAGCCCATGGTCATCTGTGTGACCAAAAGAGCGAGCGAAGACGCCTCCAGCACCGACCCAATGAGCCATTGAACATTATAGGACTGTTGTTTGTGGAACCGAGTCGAGTCAACAACGACGTTGGTGGACGAAAGTGCAAGATCGATAATGCATAAGCGCGAGCAAGGATAGTATAAAAGACCATGAGCGAGAGAAGGAGATGATTAAGCGCATAATTGAGATCAACAGCGTGCCAGTTGTTCAAGTCATGCTCCGTGCTGAGGTATGCCGAAGGCAAGAAGTGGCACTGGGCTGTCTTAGACGGCCCGCCTCACTTGCATGGAGTGTATACTTGGCTGGCGGGGCAGTACTTCGGCGTTGTGAAATCAGTGAAGTCTCAAGTTGGGATATGCCTTGGGAGGAAAGGGAAACCAGAAGAAAATAGGGGACCAGCGACGGGATGGAGGAGCGAATCTGTCATGGCAGTCCCTGACAAGTCTCGGACCCCTGCAAAGAAACGTCGTAGTCGCTCCGACACCGAGAAGCCCCACGGGAAAAGAGGACGCGACGCAGGACAGCCTCGAAGTCTCCTTACTATTGCTGAGATGTACAGCAGGCAGACTGCTGTATCCAGCGAGACTGTATGGCATTCTCGGGCAAGCGGTGTGTGTGTTGATTTCCAATGGGCTGGACCGGTATGGGTCCTCCTGCTGCTGCACCCGTGCTTGCAGCAGACTAGTCTGGGCCTCGAGAGGACAGTTCATTGCTGTCATTTTGTAGTCTGCATAGCTACTTGTTGTACCTCTGGACCGCACAGCAGCAGCTATCAGCCAGACAACTCGCAGAAACTAGTCGCGGGTGGCTCAGCGCAGTGTCATCTCGTCGAAGTGCTGGCCTTCTGCCGTGCGTCGACGTTGGTGTTTCAACGAGCTCTTGACGTTGCGCGCGGGCCCGGTCGCTTGTGTAGCGGTCTGATATTTTCGGCCGTCAGCAGTCGGTACCGTCACGCAGTGAGGGTGCAGGCTGGCCTGGCAGGTCGAGTGATGTCCGTTCCTCAGGCACACAGCAAGAACGAGGCGGACACCTGCAGACAGGCAAAGGAGATTGGCGGCGCGGCGATCTGCAGCGAATAGGGATCCTGCTTCTGGCCGCCAACTGCCAACCCCCAACACCATCCCATCAGCGCCGGGATGGATGTGGCTGATTGGTTGATATGCACCGCCTTACTTTCGATGGAGCGATCGGCCATGTGGCGCCGGCCCAATCGTCCCTGGGAACCAAAGCCTGCTACCTTCCGAGGCTCGTCGTCCCCACAATACATAGTTCCAGGCCTGCCCAATCCTGGTCCATGCCACTGCACTATTGGAGTCCACGGCAGCCCAGAGAGGCCTGAGAGGCTGCAACACGAAGGCACGAAGGGCACGTCAGCACGTCAGTGACGGACTGCGGCCTGCCCTGGTGGCAGTTGATCGGAGCCGCTATCGCACCTCGGGGTGTTTCAGGGGTCCACACCCGTCCTCGAGCCGTCTGCTCCAGGGCTCGGTATGAAAACGAGGTGAGTTTCGGCACGACCTGACCTGTTCTGACAATCTGTCGGGGCTTCCATTGGTCTAGTGCGCGACCAGGGAGCATAGAGCCCGTCGCAAACAAGCTCCTCATGACCAGCAAGCAGCTGGGACGGCATTGACCTCTGTGCGCTCCTCTCCGCGCCGGCCACGCCGGGACCACGTCGAGCCTTTTATGCAGGCCCATGCGGAGGCTCTCCGGTCTGGTTCGACACGCAACACTCCCGACGGAACACGGCGCAGCATGACGGCATTGGTTAACATACTTCGCCTCGTCGTCTCGGGAAGGCTTCATTTAAAGTGTGGCCCTAGGATGGCTGAATGTGTGTGCATCAGCGTCTCCTCTTTCCGAGTGCCACATCCCAGTATTGCTCTCTCGAGTAATGTGTGTGCCACCGGCCCAAACTGATATTCGGTGGTAGGTAGCCACGGTCCGGATGGCACACAAGGCAGTCAATCACGGCGGGCCACATCCAAGCTTGCGATCGGCTTCCAGCCTCCAAGCCTTCCTTGAACAAGGTGGACGCTGGTTAGTCGCTGTCGTACAGTGCATTACGTTATTCTCAACCCCCTCCTCCTGCGACTAAAACACTGCTGACTTGGTCGACGGAGGGTCAGCGCTGGGCATCGCATGAGACCTCGCTATCGTCACAGGCGCAATAGGCAAGCCCTGCGTGTGCACCTAGCCCCTAAGCCCGAGATTCCTGACGAATCGCACATCGTCAGCCTGCCTCTCGAGCGCGCGCCGCATCTTGTCGCTGAAGATCCTTTCCTCTTTCTCCTTCTCTAATTCTGCAGCTGACCTTGCTTCTTCCTCGAAGTCCTCAGCTGTGAATGCGGGCGAGGACGTGAACGTAACTAAGCCGAGGTTTTCACCCGTCCAGAACAGCAGGTCGTTACCGTTGACGCCACTCCTGGACTCGCCCTGCGTAGGGAGCAATTTCCTCGCAATGTCATCGGATCCCGGCATACTCGCAAACAAAGAAGGGGCCTGCGCACGCTCACAGTGGCCGATTTTGACTCGTCGAACTTCTGTGAAGCCATCTCTTTCGAACCATTTGATCCGCCCCGACCCGTCTGAACAAACAAGCCTCGTGCCTTGGTCTGTGCACGAAAGCAGTTTCGAGTCCGAGGATGATTGCCGGTTCTTGAAAACCGAGTTCGCCAAACCGCCTGGGACTGAGGATGGTGATTGCGAAGAAGGCTGCAGGCCGTACATCTCCAGAGAGCCCTTGGTATTGTACTCACCACATGCAATCAGCGTCTGGCCGCCAGGCGGTGTTGCCTTTGACCTTTTGATTTGCTGAGGCGACAGCAATCCCTCTCTGCGAAGCTCGTTATCCACTGTCGAGAAAGGGACGGGCAATGATGCTAGGCTAGATAGTCGCGCGCCTGAGTGAAGGCTGCCTTTGATGGACGGAAACATTCGTCGATCATACAACAGAATACTAGGGAAGCGTCCCGCGACATAAATTTCGTCCGCAATGTCTGCTCCCGCTCCAGATCGCTGCATATGGAGAATGCTGAGTGGCCCAGGGTGAGCGAGCGGGGCATAGGGAGGCAATGGCTTGTTGTCGAATAGTGCCTTGAGACTTCTAGCGTAGACCTCCTGTGCCCGCAGCCCATTCATCTCGTCAAGCTTCTCTGAGCAATCACTCTGTCTTGCCGCTCGGCACCGGTGGTCATATGGATGGACTGAGATCTGCCGTCAGTGGATTGATCCCATTTGCACAGGCCACAGCGTCCCTTCTGTGATACTATTGCAAGTTCCAGCGGAACATCTCATGTAAAGAAAACCTAGCCACGAGGTTATCCTCACAAAAAAAAGGGGGGGGGGGGGAGAGGGGTTCGGTGCGGTGCGGTGTCACTTACTACCATTGTTGGTCCCAACTGTTAGAGGAACGCCCGCGTCTGTCGTAGACAGGGCGGTGATGGACCATGGAAACGATTCACATCCAACCACTGTGAGTCTTGTCAAGTCCACCTCGATGAGATCTGCGGTTTCCTCAATTAGTACTGAAGACTACGTCCGACTTGTCTTAGACGACTGTGTCAACGTTACATATGAAGGTGTCAAACTCACGGTTCTGGACGGCGAAGAACGCAATATGCAGTTTGCTGTCCACACTGACGCACTCGGTGACTCCAGAATCGATTCTCTTCGATCGACTACTGTTGTCTGCAGAGGGACCATCAATGTACAGTATACCTGGCCGGCTCCGAGCACAGATGGCCCCCTTGCGGCCCTTGAACCCTGTGAGATCCCACAGACAGACAGAACCGTCGTCCAGGGGTGATACGGCAAAGACGGCTTCCAGTCCATGGCGACCTTTTGAAGCATTGTCGGGCCGGTACAGAGCAACACCCCTTGTCTCGATATAAGTGCTCTCAGCGCCGTCTCTCAACTCAGGCTGTTGCAGCCAGTTGACAGTAACAGGTGCGTTGCGTTGGATGTACTCATCGTACCAATTGACGTTTTCTCCAGGGTATGATGGATCCCAATTTTCCATAAAGCGGACACGCTCTTTCCTCTTAGACTTGGCAAGCTCAGCGAGACCCAAGGATGGATGCTGAGCAAGGCCTGTGGCGCCCGAATCATCCGACTCGTTTAGCCGTCCGAGCAGCGCCTTGCGTCGGTGCAAGGAATCGAGGAAGGTGGAGCTCTCGAAGCATTGTGAGCGCCAGAAAGTATTATCTCGACAAATGCGAAGGAGTTTCTTTGAGATGAGCTGCAAGCTTGTGGTCTCGGACGGCTCAAGAACTAGGGGAGGCAAACCGGTCAGTTAGGACCGGCCAAGCTGCTGCCACAGAGACGGCGTGACAAGTGAAGGACCAACATGATATGATTTGTAACAGTATCTCGTCTGGGAGGTCTGGGAGCCCTATGGGCTGGCCGTGCTCTTTGGTTTGCATCTGAGCGATGACCTGGTGTGCCGATGCCTCCGCGGGATTTCCGCGGTGCTTCAGGGCCCGATCCGGAAGCCAAGTGTGAGGCAGAGACCGCGCTCTCTCCTCCTGAGGACCTCGGGAGGTATGTGGGATGGAGGGAAGGTATGCCTGGTATTGCTAGGGTATAGAGAAGGAACTGTACATGCAACCCATCAACATTACAAGAGGACGGAAAGCTTAAAGGGTAATAGGCTCAAAAGGGAGGAAAACAGTAGAGTGAAAGCTTGGAGCCTGGGGGGGGGGCCTTGGAGATCCGGGGAAGCACGACTGTTGTACCCAGCAGTCAATCAGACAATCACTCATAAGCAGAGGCCCCACTTACCACAACCCCTACCCCGCCATACCCACCTCATAGCGCAGCAGCTGGGTGGGAAAGCCAATCGGGCCCTGTTCAGGCACGCTAGATAAGCGAGGGCGGAGCTCAGGTTCATGTGTTGCAGAGGGACCCTGGCTGTGGCTCACAGAGCCGCCTTTCAACCTCATTCCTGTGCTCTGCCTAAGTGCGGCACAAAAAGGCCGCTTTCGCCGTCTTCTCATGGTCCGAGTCATGGTACCTGCGTGCCATCCATAGATTGTGCTCTACTTGTGGTAGGTGGTCTAGACTCACTGCTGAGTGTCCACTAAGTTGCATATCTATTCCCATCACTGTCCCACCGTCGTTGACACCACTTCATCAAGCCCAATATCTACCTACCTGTGGCCTGGTCCTAGCATGAGTGCGTCCAGCCAAGCCGCAGAAAGTCGTACTGAATCAAGCTCACGTAACATCTTGCATGAAGAGCCACAATCCATGGGGCCTTGTACAGATGACATAACTGCCCAAGTGGCCAGGACTAAGTGCATCTTCACACACACACACACACACACACACACACACACAAACACAAAAGACCAGGGGGACAATGAGCTGGAGCTAACACCAAGAGACTGGCCATGTCCAGAGACATCGGAAGTTATATGCACAAGGCTTCTGATGATCTATCCATGGAGAATCTACACCAGAAGAGCCTATCATTTTGATCTACTTCGCTCAACACATCACAAACTAGTCTTTGTTTTCTCAAGTCACTTCCGTGATACTGGTCAAGTTGACAGTCGCAATGTATTTTCACAGGGAATAACATGATGTATCCATACATTATAAAGCCATATCCTGCTCAGTCAAGGCATTGCTTCCAGGTATAGGATGTGAGCGACTTGCCCAGGAGAATTTTGAGTCTTGTGTTTGTGTTGCAGCAGGCACTCCAGAAGTTCTCCAGGTCTGCTGTCCAAGGGACAAGTAGTCAGGCAAAGATTGCATTGCTTGACACGAAGAGACCAGGGGCTTCATCACACTCGTGCTTTATACTTTGCCAAGTATTCATGCTTATCAATCTATACGTATAGTGTACCAGACTGGATGGAGCTGGGCGCTGTATTCACTGGACATCTATAGATGGCTGGTAATGGACCACGCAAAGAAAGGCGTGCCATGGTGTTAGTTTCTTAATTGGTGATGGGAATGGTCGGGCGGAAATACGTTTGTCCCATGTCTCTCTTGCATGTTGACAAATCCACAAGCTGTCCCAAAGAGCGTCAAGTGATGTGGGAGCAAGCCCTGGGAATACAAGCTTGATCGCCTCACCACCGTCCCGGTGATATCACGGCATAGTAACCAGAAGGTACGTTTACACAGACTTCAGTAGCATTGCTGCATTATTTGTCTGTCAGACCACCTATAGTCTCTTGCAGGAAATAAATCTTGCGCCTGAATTTCTGCTACCTTATTTGGCCCCGCTGACAGCCAGCGCGCTCAGCAACAGGAACCCCCTCAACGCGAACGTGTCGCGTGTTGAGCACGCGTAGCCCATCACTGCCCAGGTACTTCACCCTGTCTGATCGATTCCAACCCTGGTCGACCCTGTTCTCAGAAAGCTGCCAGGCTCGCCAAACGAGGATCACATCCCATTATCTGTCACCCTGCTCGCTCGAGTCTGCAATCCTCGCTGTTCCCTCATTCACTCTGCCTTTCGCTCACTTGGACTCTTCCCCTCCCTCCCCGCCCACCACCTCTTTGTCCCCTGGGGCTCCTACCCTGACGATGGCGAAACGCCGTCAGAAGTCGGGAGGCACGACAGACGGTAACTGCCGTCCCCAAGACAAGTCAACGTCCGACCACCCGCTGTCAAATCTTGAGGACCACCCGACGGGCGGGTCTTCCACCCTTTCCAGCAACCAAACACGCCCCCTTTTCGGTAGCCTCGAAGAAGCCCACTCCCGCATAACCCGCTTGCAATCGAGTGGCGGCCCCAGGAACGTCGCTGGAGAGCCCAGAACCAGCGGAAGCGGAGATGACACCATCCTGGGGGACATGAGGTCTCCGTCCCCTGCCGATTCCAAAGCAATCTACACCAACGCTGGCTACCCGGCAGCGCGCATGTTTGGGCGCAGCGTGACCGACGCAGTCAATCGCACGGTCGACGAGCCAGCCCTGGTACCATCACCTTTGCTTGTCCAGAAACACCCCAACATCTTGCCCATCCCACCGCCCTCGAGGACTGCACCGGTTGCTTGGCACTACCCGAATGAGCCGTGGCAGAGTCCACAGCAACAGCTCATAGAGGCTCAAGCGTTTGCAGAGGCAAATGCGTCGAACCAGCCGCCGCCCTACTCGCCTCGAACAAAGGTGGATCGCTATGACGCGACGGCCCAAGACTCGTTTGTCGCGCAGTCCAAGTCTGGCCCTCATGTGCTTTCGATTGATGGAGATCAACTCGCTCGGAAGCCTCACGGCGGAACCGAAGCCAACACCAAGCTTGCCCGCGTGGCAGAAAAGGGGATAGGGGAGCCACCCCAGATTGCACTTCCAAAAGCCCCGCCATTTCATCCCAACAATCCTTTTGCTGTCTCAGCTCGACTGAACGTCACGGAGCCTGTGCCTGAGGTTGCGGATGCCTCGCCGGCTTCGGAGAGTTTCTCTCCTATGCGACTGTCGTGTTGCAGTAATATTAAGGATGATCGAGCCCGCATCGGTAGTGATCTTGGAGTTGGATCTGGCCGTGGAGTTGATTCTGATCCTGGAGCTGGGTCAGACGAGGGGAAGTTGCCCAACCTGTGCCCGCCGCCTGCTCGCATGCACTCTGCAAGACGACAAGAACGAGGCAGGCAAAGCCTGAGCAGCAATGACCGATCATCTGTTGGTGGGACTCGAAGAGATGGATCTGAAGAGGATCCGTTCATTTACGACAGCATCTCCCTGCCCTCCTCAAGAGAGCGAGAAGTTTCTGTGTGTCTGCATCTAGTCAGTGGTGTCGAGCGTGGAAGCACAGCGATCATTTGCTCACCAGATGGTACTCCTTTGAGAAGCGCACGTGCTTTCTCGAGTGGAGGAGGCCCCTCGCCTCTGGAGCTCCGGATGAAGCAGGACAATCAGGTGTCGCCACTTCACCTGCGGCGTCGCACAGTTGCAGCTCGTGATGCAAGGATCCATCAGGACCAAGACTTCTTTGAGGCCAGTGCAATCAATCCTGAATGGACTGTGGGAAGTCCTGCTGTTGTCAGGGTGCCTGTGAGGGAGAGAGACCAGGCCTACCAGAGGCAGAGCCTGCAGGAAAGCTACTCGGTCGGCATTGGCGGAGGGGGTGTGCAGAAGCTGGTGTTGGAGGGGCTGCGTGATTGTGATGATCAGAACCGTCTCCCAACTGGAAATACAGAAGGATAGGAAACTGAGTATACCGGTTATGGAGGATGGTCTGGGCCTGAGGTGGGTGCTGGCCCTGCTCTCAACACACGTTTCGGCGCAGGTCTTTTCAAGCAGTGTGGCAGCTCCATCGCCAACTATTCAGACCGCGAAGCTCCTTCGGAGGTTGGTTTGACCAATCCTGACCCTCGCAGCTTTCCCAGAGATCGCGGAGCAGGTGGCTTTCAGCTGCCAATTGCTCCATTTGGCACGCAGCCTCTCATTGTTCACCCACCAAGCAACGGCGACGATCCCAAGGACCTTTGGTACAGAAAACACAACATAAACCAGGCACCAGCGCCAGTCTTTGTTCCTGAACCACGAAATCATAGGGTCAACGGTCGATTCCAAGACTCCTCAAGGCCTTTTGTCGATTCCACTCCTACCAGTGGCAGTCAGGACCAGAGCCGACTCCCCTTTCTCGGCCAGAGAACCCCAAGTGCGATCCGAGACGCGTTTCGCAGAGCTGACAACAAGTGGCCATCATTTCGCAATTTCTCGCTCCGTCAAAGCGGCCTGCCACCACGTCACACCTTCACCGAACTGGAATCTGAGGACGATTCTCTTCACGAGTTGCGTCCCATCACTTCTCGACCAGATACCAGACGGCCAGGCACTCCGGGCAGACGTTGGGATTCTTCGACCCAAACTGACCAAGACCAGCAGCGGGCCCTCCAGTCTGGCTCAACAAGCCAACAGCATCAGATGCCTGATCGGCCAAACCAACCCATGATGCCCGAAGCTGATCTGTCAACACCCTCAAGAATGCCACGAGCTCACCTCAACAACCGCAATCGCGGCGACAGCTTTGAGTCGGGCGCATCTGTCAGCCTGATGGATTCGAGCCAGTTTGAGCTGATTCCTCTTGAAGTCGCCCAGCGAAGGCAGGCTGCCCGACGTGCCAGTGGCCAAGAGGACCAGACTCTCACTGGCCGTGCGCGCCTCGATTCTATGAGGAACATCCGAGAGAATCAGAATCCTATTGACCGCGCGCTCCGTGCCCCGATCAGGAACGCCCGAGAGAACCAGACCCTCACCGACACCGCACGCATGGATATGACGAGGAACGTCAGCTGCATTACGAACGCCAGCCAGGCTGGGTCTGAGCTTGACACGCCGTCTTCTGTCGTGGCCCCCCGCCCTCGCAAAGTGTCACGATTCGTTCCACGTGGGTTTGCCCAAACCCCCAGTCATCTTTCGGGCCGTGACGAGAACAATGCTAACGGTAAGACTTCCACAGTCGGCTTGAAAAGATCATACCAAGACCTAAGAAGAAAGTTTGACTAACCCAAAGAAGCCCTGTTTGTCGGTGAAGATACCCGTCCGACCATCATCAGCACCACCACCGGATCTGACTCGATTGTCACCACGATTCGCCAACCGGACGGCACACAGTACCGTATCTTCGATCCTGCCCCGCGTCTTTACCCTTGGGATCGACTTCACCGCCGCACTGCGGCCCAGAAGTCCACCGATCGATCTCTGCAACGCATCACTGGACGAATTTTCAACAACCTTGACGAAGTGGAGCGGGGTGCAGCTTACCGACGCGTTCACGACACTGAATCCTGGGTTTCTGACAATGCCAAGGAGAGACGACGTGAATTGTTTCTCATTGTTGCGCTGTTTTCAGTTTTTCCTTTCGTTTCGCCCATCGCCCTCTGTGGCGGCTTCAACAGCGCCCTGTCGTGGCACACTCACGGCGAGGTCGACCGTTTCAGCACGAAGCAGAGACGATTCCTGATGATCGAGGCGATCATCGCACTTCTTTCTGTTGCTGCCATCATCATCTTTGTCGTCATCAAGTACGCGCTCCACCGCTAGGTTTCTGCGCCTTGAGCCTTGGACGGCAACTAGAGGCGTGACGCGCGCCACTTCACAGTCATCAGAGACGCAAGTCAGGAGCACGATATGTGCTCAATTGATTCTGTCTCGGGAGCGATTACAATTTTTGTTTGTGGTTTTCGGCTGCGGTTCTCGATTCTACTTTACAGAATGATCGGTTATTTCGACTTCTGCTGTCTTCCGACACATCGGGTCCGAGGCCAGCTTTCCAACCTCTCTCTCTCTCTACACACTCACCCTCATAATCTCATGTTTCAAAACGGAGTGTTCTCTCACGACTCTCCAGTGTAAAACGCCTCTTCTAGTGGCACCATGCGATATTCTCGATCTTGCTGCGAAGTCACTTCAAATGACACGGCTCAGCACTGCGCACAATGCATGAACAGCAGCAAACCTGCATACTGGATGCCGTCAAATTCTCAATTGGTTTCTCGGTACCCTTCTTTCACAGCTTCAGTGATTTCCCTTTTCTACTAGCTCGAGCGCAGCCTACTTCCTTACTTTCCTCTCGTTCTCCTCTCAAAATCACCAGTGATGGAGGCACACCAGCAGCAAGGCGTTCAAAGATGGATCTGCGTGCGAGGCGCGGTTTCGAACAGGCATCACGGGGCGTTACCAGGCATTTTCAGTGGCAAACCAGTACAATGGCTGGAACGAATCCGCCTCCGACTTGTCCCACACTCGTTCTCAAGATCTCGACTTTTTTTTTTTCTGTTGGCTCGGATAGGCACCAGGCTTTCTGGCCGTTCATTAGGAAGGCGTTCAATGTGGGATCCGCATGCAAGGCATGGATCTGTTTGTGTATCTCAATCCGCCTAGTATTATTAGGAGCTTGCGGGAATTTGGACAGAATGGGCTTTTCTTCAACCCCCACACAATTCCTCGGCTAGGGTTTCGATATGTGTCTGTCTAAATTGTTGTTCTTATAACACCACGTCGATGATGACGAATCAAGAAAAGGGGTGGAAAATCGCAAAAAAAAGAACCTGTGAAAGCGCGGGTGCCCTCTGTGATGGGAGAGGATAGGGCTGTTATTGCATACCTTGATCCACGAAAACCTAACCTACAGACCAGAAGAGCGTCTTTTTGGTCGACCAGCCGGTGATCAGTCCGTGTAGACTTTCCCAACTCGTTAATGCCAAATGATCGTATGGACACATTCACCTTTGCCGCGCAAGTTCAGCACATGCCGAATCCTAGGACGACAGTCTATTTGCAGAAGGACTTATTTTTCCGAAAATAAGGAAAAGTATTCTTCGATACGCGGCTGATTGCTGTTTTCGGGGAACAGTGGATTAAGGAATCCTCATAAAAATTCCCCCTCATCGGATGCCCGGTGTATTCAAGCATCTTTTATCCAAGGAAAATTGACAACCATGCCTTGTAAACTTTGTCGGTTTATTGCCCAAACACAATCCCTCTCAGCCTTTCCCTTTCTCCACTCTCCTCGCACATGCCCCTGAATACGCCCTTCCCACCATCCCGCTCCCACAGCTCCTGGGGAGTGCCGTACTCAGCCACGCGCCCGTCGCCCAGCACGAGGATCCTGTCAAAGTCCGCGATAGTCGACAGCCTGTGCGCAATGACCACGAGCGTGGCGTCGGTGAATTCCTCCCGGATGGACCGCTGGATCAAGGCGTCGGTGGACATGTCTACTGCACTGGTGGCCTCGTCGAGGACCATAACACGGGGGCGGGCGACGATGGCACGCGCCAGGCAGAGCAGCTGGCGCTGGCCCTGGGAGAGGTTCAGGCCGCCCTCGGAGATAGGCGAGGTGAGGTCGTTGAAGACGTTGGTGTTGCCGTTGCTCGTAATGTCGGTTGACGCGGAGGCAACGGGCGTCGCGGTGCCGCCTGTGCCACTGATGAGGTGGACGCGCTCCAAGGAGTCGCGGAGCTCGGCGTCGGTGTGTTGCTTGAAGGGGTCGAGGTTGGAGCGGACAGTGCCAGAGAAGAGAACAGGGTCCTGAGAGTTGAAGGTCAGCACATGCATTTGTTTGGACAATGAGAACTTCACCGTATGTATCACTACCCACCTGAGGGATGATGGCCAATCGCGACCGCAGATCATGAAGCTTGATCTTTGAAATGTCCAACCCATCGATGTGAACGGTCCCCGACCTCGCCTCCAAGAAGCGGAACAGCGCCAAAGTCAGAGAACTCTTGCCTGCACCCGTGCGTCCAACGACACCGATCCGCTCGTTGGTCTTGACGCTGAAGCTCAAGCCCTTGAGGACAGGCGGTAGATCTGGCGCATAGCCGACTACGAGATCGTTGACCTCGATGCTCCCTCCGGTAGGCCAGGCAGCGGGCGGGCTTGAACCCTCGAGGGTCTCTGTCGGTAGCTCGGTGTACTCGACGATTCTCTCCGCGGCGTTCATATTCAACTCCAGATTTGCATACAGCCGGATGGTCCATACGACGCAGTTGGAGAACTCCAAGGCAAAAGCCAAGGCAAACCCAGCCAGAGCGGCATCGATGCCAGGTGTCAGCAAGATGAGGAGCGATACAATGACCGCGAACATGGAGCCAACAAGCGCCATGCGCCAGCCCATCCACCTGTTGAATAGCCACAGGTGCCACGTAGCAGTGTCGTGGTCATCTATCTTCTTGAACATCCTCTCGACATAACTTTGGGCTTTATCGAAGCCCCGGATAGTAGCCACACCAGTCAGGGCTGATCCAAATTGCTCAAAGACCGGGGACTTCGCGTTGCTCTCCAGCCTTTTGACGGGCCGTGCACCGTCAAGATACAGCAATGCGAAGCGCAGACAGGCGAGCAAGAGCACAAACGCAAAGAGCACTAGGTAAGGCGACACGAAAAGCGACGCTACAATGACTCCAATGAGCTGGAGGAATGAGCTCCCGCCAAATGATATGGAGTTGGCGAGCTGCGAGTCGATGATGTGGAAATCGGCAGTGAAGCGGTTGAGGATGCGGCCCACGGGGACGGTATCAAGCCAGCGGAGCGGCGCGCGGAGGACGACGAAGTTGAGCTTGGCGAAGAGCCGCCGTGAAGCCCGGATGGAGCCAGTGTAGGTGTAGTAGAACTTGAAAGTGGCGACCATAGCGGTGGAAAAGGCGAGCGCGACATATATTCCCAAGTAGAAGCCAAGATCGTGGTGTCCAGCAGCAGTTCGAGTGGAAGTTGAGACGTGGGCGTGAGGGTGCACATCCACGGCCTGCTGCAGGGAGAGGGCGTACGCGTATCCATGGTCCCTGGAGGCGTTCGCATGGAATTCGTTCACAGATTCTTGCTCGTAGTTGCCAGTCCAGATTCGTAACCACCAACTCCGGCCTAAAGCCAGGGCCTGGTTGAGAAGGAAGATGGAGACGCACGCTCCCCAGAAAAGAAAACCGCCAGAATCTTTCAGATAGACGCCGTAAACATGCGTTTTGATAGCGCCTTGCTCACGCTTCTCGTCCTCAACAAACTTGCGAGGGTCATTGTCTTGCTTGGACAGGATCTTTTTGAGCGTGTTCCCATTAGACTCATCCTCCTCAGAGTCCTCGTCAGACGGCTCGTTCGAGTTGACCGCTGTGGCATTCTCGTCCTCGCGGATCTCCTCGTCGGTCTGCTCGTGGCTTTTGATGAGGTCAAGCGTACCGTCATTTTCGAGTTCTGACAAAAGGCCAGCATGCAAAACCTTGCCATCGCCCAGCTCAACGAGGTACTTGGTCTTGCTTTGGCAAAGAGCGACGTGGTGTGTGACAAGAATTCTGGTTCGACCCTGGGCCAGTTCGCCCGTGAGGCACTCTTCAAAGATGTGACGGCCGACGTGGGCATCGACAGCCGAGAAGATATCGTCGAATACAAGTATTCCTGCTCTCGAGTAGATTGCTCTTGCAAGAGTCACGCGCCATTTTTGTCCACCGCTAAGATTGATACCGTTGGCGCCAATTTCAGTCATTTCACCATCTGAAAGCATTTCCAAGTCCTTCTTGAGAGCGCAAACCTCGATAGTCTTCTGATATCTCTCTTCATCGTGGGGCAAGCCGAACTCAATGTTGTCCCTGATGCTAGCATTCTCGATCCATGGGATCTGGGCAACATAGGCAATCGCCTCAGGAATGATCCAATTCGCCCTGGTGGCTTTGGTGTCCTTGCGGTCCTCGACAGCGGGTGATCTGGGCAGCGAGATGCTTCCAGACAGGATGTCGACCTCTCCCAGAATCGACGCGAGCATCAATGACTTGCCGGTTCCGGTCTTGCCAGAGATCACGCTCAGTTCGCCCTTGGGAAATGTCACGGTGACATCTCGAAGTACGAACCTCTCGTCATCATCCAGCTCCTCATCCGCTGGCCATGCGATAGAAGCGCCATCAAAAGTGACCTCGTCTGATTCCTTGGCGGACTTTTCGATCTCGGGCGACTTCAAGTATTCCTCGATACGTTTGACAGAGGTCCAGGCATCCAGAAGGTCTGTGGTCAACTCGGGGATGACGGAGAGTGTGACCTCAAGAGCCCTAAAGACACCGAGACTCACGAACGCGACAGAAGGCAGCAGGGTGCCGTGCAACACGGCGTAGACGGCCAAGGAGACAGCTGCCAGAGCAATTGGACTGGTGACCCAGCAGCCGAGCAGTACAGTGTCGTTTACAAACACGTCCCATACGGATTTGAGCTCTTTTTCTCGCACGTCAGATATCTTCCTCTCCCATTCCGGCTCGAGGGCGGAGAACTTGATCTGTCGGATGCCTTGAAGCGCTTCGTTAACGATGCCAAGTTTCTCGTCGCGCACCTTCATCAGTCGGTCTTGAGCTGCGGCATAACGCTTCGAGAAGTAAATGTTCACTGGCATGATGGCGACCATAGTTGAGAATCCGGCAAGAAGAGCCTGCCAGCCAAGCAATGAGACGAGGAAGGCTAGCGAGACGAGGAGCTTGAATAAGCTGCCCGGGAACAGGTTTTGAAAGGACATAAAGTCCGACACGCGCTTGGCGTCAACACCGATCAAATTGACCACACCCTGCTTGCTCTTCTTGAGCGCCTCGGCCTCGTCATCTTCTTTTTCAGGAACTTCTGGCCGATCGGTGGCCGTCGACTCGGGAACGGTTCCACTAACAACCGGTTCGGGATTTTCGGCAGTGTCAGACGTGTCAACGTTGTCGACTGTCTTCTTGTTACTGGATCTTCCACTGCCTTTGACATCTTTCTTCCGCATGCTTTTCTCGAATATCAGCGCGCTTACTTGTCCTCGGACAGGAATAGCTAGCTCTGCAAACGAGAGCCAGAAGACGTGGCTTTCAATCCAGGCCTGCGCGATGATCACAATTCCGAGCCACAACACCCACATATAGACACTCAGCGAGTAATTCTCTTGGTCTCCCCTGTTCTCCAAGGTCTGAAGTAGCTGCAGAATAACCCACTGAGGTCCAAAGTTGAGGAACGAGGTGATCAGCGTCAGAATCCATTGCTTAGCAAGACCCACCCTGTGAGCAAGGATGATAGCTAGCCAGAGTTCCCGTTTCGAGGCGCGCTCCTTCCAGTCGGCAGACAACTCGGCAGCCCGGGTGTGATGGTTGGGTCTTGGCAGGTCGTCAAGGTCAAGCTGGTTCCGCTTACCAGCCATCTTTAATAGGTATGCCGGCCAGCCCCAGGTAAATCGGTTAAGAGCAGTGGACGTGTACATCCGGTCAATGGGCTTCCCATCTTTGTCAAAGACCTCGGGCCTCCGAGGGATGCACAGGCTGACCGCCGCCAACCCAACGGTTGAGACAATTTCCACAATCCGCAGCGCAAAATGGACTGGATAGTGAGCTAATAGCTCCTCGAATACCAGTGTGCCCTGTACAAGAAGAATGGCTGCTAGAACGAGGCAGGAAAGGAACGAGTACAAGCCAAGATTGTAGGCTTGAACTGTGTTCCTGCATGAAGCAATTGCAATGGCCTGGAATAGTAGGAGGATCTTTGTTCGCACATTGGTCAGTATTGAGCCTTTTGAGTAGATCGTACAGGTGTGCAGGGAGAGTGGACGCTTTGTTGCTCACCGAAGCACCTGCACTAAGCCAGTTCTCAAGGAACAGACCATCCTGGACGGTATGAAGTGTAGCAAGCACGGCCGTGGCGATGGCAGTGATGCACGCAAGAGTAGCAAAAAGCACAACGAAGGTCTTAGAGAGGGTGGACGAGTACGCTTTGACGGACTCTGGAGTAGCCTTTCCATCTGGATCTTCGTACGCGTCTTGCTTGGGCTGGCGAGTTGTGAGCTGTAAGATAAAAGTGAAGAGGGCGGGAATCGACACCAGTGCGATAATCCCGAGGCCCGTCGCAACAGTCACTACCATAGAGTCATGGTGCATCTTGAAGATGAGGTCACGCTCAGGCTCGTTATTTCAAGCGAGCAATACAGAGGCAGCGTGGTTTGGAACGTATGGGGGTTGGATGTCAGATTGTAGGTCAATGTGGAAGAAGGCCTCGCTTTATCTGAGATGGGGGCCGAGCTTCGAAGGAAGGGAACCAGACTGCATGGGTCCGATGCTCTAGATTCTGAATAGGCAAGAGGATGCAAGCGTTCCCGCTTGTTGAACTCCGGTATTTTCTTCTTCGTAGCCGCTTACCAATCTAGACGCTCAAGATAAGCCGTCATGGACGGCAAGTCTGTAGGCTAGACTATTGTGGTGCGGTCTGGCTACCAGGAGAGCCGGGTTTGAGGGGGGCTGGCCTAAGGTCACAAAGTTCAAGAGAGAGAGAGGTGAGGATAATTCTCAAGAAGTAAGAAAAGGCGGAGATTGAAGATCAAGATGACTCCACCGTAGGACTCACCATTTCTGTACGAATGTGAGCGGCTCTGCAGACGGTCATGGGTCCACCTCCACACTACCATGTCTGTATGCATCTCTGTGCACAGTAGTGGTCGGCGGCGTCAACGGGCGGCGTTGACTCACGCCGGGCCATGACAAGCAGACAGGGAAGGCGCAAGCTGAGAGGCGCTCCTTTAGCTGCAGAATTCAATGCTTACAGGGCTGCGTTGCGGTGAGAAGACGGCAAACCAAGGGTCCAGGAATTGATAGCTACCCGAGAGGGGATGGTCGTTGATTTGCTGCCTTCCAAGATAGGTCCGGTTCCCCTCGAGACGTCTTACACGCTACAGAACGGACACACCCATCAGGACTGGGGTTCCCATCCAGGCAGGAGCACACCATGAAGTGGCGGCCTCGGGTACTAGGTAGACCTGGTTTTCAGAGCTCGTAGTGCGCAGTGGTTCTGAGCGAGTCCATCCGTAGCGGCACCGAGAGGATGGAGCCTGGGAACGGAGAAATGCGCATCTTGGCACGGGACAACGTCCATGGCAGATTGACGATCATGTCGGAGCCGGGTTTGAGTCAAGGATGCGGATGCGGATGCGGATGCCTTGTAGGCAGCCACTTGTGTACCCATGAAATGAGGCAATGCTGGGTAGCCAACATGTTTGAACGGCCGTGCTAGGTAGTCTACCTGTGGACTATCCTGGTTTGCAACACCACCGTGCTCTGCTCCGAGGGCGTCTCCCGGCACCCGTCACAGATTGCAATTGCAAATGAGGTGATTGGTTCTTGCTGGCCTTGTTCCGGGCCCGAAGTCTGCCGGGCCGAGATCTCGCAGGCGTTCCGAGCGCCGCAGGGCCCACAACTGACGACAGAGCCGTACAAAAAGGCAGGCAGTGTGCTCTCAAGTAGATCTGCTGAGTTGTTGCTTGGTGAGAGTATCGTGTCGCGCATGTCCGGTTTGTTCAGTCAGACGCCCCACCAGCCTGACTGAGATGGTGGTAAGCAACGGGGTGTCTGAACTCCGACCTCAGAAAGCAGTCTAGTTCTCCCGCAGCACAGTGGTCTAGCCTTGATAGATCTGGGCTCTCGGACTGCAACGTTGAAATGGGATGGCTGGATGGATGCTCCGACCCTGCAGTTGTTTCTGAGTCACGAGGAGTGATTGCTGCAGCAAGACTTTGGATCAGAGGACGGCAAAGGGGACGAGGGTCTCAACAAGCCGCAGGCGGTTCAGGCGCAGTCAAAGACGACGCGTGGTGTGAGCTTCCATGAGCTGCAACCGCCTGTCTGCAGACTCTCAACTCGGCGTTGGGACACCGAGATCCTGTGTTCTCCCCTATAGATGGGGTATCAAGATGGCTCTGTCGCATGAGTAACCTACCGTGCAGTTAGATGCTCATCGGGATGAGCAAAAAGAAGCCGGGAAAGGGCTGCATAGTGCTGCTTGAATACAGGCACGGTTGGTTTGATGCAGACTGGCAGCCAACGGGAGAGGTGATTCCAACCAAAGGATCCGAGACGAGACAGACAGAGACCAGACGGGGCCCTCAGCTGCAGCCAGAGCCGGACCAACCGGCTCCTCCTCTCTTTCTTGGTGCAGAGCCAACTCTCTGCACGGTGTGCACATCTGCATGTTTCGAAACTGCCCAAGTGGCAGTGGGATGCAGCGACAGATAATGGCTGGTCTTGAATCTCTGCTGTCATTGGCCTCTGACATGCTTCAACGGCTGGCGGAGATGTCATGACGGTCAGGAGACGACGGAAGCTTGTCTGGGCGGTAGTCCAGATAGACTGATAACAGTGAGGCAGCTTCTCCAGGGTCGGGTCGAGCTCGCCCTAACAGCATAGCACGCTGCAACAAATCGCAGCACATGACAGCCTTGGGACCTGGGAATATCGAAACATTGATCAATGCAGTCGACTCACACGGGTGGAGCTGGATATGAATACTTTGAGGGCGCAGAGGAGTCGCCGGGGACATTTCAAAACAATGTTGCGCCCTTTGTCAAATCCAAGCAAGCTAGGCTAGCCAGAAACGTCGTCGTTTCTGTTCCAAGCTTTCTCAGGCGGCCGTTGCAGCACCATGTTTCCGTTTCCCGGCTGTGGTGTCGCGCGGGGACTGGCCCGTTACGCAAATGATGCTACTGTAGTTAGACCACACCTAGGCACGCTAGGTAGTCTACTGTGTAGGCGTGCCCACCTGGCGCCTCTTGCCCGGGGTGGGGGGCGGTGTATGCCTTCCAAGGTTGCTTTCCTTGCTACCAGCCAGCCAAAACCGCCCACTCACTCACTGTACAGTACTGTACTGTACTGCCTGACTGAGATCTGATCTGATCTGATCTGATCTGCAACAGGACAAGACAAAGCAGGACAAGTCCAAATCAATCCACCTCGTCTGAACCAAACCCACATGTTATGTTCCCTTCGAAACCCGCCGTCTCACCTCCACTCATTCGAACCCTATTACTATCCCGGTGCAGAGGACAGTCGACAAGAGGCAGAGACGCAGCCAGCCCTCCCTAAGACCCGCCCACGCGCCCGCCCGCCCACCTACCTAGGTATCCAACAGCAGGCGCAGACCACTCGCGGGAACGAGCTTCGAGTCGCGTCAAGGCACGGCCACCACCCTCTAGTCCACCAACGCGCCTCGTCGAACTCAACGCAGCCCGTAACCACTACATGTGATCCGATGCTCGACAGCTTGGTCGAGCACATGTCACCATGAAGAGCACCCCCTTGATCATCAACTGGCATGATCAAAATGCCCCCATCTATTCCGCCCATTTCGAGCCCTCAGGCAAAGGCCGTTTAGCAACTGCCGGTGGAGACGCAAACGTCAGAGTAAGCTGCCCGTTCCCGGGACACAGAAACATCCCCCTATCTGCCGCCAGCACCGCCGCCAACAACAGCACCAATGATCATGAGACCCGCAGGCTTTGGCTGACCTCATATAGCTCTGGCAGGTCGAGAGAGATGGCGAGGGCAGGAAGGTCGAGTACCTGGCCACCCTCTCCAAGCACACCCAGGCCGTCAACGTTGTGCGATGGTCCCCGAAGAGTACTTCCTTGTCCCCCTCCCAAAAACACCGGTCGACAAGCTTCTGACGAGACGAATTCCCAGGCGAAACTCTGGCCTCCGCCGGTGATGATGGCAACGTCATCATCTGGGTCCCCTCCGAGTCCAGCAACCCGGCTTTCGGCAGCGATGGCTTCGACGACAAGGAGAGCTGGCGGACAAAGCACATGTGCAGGTCCTCAGGCTCCGAGATATACGACCTGGCCTGGTCCCCCGATGGTTCATACTTCATCATCGGGAGCATGGACAACGTCGCCAGGATATATAATGCTGCTACCGGTAAGGAGGAGGCCCCTGAGCTTTGCGTGTCCCAGTGCTTCGCTGATGGCTGTTACAGGCACATTGATACGCCAAATTGCTGAGCACAACCACTATGTCCAAGGGGTGGCATGGGACCCCCTCAACGAATACATAGCGACCCAGTCATCAGATCGCTCTGTGCACGTTTACTCTCTCAGGACCAAGGATGGACAGTACACACTGAGCAGTGAAACCGACAAGTGCCCCAAGATTGCAAGTCACATCAAGTCAGACCTGCCCCCTCGGCGCATCTCCTCAAGCAGCCCGGCGCCGCCCGACTTTGGCCACCGTGCCCAGCTGTCTGTCATTGACGCCGTCCCCTCTGTTGGCCCCGGTCCAACTTCTGGTACGGTGATAGGGTCACCAGTGCCGTCCGCCCCGGGAACGCCAACTTCGGTTGCGCTTCCCATGAATCCACCAAGCGTCATTAGCCACAGCCGAAGGTCGTCTTTCTCTTCGTCTCGCCGCTCCGTCTCCCCCGCGCCCTCGATGCCCCTGCCTGCTGTCATGCCTATGGAGGCTTCCCCCAAACCCCTTCCAACAAGCACCAATGTCAAGAATGCCCCGCTCTATGCCAACGAGACCCTGACCTCGTTCTTCCGGAGGTTGGCTTTCACGCCAGATGGTAGTCTATTGCTGACTCCTGCCGGCCAATACTCCTCACAACAGACATCGACAGATGGGAAACCACAATACGAAGTCGTTAATACAGTGTACATTTACACGCGGGGCGGCATCAACAAGCCACCAACAGCACATCTGCCTGGACACAAGAAGCCATCCGTCTGCGTGCGGTGCTCGCCACTATTCTATACTCTCAGGACATCCCCACCAACGACGAAACATATCACCATCGACACGTCGTCGTCAGAGGAACCAATACCATCACTACCGGAGCCTCTTTCAAAACCGTCACCTGCGCCATCCGTCATGGACCCGCCACCTCCGCCGTCATCTGAGCCTATGGGAAGGAGCCTGAGCACCGCCTCAGAAGCAACGTCCACATCAGCAGGCCCCAAGGCGGCTTTCGCGCTTCCATACAGGATGGTATACGCTGTGGCGACGCAAGATTCAGTCTTCATATATGACACCCAGCAGCAGACTCCCATCTGCATCGTCAGCAACCTACATTGCGCGACTTTCACAGACCTGGCATGGTAAGATCTGCGTCTCTGTCTCTTCGGTGCTTGTTAGTACTAATGCCTTTTAGGGCGTCGGACGGCACAACTTTATTCATTACATCGTCGGATGGCTTCTGCTCGACAGTATCGTTCGCACCGACAGATCTTGGTGATGTCTACAAAGGTGACGTCTCTGCACACAAACGCCGTCAGGACAATGCGGAGGCCGCGGCAACTTCGTCGCAGAATACTCCTGTACCCACACCTACCTCTCAGTTCGCACCGCCATCGCCATTCCCCAATGGATCCCAACATCGACATCGTGACTCGACGAGCTCCTTCGCGGCACCCTCCCCACCGCCAGCAGCAGCTTTCGCCAACCAGCGGCCGTCGTCTCCTGCACGGTCCAACTCTACCTCGTCTGTCATCACACAAAGCTCGACAGCTCCTCCACCGGGCCCTCCTACTCTTGTTGCAGGTAGCGTGCCTGGCTTGACTGCAACAAATTCTGGCAAGGTGACCGGTGTGCCTATCGCGACCCCACCAGAGACACCTCGGAGCACGGCTGGTAGTGTAGCCGGCACCAAGAGGGACCAGAGTGAAAGTGAGAAGGAGGACTCGGGGTCGAAACCCAAGAAGAGAAGAGTCGCGCCTACGCTTGTCAGCGGGCCTGGCACGGATTCGAAGCCTTGAAAACAGATTTACATTACTGGTGGAAGGCTCGCGATTTGACAGAGCTAGTGCTGTCCTCGCATGATCGCGAGGATTCAAGTGGAACGGAAGGGCCCGTACAGGCTGGGCGGATGTGTGGACAGAACGGGATCATAATCACTTGTCTTTGGAGGCAAAGCTCCTGGCACCCTTTCCTTCAACTTCGGAAGCTTTCACACGTTAGCGGCCTGGCGCTGAATCCCAGGCGCGAAAGTACGATGTATCATGGTGGAATGGAATCGCTACTTCGTGGGCTAACGGTGGCTTGGAGTTTGCCGCGGTCAGGCGAGCTGGATGTGGATTCAACTTTTGGAACAACATAGCGCTTCGTGTATCTGAGCCCTAGCGAAATACATAGTAATGGAATTAGCCGCAACACGGCCTCGACAGATGCGAGACAGGTGGCTCATGATTGAACCTGCCACGAGTCGGTCAAACTCGGTCAAGGTGTCTGACTATTGTGGTGGAGCCTTTTGTGGAAGAAGGGACACGCTGCATGCGAGTGGAAAATTGAAGTATGCTCGCTTGCCCCCGAATACTGGCCTCTAAGCGAGTAGAGGTAGTATCTTTGGCAGCCCATTGCCACCCGAGGTCACGCCCGTGTCTGACAATGACCGTTGGGTGATTGCTAGAGTCGTTGATGTAGGGGCGCAGCCGTTCAAGGGTTTAACCCTCAAATTCCAGCCCGAACTTGGACTACATTCCCGTTGGAGATGAGGCAGACGAGCGTAGTCGACTTCATATGGCATCTTCTTCAGACACAAGGCACGCGCCGAAACCTCGATCTTTCTCGCTTGCCTTCCGTTTAGCGCTGGGATTATCAAGGATTCAGTTCAATGTTAAAACACCACGAACAATCGCCCAGAGTTGATGTGAAACTCAGTGAAGAGGGAACTGTTGTGGCAAACAGGACCGGGGTCGTGCAGACACTCTCAATCAAGCTCGCGGCTGAGGAGAAACAACCAGCTTGGGTGTGTACATTCCAACTCACGGAGCGATGTAAGTGGGACATCGCCGTTTTGAAGGTCTTCTAGTCTGCGCTTACTGACAGTGTCTTCAGATGTCTAGTCCTTGCAGATCGTCTAGCTGCAAAGCCAGCGTCATTCTCGGGTGAAGACGTGCCTCCAAGATGAGTCCGCCGACTCGAAAGAGGAAAGCGAGTCCCGAGCTGGTATCCAACCCGTTTGTCAAAAAGCGGAACCTGGAGTGGTCAATATCGCCGCCGCCGTTTCGGAACCCTGACCGTCAGCATCATGGGGCAGGTGGCCAAGCAGCCAAAGCCCGCGTGGTCTATGAGGAGGGTGTGGCTCAGCCTAGCACAGAACAAGGCTCCAAGGATGTCACTCAGCATAGAGTCGCTCAAGATTCAGAACAAAGGCTGGCCCTCACAGCTTTGAACAACACTCGAGGTCCTCAGGACGGCCCCTCGGGCTCGGCGCTCATCGAGAACAACACCGTCAAAGTAACCGACCACCTATCATGGTTCTCCAACCTCCTCTCAAAGGCCACTCTTCAACCATTTCCAGAGGACCAACCCCATCTCTCTATCCCAACATACCAGTCTCTTTATAAGCGCTCTTTTAAGTCCCCAGCCGGCGCTCACTTTGTTGTGACGCAGCACGATCATCCCGTGGCCGGACCGCACTACGACCTCCGGCTGCAGATCAACGGGGACTCGTCGTGTAGCTGGGCTATCATGTATGGGTTGGTGCCTCCGGTGCTTCCTCTCCTGGCTCCACCCTGTTGACGATCCAAGCAGCCTCCCAGGA
This sequence comes from Diaporthe ilicicola, assembly GCA_023242295.1. Classification (NCBI taxonomy): domain Eukaryota; kingdom Fungi; phylum Ascomycota; class Sordariomycetes; order Diaporthales; family Diaporthaceae; genus Diaporthe; species Diaporthe ilicicola. Next base: position 127,171 of record JALPVH010000115.1, on the reverse strand, counting down.
GACCCAAATTCGCGCGGCCGGACGGGCCGCGCAACGGGTGCCGGTGTGCTCCGGAATGCGACCGAGACGAGGGTTCACTGTCTCTGGAACCACCTGGTCGAGACCGCCGGCTTGCAAACAGGCAGCCTTCTGGTGTGGGACACGGGCTCGTACGAGGTCCTGCCGCCGCCGCGGAGCAAGCAAGCACCGGTGAACTCCCAGGAGGGCAACTCAGACGACAGCGACGGCGGCGAACGCGACCGCTGGGGAAACCTTACGCAACAGGAGAAGCTAGCCAAGGCGTTTCGCACGCGGAAGATAAGGCTGCGCCTAAATGGCTTGAAGCTTCCCAATGGATACGCCGTAAACCTGCGCCTTACTAAGGGTGAAGACGCGGCCGGGCGTGCAAAGGCGGCCAAGCCTGCGCGCGCGCGGAAGAGGAAGGGGAGGCAAACGCCCTCAAAAAAGGCCCCGGAAACTAGCAGTGACGGTGAAGATGATGACTCGGGTCCCTACAAACGGCCGGACCGTGACGTGGAGGCAGAGGAGGAGTACAACGACGGCTCGGCAGCTGCGAGCAAGAATGGCCTGGAGGGCATCTCGGAGATGGAAAAGGAGCTCCGTGAGCTCGAGGATGCCGAGGTCCGCAGGACTAATGCATACCCTGGGGCTGTCAACACCATTGGCAGTGTACACCAGCGGAAATGGTTCTTGTCGCTGGACAGGGAAGAATGTGGGTTTGTGAGGACAAAGAAGGAAGGCAGGGTGTGGTGGGAGCGGCGTGGAAGTGCCGACGAAGACGGACATGGTAATGATCAGGGCCAGGGCAGGCTCCAGTGGCCGTTCTACGTCCGCGGGCCCGACCACGAGAGGAGCATTGTCACGGGACGGCTTGGGAGCGAGGTTCTTAGGGATGAAGGTGTTGTCGGGTATGTTGGTAGGAAAGGATGGAGGCCTATCATGAGTTGAATGATTATGTGAACCAGACTCATGCACAAGAGATGACATGTTCAAACTCGACGCAAGATGTCGGCGATTTATAGTACAATGTAGCTATTATCAAAATTATTGCCACCATCCGTAGCCTCTTCTCTTCAAGCTGGGCAAGGATTCAAGACGTTGATATGGGGTCGGCTGGAATCTTCCAAGAAAGTCGTATCTCTCACGCCGGCTCCCTGTGATGACATGATTTCGCCGCGCATCATTCTTTAACTGTAGATCCAGCAAGGCCAAGAACGATCTGAGCACGGCCCGTGTCTTGCCGAGCTTCGGCCGTAAGGTTTATGCAGAATTCATCGCGCGGCTGCAGGAGACCCAGAAACAATCACCAAGATTGTTCGTCAGGAGAACCTTGAGGACAAGCTTGCATACTTCGTTCAACTCACCCAATCTCAAAATGACCCGGACACGGCCCGAAACACACGCAGAGAAATGAGAGGCGCTTACATCCGGTAAATAGGTAGGTAGGTGTATGCCAGGAGTGTCCAATCATTTCCTGATACGGTGTTGAGCAGAGTCGGAAAAGACAGCACAGCCATGTTCATCGTCCAAGCGTACTCATCCATCAATCCCATAAAACATCAGAACCTGACATCATTCGTGGAACGCCCAGGAGTGCTGAATAAATGGACCAGAGTGGGTCAGCAATATGGTTAAATAACACTTCAGGCTTTTTTTGATTGTAATTACGACAGGATACCATGTTGAGCCTTCGTGAAGGTTCGAGCCCGATAACACAAGTTATACCTTCGCCTCTATCACTTCATTTCTCTGAATCACAACAATCAGGTATTCAAAGTGATACGGTCCAAGCAAGAAGGTGGTACTACTCCCGCCGGGGGCAGCAGATTCACGGATACATACCCTTCTACAGGACCATCTGAACGAGATGTGGGCTGGCTTCCACCGCTGTTTTGTGATAAGAAACGGCGAAGACCACTGCTCATGCGTGGAAGGAAGTATCCTCAGAGTGTTCAGTATTATACCTGTAATAAAATTTATTAAAAACCTGACTACTGAGATATATCTAGTCCTATGTTGATGTATAACAAGCTTGTGGGTCTCGAAAACGGTATTGAGCCGAACTGAACCACCGCGGTATTGTTTCTGAGAAGGGACAACGACCAGTCGCGCTTGCAAACGAGCCGTCTCTTCGATCTAAACCAATTTATACCGAGGTGCACCCTGGGGAGCATATATCAGAGGAGTCCAGGGTTAACTATTCGAACTCGTAACCGTAGAGCACAATATAAAGTTGCTCCTTGCGGGCTGCATTCTATACGAGGATTGGTCTATCTTGCAGCAAGCAGTTTACATGTGCTGGGAAGCAGAAAAGTTGCATAGGTACCTAGGTACGCAAACCCTAGCGGTCATCGGAAAGGAAACAAAGGGAGCTCGTGGGAGCGGGCCACCACCAGGAACTTCATGGGTCTACCGACGCTCACTCGTTTGGCGCACTCAAGCATTGGTGGCACAGCTCGGCCAAGAAGACTTAAATCAGGTTGATGGATGAAGTGCTAGGACTTCGGCTTGGTCAAATTAGAGATTGTAGTCAACTGCGTGGCATCAGCAAGATGTGTCCATGCGACTTGCTCAAGACATCGGATCAATGACTTAGAGCAGTACCTACTTTGCAGTTCAGCACAAGTAGTTGCACAGAGCCCCAACAGACCAATGCTCGTTCCATTGAAAAGACTGCATCATGAATTGCCCGTGTCATTGCTGCTGAAGTCTATGCAATCGCTGCCACAATGACCTGCCGACAGTGACATGTGGTGCTCCAGTCTCTAACGCCCTATCCCCCAACCTACACACCACCTTTATCGCAGATCAAATACAAGAAACCCATGACCATTACGCTTATAACTCTTTCCTGATATGTCGAGCTCAACCGAACACCTTTAATTCGGGCCCAACGCTGGATGGTATTGCTGTTGATGAGCAACGGGTTGGCCCTGTGCCTGATAGCTCCCCACATGCGGCGCCGGAACCTGCCCTACTCCGTGACTGGCCCCAGTGTGCTGCGGCTGGAGCGGGCTCTGCTGCTGCTGCTGAGGGTAGCAAGGGGCGGGCTGGGCCACAGAATTTGGGGTTGGAGCCGGGGGAGGCTGGTACATCTGCTGCCCCTGGACTGGGCTCGGCGTGGCCATGGAGCTGGCATACTGGGGCTGAGGGACGACGTTGTGCGTTGGCTGGGCCTTCTCGGCTTGGACATGGCCAGCTGTGGGAAATGCGCTCAGGTGGTGGCCAAACTGGGGCGAGACTGGCCTGTTGTGGAGACCGGCTGAGCGGTGACGGTGCATCATAACTGAGTGCATAGCCAGGGCGACGATGGAGAGGATGCTTGTGCCGAATGTGAGCACGACGCACCCTCGAGGGAGGGGGGAGGGGGGAGGGGAGATGGCAGATGTGTCTGCGGCGAACGACTCACAATTCGATACCACCCAGTCCTGCTGCACCACATAGGCCCGCGGCAACAGCCCACCCTACTTCGTTGATGTACCACCATGAGCAATAGTCCGAGTCGCAGATCCACACTATCCCCGTCGATATCACCGGTGCAGTTTGGGCAGCCAGCAATGCGAAGGATGCGATCCATACTAGTATATGTTAATCACCTGTCATGTACAGCCCAAAGGAATGAAACTAAGGTGATTCTAATGAAATATGGATAGCCAAGTTCAGCAGGAGAAGGCTTAACTCACATATAACTGTTGTGATGTCCAGTGCCAGCACTGCGTAGTAATTATCTGTCGGGTAACAGAGTTTAGCTTTTGACGAACCATTTGATCCGGAAGGCGGAAGAAGTGTTCAGCCCAAAGATGAAATCCTCTGAGGACGAAGTATGCACTCACAAATAACAGCTGGACCAAAATGGGCCACAATGAGATAGCCCATGATTATGAGAGTTGCTACAGACTGATTGCCGTCCACGTCAGAACCGGCCCGTCTAGAATCGACGCCCGCAGGGAGACTCACAGTGAACAAACTCAAAGCGGCCCCAGAAAACCTCAGGTCGGTGGTGAGCGAGTACGCGCAGAGACCGAGGATGATCAAAGCCAGGACAAGCTGGACGATACGCAAGGCGATGAAGCCTTTGGGATAGATGGGTACATGTTCGCGCCCGGCGGGGCGATGAGACGAATATTTGCTGCTATTCATGGTGGCTGGGTTCTGAGACGACGAAAGGGTATGGACAAGGTGGCGGATACAAGTATGTCGGATACCTCAAAGTCCAGAGTCGAGCGACGGTGTCTAGTGCTTAAGAACTTCAGAATATTCTTGCAAGAGGACTGATTGCTCAGCAGGATTCACAACTTGAAAACAGAAAAGAGCAGAAGCGGACCGCAGTATATACTTCGAATCCTTCAGGAGGGGCCTTTACCTTTGTATACGCCCAACTTATTCGGGCCCTCTATATGATCTAGCGCGAACGAGATCAGCTCTTCCACATTCGCAAGCCAACATCACAGCATGGCGTTTGCCATCCACAGACCCAGCGCCAGACCTGGAAGTCGCCTTTTGAGTCTCAGCAGGAATTATATTATTGAGAAGGCTAGGCCAAATCCAGACGAGAGGCTTGATATGGGATCCCAAAGATCCCGAACTGGAAAAACTTCCTTGTGGCCCAGGTCTCTCTGGTCGGGGCCAGTGTGTGTGCGCTGAGACATCGCAAGCGCGAAAGCTCGCCAAAGGCTCGCCGGCAATGTAGACGCCACCTGCTGCTCGGTACCAAAAAGTTACTGATCGTACGTATCACGGCCGTGGACCGAACCTGTCATTTCAAGTCGTGGTGCCAGCCCTGCGTCGCTGGCTTGAGGCTGAAAGTGCCGGGAGCTGATTCGCCTGGGCAGTGGGCGCGGCAGGAGATGCGGCTGGAAATGAGCTCCGAAGGAGGAGGGGGGGGGGGGGCTGAAGCTGGACTGCATGCAGACTCTTGGTAAACCATGGACAGGGCCCGATGCCTATGTGTAACAGTGAAATGTCTTGTATCCGAAACTATACTGAAAGGATTTCGACGGTAAGACAAGGGTTCCAAAGCCTCTGGCCATTATGCCCTCGCTCGGAAGATGTCAAAACGACCAGACTGCATCTCTATAGGCAGCGATCTTGGAGACCTCTTACTCTCCTCGTGAGGCCGGCTTGGACCGTCGTGCTCTTCAGCCGCTTTGTCTGCACACTTAGTGACTCAATTGTCATGCGACAACTGTCTTTTCGTCCCGAAATACGAACAGCGGAAGAGGGAAATTTTTTGACCCGGCTATTTCTTAGGCAGGCAAGTGGTCACGAAGCGAGGTCACCTTGTGCCTTTTTGCCTGAACGCCACCGCTGCAGCTCAACATATTTGTGCTGGGGCAGCGATCATACCTACTTGGATATGAACGGCTAATGAATGCCAAAAAAAGAAAATCATGGAAGCATTAGCACAGTCCGGAAACCTATGATTGTGGGCTCCGATCCCGTACTTGCAATCTGGTCATCTCCAATGGAAAGGTGTCCGCGACAACGAGTGAAAGACAAGACGAGGTTGACCCGGTGGAGCCACCAATGGCCAGGCGCCTGAAAGCATCCACAAGGACAGTGAAAGCAGGGACGACAACGTCGACATTGCTCGCTAGGCTCGTACCACTTCCAATGAAGTATCAGCCATGTATTCACGCTACTCGGACTATTGGGCTGGAGAGTATGTCTCAGACCAACCACTTGTGCGGCGCTGAATGCTGCCGAGAATGAAATGAGCCCCAGGGCAGAGAGAGCCCAGCATGCCTGCCCGCTCGTTCACATTGGGCTTGACTGTCCATATGCCAAAAAGTCAGACGAGTCGTGTCGCTCGTGGCGCTCGTGGCGCCCGACCAGGACATGTGTATGCTGCGATAGAGACGAAAGGCTGGTATCACCTGTTTTCCCGAGTTGCTTAATGCATTGTTCTCACTACAGGAGTTCGGGAACCTATACATACCTCAAGATCCAAGGAACGCAAGATGTGGCGGCACGCCGCACACCCAACAGTCAGTCAATGATCGAGCACCAGATGTACCGTGTCCAGAGGACTCGAGGTTAAAGCTTCTTCAATATTGCCTGCGCAAGACAACTATAAACAAACAGCTGTGTTTCCTCTTCGTCTTGCTTCTCCCTTCCCTTTTGGCTGTCTCTCAGCCAAGTCTCCACCGGGCCTGAACCTGCCCATAAAAGAAAATACGTATTTACATGCCCATCTATCAAACATCTACCCCCATTTTCCCATAGAGGCATATATGTACATTCATCCACTGATACAATGTTCCGTGCATTCATAGGAACCATTCCTCAAGAGTCGAGTATCTTGAGCCTTGAGAGGGTCTGAGTGTGTGACGGAGAATTAACGCCGCAACTGTGCCGCACCAGAAGGAGAAGGAAAAAGAAAACCGAAGAAAAGACGACAAGCATTCCATTTCCTTTCCACACGCCGTGTGTAATGGAAGTGGCAACGACCGTGGCGGCACAAGCAAGAGCGAGCAAATGAAGAGTCGGGTATCAAAGCATACAAAACATGCTGGCGAGGAACTTGGTGGCAAAAGTCAAGAGAGCTCCCTGACAGGCTTCCTCCAGCGCCGCGAGGCCCGCCAGCTACGACGGTTAACGCTGGTTCACTAAACATCGCAATTCCAATCCTAAGAGAAGTCGTCGCGGCCCGAAACCAACTGGCCGACGCTTTGAACAAGCTCCTTGGTCTCGCGGGCGATCTCAAACGCAATGGGCGGCAGAGTTTGTGTCCACATACGCCACTCGCGGTCGCGCTCGTCCTTGCCGTCCGCGGCCAGGTCCTGCCCCCGCTCGCCAGCCTCCATAAGACGCTGCTGGGAGTCGGCAAGACGTCCGATCATGTCACCATTGCCTGATGCCTCGGTCTCGGAGATGACTTTGCCGACGGTCTCGACGATGGAGCGGATCAACGGTTCGATGCGACTGATGTCAGCGGCGCCACGGATCAAGCCTACAAGGCTTTGAATGGTCTGCACCAAGATGGCGGTCTGATCGTCAAGAAATACCTGTTTCACGTATGTCAGCCAGGAGGACTTCACAACATCGCCTCAAGTGAAACCATTGCCAACTGACCTTAAGATCTTCCGTCCTGGAGTCAACTCGGCGCATTCCATATCCATTCGATGCGGGCGGGAATCCGTTTCCATTCGACTTGTTGAACGTCTCAACCGACTCACGCGGAGAGTTCAATGGGCTGTACGCAGACGAGTCCATGCTGGTCCTCCTTCCGAGGCCCTGGAACGGAGGGGGAGGTGGTAAATCTTGTGGGTAAGGGTCTTGTTGGTATGCGCTCTGTATCGATTGCGACTTGGCCGTTCGAGGCGAGAAAACACCGACAGAACCCACGGGTGTCGCTGTGCCATCATCGTCCTCCTCGAGCTCTCCGTCGGGAGTGGTTCGGATCTTGACAACCCGTAGAAGGTCGACTATTGCTCCCACGAGGTTGGAGGCCGCGGCGTCAAGTACGGATAGCGGTGACATGCCCGCTGAGGTCGCGAATGTCTTCGCGGCGGTAATCAAGTTGTTGGCCATCGAAGACACGCGGCTCTTGAGCTGTTTCCGCTGCTGCTGTGACTGATCGTTGTTTGCTGGCGCGGCGTCAAGATCCTTAGTGATGCGCCGTACGCTCATGACAACGGACTTCATTGAATCGATCACCTTTTCTGGTTCTTCGACACGGGCGCGTCTTAGCAACTCGTCGATGGCGACTTGGAACTTCGTGACGTGGACATCCTTAACAAGACCAGAGTCATCAGTAAAGCCCTTTTCACGGACATAGCGGCCCGCGTCTTGGTCGAGAGACATGCTCATGGACGAAGATCGCATGCTGCGTAGCTGGGTCCTGGCTCTAGCGTAACGGTTGCGCCAATCCTTGACTTCCAGCTCCAGAGTCTCGATCGTCTTCTCGAGTTCGCCTTGCTTGGCCCATGACGAACCGCTTTGCGCAGACAGCATCTTCATCTCCCGCAGGAACTCCTGGGCTTCTCGTCTCACTTGCATGGTCGTCTGTCGTTGCTCATCGAGGGCCGCTCGCAATTCCTCGTTTTCTCTCACCAGCTCCGGGTCGTTGCGGCCTGAGCCCATTCCTGACACAGATGAACGGGCCTCCTCGATTTCGTCGCGGAGTTGTCGAGTCTCGTTGGCGTGCTGGTCCCTTAGTCGGTCGAGCTGCTCCTTGAGTGATTCGTTCAGATTCTGAGCGTCTGCGAGCTGGCTCTCCAATCCTAAGCGCATATTCGACAGTTCCGTCTTCTCAGCATTTGCGGCAGTGGACCTCGAACGTTCACCGTCAAGTATCTCATTCAGCTCGTCATCCTTCTTTTTCAACTGGTCCTCCATGTTGTCAAGCTTTTCTCGTAGCTCTCGTACTTGTGTCTCGTAGTCATCCATGATTCGTTTGTCACTCTGTCATCGTTGGTTAGATTCACCCACCAGACTCCGCGCGAGACCTTTACTTACCTCTGACGGTGCACCACTCTGGTCTCTTCCACCGAGTGCATACGCATCTTGTGCCTGATCATCATCGGGTCCTTCGTCGTCCTCCTCCACCATGGTGCTCTTGTTTGGTATTATCGTATTGCTTTGAAATTGCTTGGGTGTTGGGCGATCGTAGGCACTGGGTTGCATACCCGGGGAGGGGGGAATATCGTATCCATCGATAACGGATCCAGGTCCACGTATGGAACTAGCATTACTAGGCTGCCTTCTCCCCATACCGCGTGGGGGATATCCGCCCATGGGAGTTCCAGCTCTACTAGGAGCTCTCGTCGAAACCGGGCTCGACAGTCGCGGGATGTCACCGGCCACGAAGCGCGGATATCTTCGCTCCAGCTCGCAAAAAACATCTGTGGCGAGATCGCGGAAGCGAGGCGGGCCGAGCGAGGAGAGCTTCTGCCGAGCCTGATTTCGCTTCGGGTGGAAAGTGTCCTCCGGGATTAGGTATGGTGGTGGACCGACATTGGGCGGTGCATTTGGAGGTCTCCGGCTGAAGGCCTGCCTTCGCAACAACTCGTCGAACACATCGGTACTGAGTTCGAGAAATTGAACACCTGTCAGGCGCTGCAGCTTGTCGCGGGCCTTGTTCGCAGGGGGGTTCGGCTTGCCGTCGCGCGACGTCTGCGATAGGTAGCGCTTGAGCGCAACATAGTGCTCTCCTAGCACTGCCTCGACATTAGCCTCTCGCCCGCTGCGACCGCTCTCGCTTCTCGCGTAGATGTCAGTTGCTGTACTCGATCGACCGACAGAAGGTGGCGGCGAGGGCCCGCCGGCGCTTCTTGGACCTGGTGGGAAACCACCGTTCATTGGGCCGTTTGGTCCTCCTCCTCCGGAATATGGTGGTGATGCTAGTTGACCCTGCTCTAGGATTGGATTTGGGCCTCGAGGTGCATTTGGGTAAGGACCATCGTTGTTCATTTCTGTTCCAGTCGGCCAGATTGTACCTGATGTAGACACCGGAGACAATGGGGGGTTGGCGCGAGCAGCGAGCATAGTTCGTCGGGGGGTGGCTCGGTCGACAGAGGCTGGTCTCGAGGTCTCAGGCCGGCCGGACTGGAGGCACCAGGTGGTTCAGTCCTCAACAGCCAAGGTAGTCGCAGAATGGCACGAGGCTGATCTCCGGTCTGGTGAGGGGGAGACTCGATGCTCTGCACGGTCGCAGACGGCGATCGTCACCGTTGCCGTCAGGTGTGGTGCAGGATGCGGTGTAGGAATGCAAGATGCGGGACGTTGCCGCGCTCCGGTTGACCCCGTCGCCCGCGTTGCAGAAGTGGGCAGCAGCTGAGTCTGGGTGACTGTTTAAGCAGAAATCCGAAACGTCAACTCGGCCGGGCAAGGATGCAAAGCCCCAATTAGGGCGAGTGTCTCAATGCGGGAGGGATGGGCTTGATGGCTGCAGCCCAACGCGTGGCCGGGCGGCAAGACAGTCGACCGTCTGTGTGCCACGGGGGAAGAGCAAGCGCAGGATTAGAATTTAAGTTGGCGAACCCAGTAGCCGGTGTGATGGATGAGTTGTGTGGGGAGAGTGTGTTGTCGATTCCCAAAAGTCAAAAAGAGCCGCAGTTTCGCCGCTGTGACAAAGGTCGGCAATGCAACACGGAGACGGGTTTGTGGGCGCAAAGGTTAAGAACGGCTGAAGCAAGACGAGATGTTAAATGAGTCGAGGTCGAGCAGCAAAAAACAACATGTGTCCCTGCTATGCCAACTTTCTGGATGCTTGGCCGCAGAGTATCCCGTGGACCGGACTGACACGCACGACAAGTCCAGTTCCAGTTCGGTGTGGGCGGATTTCCCCCTGGCCGTCGGGGCGCAAAATCGTTATCGGACGACTGACTGACTGTGCTTTGAATCCCCGCGCGACGGATCGCTGGCTTCAGAGCTTGTGGATTATTAGACAGACGGGGATGAGTGTGCGACCAGAATTGAATCGGTTGCAGGCTGCAGTCCGTGTCGCAAGATCAAGATTAAGTTCGCAGACAGGATGACGGATGCGATAGGGGGGTTTGCTGGAGGACGGTATGGATTCGAATTACTATGACTAGGCTGGTAGTTGAATGTAATCTTTGTAGTGTCATATGCATCTGCTTGACTCGACGAGACTCGGATCGAGCCGGTTGGAAGGAGGCGGGCGACGGCGCGTCTGGAAGGGATCGATGTCTGCAAGAGACGGAGCAGGCGCGGCGGCTCGTGGTCGTGGCTTGTCTTGGAAGCTCGTGCTAAAGGGCGAGCAGAGCACAGCACAGCACAGCACAGCAAATGGAGACTGGCTGGGGGTGGGTTCAAGCGAGTGAGCGGTCGAGTGATATTCCACGCATCAACTACTACCTAATGCGTACAAGGCAACGAACAAAGAAGGGGCAAAAGGAGCGTCGAGAAGAGCGTGAAGAAAGAGGAGGGAGAAAAAAAAAAAGGGAAAAAAAAGGTCTCGCAGGCTGGACCGAACGAATTCAAGATCGACAAGGACGGACATGCAGAGGTTTCCGCAAAAAGATGCAGCCAGACGGGGATGGGATGCGTTGCTTGATGAGTGCTTCTGGATGACAGGCCAGGGTTTCTCTCACTCCCACTCTGTGATCTCCTCTATGGCTGCTTGAGCCCCCTGGCTAGACCGGATTGTGCCTGGCAACGTCGGATTTCATTTGATTAGCAGCACATCCTGGGCCCCAATCCGTTGGCAGCACCGGCAGGAAAAGAACGTCATGGGCCATCGACCGCTTCGCGACGGCCGTCTAGCGCACACTAGGAGGGGATGCCTGCCAGCGTGGCTGCGTGGGTGTTCAGGATCAAAGGGTGTTCAGGGTGTTCAAGCAATTTCTCCCCAGGGACTACTGCTTGGCATTGCCCAGACATTGCCTAGCAACATGGGAGAAAGGAGGCCCTGCCGGAGCTGGCGGCGGCGGCCTGGATGCATGGAAGTGACGATGGGAAGGAGGCCTTTCCCAGCGCCTTCCCCAGCGCCAGGGGGCCCCCGGCCAATGAGAGGCCGCCATCCCGACGTCTCCAATTTCCAGCATCCCATGCACCCCTGGCCCAACCCCCTGACCCACTGCAACATTGAACCCGGAACATTTGAATTGACAAAAGGCGTGGGGCACTATCCAGCCCGCCGATGCGCCATGTGACCGACTTCATTCAGCACCTACCCAGGCACGACAATGCTAAGGATTAGGATGACAAGTAGTTGTGTACGCGTGGGCGGGAAAGATCAGGGTATTGCTTTCGATGTCTATGACGGCTCGAGCACGGCATCGATTGGCCGGTGTCCTTGTTGTTACCGTCGTGGAAAAGACTTGCTGCTGCGCGGATACTCATGCCATGTGCCGTGTGAAAAGCAACCAACATCCCGCACTGGAACCCGGCGCCAGAACGCCCTGAGTGGTGAGATTATTCTTTGCAAGCTGCGCGGGCCTGCTGCCGCAGTACTGTGTAAGCAAAGCGACCATTGGATCTGTACCTGTCGATCCATCGGTCTCGACCGTCAAGGAGGACAAGGGCCGAGGAGACGAGATCACTGGAATCCAGCAGCCCATTAGGCTACATAATACTCTATCAACGAGCCGAGGAGGGAGGCGAATGCGTCTATCTGTCTTTTGCTTGCCGGCTATCTGTAGTACCGTGCAATGGTAGTGTAGTGTAGTCTTTGCACGTTCCTCCTGGTACGATGGCATATTCATCACAACTTCTCCTCACGAGTGAGGTCTACTGCATGTAGAAAGGGACTTGGCTGCACTCCTGGGAACTGGCGCGGGTGGGACCAGACAGCTCAGCCCATGCCTAGGTACTTAAGTACGCAGCCAGCATAGCTTGCAAGGCCCAGGCCTTGGAACTCGAGGCCGAACACCTTGGGAACCCATTTCTCGACATCCGTATATCCATTTATCCACCTTTCTAATGAGTACCCCAGGAAATTCACCTTTGCGCCCGCAACCGGGCTTTTATCGATCCACCAGGCCGCGCAGCCTTGGGAGGCCCTGAATCAAGCTCACGAGAAGGATCAACACCTGTATTTCCACTCCCAACCTGACGGCCGTCAAAGGTGATCGACTGCTTCCCAGAGTTGACTGTCGGACCAGGCCTCTGCGGGCCCATCAGCCACCCCCAAAGGGACATTGTTGATGCTGGACGGGCATCGTCGACAATGCATCGTGTCGCATCAATCAAGAACCAGATTGCAATCTCGGCCCTCGTGAGGCTGTGCAGCCTTCTCTCCTCTGCCATGGGGCTCCGTCGACGGACCCCTGTCGGCTCAGCCCTCAGGTTCAATTTCAGAGCCCGGCAGATGCGTGCGCTGCCACGCCGATTGGCCCCAGGGTCGGGGTTCCCAAGGTGTCATGTCGCATTGCTAAACTTCATCCCAACTTTGTCCAATTCCTTGTCCACCTCCTTGGGGCATGAGAAAACGTGGTCCCTTCGGCAACTGGCAGAAGCTTCGATAATTCGAGTCAGGCCGCAACGTCGTATATTGCCCAGTCAAATTATGTACCGCTCAGACGGTAACACGCACGTTTTCTCCGCAAATTCTGTCCGAGTCCTTGTCACGAGCACGACGGGACGCTTCCGGACTGAGATGCTTCCGAAAGTAAATAGTAGATAGGGTATCATCACGTGCTTCTGTCTTTCACCGATGGCAGGCAAGGGCGATGTTTTAGGAGCCTGGGCATCTCGAACTCTCTACTCTCCAGGTAACGTTCCCGCCGACCTCTACGAAACAAGTGCAACTCCCAGAGGCCATGGAATGGGGAGTGGCGGGAGCTACCGCCCAAAGGCAGCCTCATTTTGCTGGAAGAAACATGTCACCCAGCTGTGCAGCCTACTGTCGATTGGTTGGAATACACTTCAGTGATGTAGTAGCACCCGTCATGATCAAACGGATTGCAAACAGTCCTCAAAACCAAGACAGTGTCCACGTAGCAGGGAGATTAGGCCACCGCTCTTGCCACTCCGCCAGAATTTCGGGGACTTTCTCGTCAAAGCCCGACCGCGCAGCTGCACTTCCCCCATCAAAGGCCGCCGCTCCGACAGCCTCACGCTCCTCCTGGGCGGCCTTGTTCAGCGAGTCGGCCAGGTCGACCATACCCCGTCCTCCAACCGATGCCTCCTCGTGGTTGTCCTTGATGTCGATATTGATGACGTGGACTGGCCGGTTGAGGGGCGATCCCCTCGCGAGCAGGTCATCAACCACATTGTCCCAGCATCTCTCTTCGCAGGTGATGACGAAGTCCACTAGCCCCATCTCGGTACCGTCGCGGCCCTGGTCTTGGTCACGGCCTTGCCGCGGTTGACCGACCTGCCAGTCCTGCCACCTCTCCGGCCCCCATTTGATGCCTCGGTTCCGCCCGAGCATGTTCAGCAGGCCGTTGGCACGATAAAGGCGCGGGTCCTTCCCCTCTAGCTCCTTATACATGCTGTCGTAGGAGGTTTTGTTAAACTGATAGACATTGGGCTGCGTAATGGTCGGGCCGGGGAGACGGACGAGCGAGCCGGTGCCGAAGGATATGACGGGGTAGCCGGCCTGGGCGAGGCGAAGATGGCCTTCCATGGATCTGCACGGAGTTGTTAGAGAAGGCTGGGAGCCGCACGACGCGGGCAGCCGAGCGAGGGCGCACCTGTTCTGGTTGCTTGCGCACACCGTGCAGAAGCGCAACTTGTAGCTCTCTGCTTCCTCGCCAGCGCCGTTCTGCGCCACGGCTGGAGCTGCTGCTCCATTGGTCGTTTCGACAGTCGCCATGGTCTGCTGGCCGATGGATAGCTACCGTATATCCTGCTCGCAAGAGGTGTCAACCCAGCGCCATCACAATAGGAGATCTGACAACAAGGAGCAAGGAACAAGGCCGGAGCGGGCAAGGTACAATCAGAGATAAAAGCGTATACGGTAAAATGAAGAGTCATCAAGAGGGTCAGACAGCTCCAATATTGAATATCATCATGTAATGGCAGAGGAATTGAGGCAGAGTGGCTTCTTACCTTACCAGTCAGTCCAACAGAAAGTCCTGCGCGTCGAAGCTGGTCGTCACGTGGCTTATTTGAGAGGAGCAAGATACCCCGTCACAAGGCGGGCAACGCCTCGAGATCTCTCACTTCATCCGTGAGTCTGACTGGAGGTGCTCACGGCCGCTGATTGGAGTCAACGTCGTGGTTATCCGTCACGTCAAAGAGGTCGAGAAAGCTGCGTTTGCTAGTCTAGCAGGAAAAGCTTGGTTGGCAAACAGACGCGGCAGGTGCCGGGGTGTGGGGCAGCTTTCATGTGGTGAACCTGCCGTGTGATTGGTGGGCAGCGAAGGCGCCCTGCCGGTCTCGCTGCCGACTGAAAGGGATGGGAACGTCGACCTGAAACAGACGGGTTCACGCAGGGATGGCTTCTTAAAATAGAAACGGCCTGTCAGCCTTGTGAGCGTGACGGGCCAGCGGGCTTGAACGGCGTCTGAACTGCGTACTGACTTCGAAGATGTTTGAAGTGTCTGCAGTGCTTGCTGCCTAGACAGGTACCTATCTGCATTTGTGTGAAACAATTTGACTCGGACCAAACGCATCGAAGGGTTGCCCAGGCATTTCCATCCACTCGTCGGTAGGTCGAAGAGATCCCATGACACTTACTGGATGATGAGAAGTGTCAGGCGTAACAACCAACAACCTACGATCTCCGACAGCATGCATGCCGGTTTACAGTGTCCCCCCTCATGCAATCCTGTATGCTCAAGCAGTGCCAAGTGCCTGCAGCCAGCATTCTTGCAGCTGAAGGCAGTAGCGAAGAGCACTCGTAAAAAAGAGTCATGATGGTCTCGGCCGAGATCCACAATACGAGGAAGAAGGCATCGGACGATCCGCTGGATCTCGATCAGTTCATTTACTGTTCTGCGGGTCCTCTGACGTCCAGAAACGTGCCCAGAAAGGCCGCAGCCGACGCCGACGCCGACGACGAGAGCCTCTGGGGTGCCTAGGTAGTGCTGATGCTGGCGGTGATGACGGATCTAAAACACGGGTGTCCTTTTAATGTGCAAGTTTGGAAACGAGGCGGTCGTAATCAGGCCGGTCCTATCTCGGTTGACGATCTTATGCCATGAATCAAATGTCAAATGGATAATGGCCTCCTAATGCATGGAAGAGAGCATTCGTGGACCCGGGGCCCTCGCAGACCCCGACATTGTCAAATGGCGTCAGAATATTTGGCCGGCCTCAAACTCGACCGTAGTAGCAGTGCGCAGGTGGCCGGTCAGCTAGAAAGTAGATGCCCGGCCGGGAAATCAGTTCATCTAATGGCGTGCAGCAGCTGTGCACCGTAATCGAGTGGCCTGAGTGTGGTGACAGAAACCCCACCGCCGCTCATCTTCCGTGAGGAGTGCTCTCGAGTGACATGTCGGCCAGTCAGTGACTGCTTGAAAGTACCGTGCAACCCAGCCGCCTCACCAGGCAGTAAGCAGCGTGTTGTCTTCGAGTCCTGCGAGTCCAAGACAATGACCAGCTCGGCGGCCGCTATCTCAACTGCTCAGGTGGTCGGTCGGTCCAACATCCAATGTACCCCCGTCCGCACTCGAGGTTCCAGACCGTGCTCACGGACCAGCCTGCAGCTGACATCCAAGCGGCATCCCGCTCCACAGCTAGCTAAGCTAAGTACCTTGGTAGGCAACTCCTCTCTAACGCGTTGGTTGGAGCGAAGCTTGCAGAGAGGAGAAAGAGGCGAGTACGGGAGCGAAGGGGCGGGTTTCGGCGGCTGAGTTGTCTGGGCTGGATGCTTGCCCCCCCCCCCCCCCCCACGGCCACGACCACGAGTGGTTAGAGGTGAGAGGTGAGAGGACATGGTTGAAGAGCGCGCTTATTAGCCTGGTCGTCCGTCCCGAGGACAGGGCAGGGCAGGGCAGGGCAGGGCAGGGCAGCACAGTGCTGGGCTTGGCTGGGCTGGGCTTCAGGAGGAGGGCAAGGAGAAGAGTACCTAGGTAGGTGCCTACCTAGTGTGGTGTAGAGGAGGGGAGGAGAGGAGAGGCAGCTGGCAGGGCGGAAATGGACCAAGATCCCCCAACCCAACCCAATCCAACCCTGCAGATCAAACTGACTGTTTTGGTCCGGGTGGACCCAACCGTCAGGCCTTTCCGTGGGCACATAGACTGCCTGACTACATACTACAAGCCTCTTCTTCCCCTCGATCCCTCACAATACCTGCTAGCACAGCATCGACACTACCACCGAGAGTCGACCCGACCACCCGGATCCTCGACGGGGCCCTGTTCTGAGGCTCATTCCAGCCCGCCTTCAATCTCCCATCCCATCCCATGCCATGAATAGCCCATGAACAGCATCACAGCATCACCCGGCTCCTCTGCATTAACTCAATTTCTAGACCCGCCCAGCGCCCCGGCCTGCTTGTTTCTTGCGCTGCGCTGCGCTGCCCTACCCTGCGCAACAACCCAATCTGGGAGCCCGCAACCCGCTCGTGTCCCCACGCCGTTTCGTCAGCAGCCGTCTCGCTCCTTGCTTCTCCCCGCCCCCCCCCCTCGGCCACTGCACCGCACTGCACCGCACCGCACTGTGACTCTGAAGCCGCCCACCCACCTGGTCGCAGCGACCGTCCGAGGCCCAGACAGAGCCAGACAGCCGCCTACCCTGTTGATCCAAATCGAATCGAAAGCCTTCTCCATTCTCCACAGAACTTGCGACTGACTCCTTGCACCGCCGCAAAAAGATTTCGCTTCGCGCCGTCATCTGGCAAGCCCAGCCAGGCACGGCAAAGCCAAAGCCAAAGCCAAAGGCAGCCAGACACCCCACTCCTTTCGCCCCGAGTCCAGCACGGTCTCCTCGGCCTCGCAGGATCGCTTCCTGCCCCTTCCAATTGACCCAATTGCTCCTTCAACACCCTGTCACCGTCACCAGGCGGCCCTCGACGACACCGCTCTGCAATCGAGCGACCGACATTGGCTTTGGGCTGGGAATACTAGTATTGGGCACGGGCAAGGCGGTGCTCACTGCCCGGGCCGCGGTATACTTTGCGACATCGCACGCGACTTACCCACGGCTTGACTCCGGCTCGAATATGACAACAGCCATGTCCACGACCTCCTCACCAGCTACCTCGCCTCCTCCAGCCGTTTCCTCTCCGACGTCCAACCCCAACCATCCGCCTCTTCCACCCCTCATAACCTCGCCGCCGCAGGCGAAACGATCAACGCTACCTCGGCCAGTCTCCATGTCACAAGCCTCCAAGGACAGGCTGTCGCAATATTCCGTCGGCTCCGTGCCCTCTCGGTCGCGGCCACCCTCTCACATATTCCCGATGTTCCCGTCTAGCCTTCCGTACACTCTTGTGCGGGACTTCGCATACCCTGCCGCTCATCCCATGCACTATGGCCCTCCGCCAGAGCCATCGCAATCCCCGTCGGGCATGTCCACCCCGGCAAGCGAGTCACGCCGCCTATCCGACCCTGCCTGGGAGGGCAAGACGAGCTGGGACACTGGCGCGTGGGAGAGCCTCAGCAAGGTCAACGACCTGGCACCAATCTATCTTGGGGACGGGCCCCCCTGGAGCGAAGATGAAGACCTACAAAGCCCCGTGGTGAGCTCCCGGCATCGGAAACACAAGTCTTCGGGCGCGGCCTTCATGCAGAGCCGCCGGCGCAGCAGCCGCGACCAAGGCAGCTCGAACGTAATGCACGCGGCCGATTACGACGAAGAAAGGGGCTACTACATAGGGACGGGCGGGGACGGCAGCGAACGATATTACGTGAACCAGGGGGAAGAGGCGAACGGGCCAGGCGGCGAATATGTCACCTACCCGCCCACCCAAGCGCGGCACTCGGGACATCCCTATACTCTGGCTGAGCTGCAGCCACGGCAGTATGCTGAACCCAATGGCGGATACCATGATGACTCTGACGATTCTAGTACGGGCCAGTCCCCTGGTTACGACCAGGAAGACCAATCCAGGTACTCCAGGGACTACCAATTTACGATCACCTCGCCCGACGAGGAAATGCACGGCAAGGCGGTCGCCTTGTTCGATTTTGAACGGGAAAACGAGAATGAGCTGCCCCTGGTGGAGGGTCAAATAATTTGGGTTTCTTACAGGCACGGGCAGGGATGGCTCGTGGCCGAAGACCCCAAGACAGAAGAGAGCGGCCTGGTCCCTGAGGAGTACGTGCGGCTACTCAGGGACATCGAGGGCGGCATGACAAGCTTGACCGGGCAAGCTGAACCCCTCTCCGGGAGTCCTGGCGACGTGGGCACGCCAACACAAGCCGAGCACACGAACCTTGGCCACAATCCTTCGACTGCAAGTACCTCCTCCAACGCCAATGGATATCATCAGCCAGTCGTCTCAACTTTCTCTACTTCTAGCAAGGACCTTGAGCCGTATCCACACCACATGCTAGGCAATCAAGCCGGCCATGTCCCACCACAAGTCGTGCACTACCACGGTCAAAGAGGCGGCAGCCAAGCCAACACACCGACGCTCTCGACACACCATGACACCGGGTTTCTACGACGGGGAAGCCAGGGAGGCGAGGAGATTCCACCGAAGAAATACGAGGGCCAGACAAAATCCGATGCGAAGCTGGAGTCGCCGACCGAGGACAGGAAGATGGAGGCGAAATCATGAGGGGGTTGAGGCGAAGAGCGCCCCGGGGAAGAGGGCTTCAATAATAAAATCAACGCCGGAGAACGAGGCCCTTGCATACCTGGCTAAATGTAATTGTAACGACCTTTTTGGGGCGGAGCGTTGCTTGTACGGCAAAACAACTATTGTGATTGGGTCAGCACGGAGTGGCGTTTCAACCGTCAATGACCGGATATGAAGCGATGAGGGCCGGGCCTGTGTTGTGATACTCTGGCAGGTCATCGAGCCACCAAAATCCACAGGACTATTGCCAGGGAGTCGGGAGGGAGGAAGTATCCGGTCCAGAGCAAAGATTGGATCTTGCATTTCAGGAGTACATCACACGGCGATTTGGAACGGCAGAGTGGGCACATCGCCTTTTGCGATGGAGCACTGCGTTCGGGATGAATGGGCTCCATATAGCCGATGCGCTTCGTATAATGTTTCGAAATGCCAGATAAATACACTGCTGGAGCCGCGGCAGTCACGGCCGTACAGCTTGTCAGAGTCTGCCTTCTATCCTTCATGTTATAGTGCTCTCCGAGCTGCCGCGTTCCGTCACGAATCGACGCAGATGGTCGTCTCTCGCACCTGCGCCAGTCGAAGTTTCTGGCAGGTAGCCTCGCGCTTTGGAGTCAACGAAGGTAGTGTGGGAAACCTCGACGTATGCAAGTCTTCACTGGATGTTGGACAATCCACGTAGCATGCAATTTACCGCGGGCAATTAGACGATCAGCAGAGGCGACAGCATCGCCCCATATAAGATAGACGCAGCGTGGGCGCTGAAGGGTGGCTGGGAGGGTTGGGCACAAGTAGAGATCGCACATCTTGTTGAGTAGAAGTACCTGACCGCGGCCATCGACCGGGAGGCCACCGTGTACGCGGGGGCCAGGAAGGAGAACGACTTCGTCATCACCGACAGGGCCGAAGCCACCAAGCCCGAGCACATCGTCGAGCTCAAGTGCGAGCGCCGCGCGCAGACATCGGGCCAGTTTAGGAAGGGCCTCGAGGGCGACATCGACGAGATCGCCAAGCTACGCATCGACCAGGTGTACGGCCATCACCTTCATGACTGAGAGCTACAAGCTGTTCTTTGAAACTTGGTGGCCTCGGGGTATCTAGATTACCCGCATAGAGTGTGCCACCCGTATCTGAATCTGGTGGTCTAGAAAGAAAAAAAATGTGTCGGCTTGCCTTGGTGGACCGACGGTCGGGGGGGCAGTGGCAGAAGCTCGATAGCTGATGAGGCGCGTTGAATCTGAAGACTTTCTTCGGAGGATGCTGAGAGTAAATTTAGCCAGTCAACACGATATTGAATCTTCAGGTGACTGAAAACCTTGCGGAGATGTTTAAATTCTTAACATCAAAGATATAAGCATCTATCGATATAAATACCTAGGTACCTAGGTACCTAGTAGGTAGCGTAGCTTGTATGATCGAAGACGTGAGTTATCTTACGTCATGTCATGGTCACTCCATTTGTAAGGCATGTTTTCTGGGGTCCGAGGGTCCGCAATTCCAAGCTCAGCAACATAGCTCCTACAGTTTGCCTCCCCCAACTTCAGTTTCTGGACGACACACTTGTCTCTTGACACTGTCGGAGCCTCTGTGTACCTTTCCACATATAATTGACATCTTTCTCCTCGGTCCCACCCCCAAGCCTCCCCTCAATTGGATCTCTCCGAAGCAGTCCAAAATGTTCGCGCGATCAGCCTTCCGGGCGTGCCAGTCGGCACAGCCCTTGAAGCATGCAAGTATACCCCCAGCTTACTCCGGGTGTGTCGATGTCACCCTGTGGCTAACTATTGTGTGCGCCAGCAAATCCGCCGCTATGCCGACAAGCCTCCCACGCCTTCCGGTGGAAGCAGCAACACGCTCCTCTACGCCCTCGGTGGCGGCGCGGCCGCTGCCGGGGGCTACTATTACTTCACAAAGAACCCGGGCGCAGCGCAAAAAGCTGAGGCCAAGGTCAAGGAAGCCCTCCCCGGCGGTGAGGTCAAGAAGGCCCTGACGGGTGGGGACCAAGGTTTCCTCTCCCTCAAGCTGGATGACGTCGAGATCGTAAACCACAACACCAAGAAGTTCCGCTTCAAGCTGCCAGAGGACGACATGGTCTCTGGCCTGGAGGTCGCCAGCGCGATCCTGACCAAATTCAAGCCCGAGGGCGACGCGAAGCCTGTTCTGAGGCCCTACACTCCTACTTCCGACGAAGGTTAGTTGCGGACCGTGTCTCAGAAAATCGGCAGTGGCCTCACATGCTAAAAACGTTCGATATGCAGATGCCAAGGGCTACATAGAGCTCATCGTCAAGAAGTACCCTGACGGTCCCATGTCCACCTACATTCACGACATGGTACCTGGCCAGCGCCTCGAGTTCAAGGGCCCCTTGCCCAAGTACTCATGGACGGAGAACAAGCACGAGCACATCGCCTTGGTCGCAGGTGGGACTGGGGTTACACCCATGTACCAGCTGTGCCGTGCCATCTTCAACAACCCCAATGACAAGACCAAGGTTACCCTCGTGTTCGGAAACATTACCGAGGAAGACATTCTGCTGAAGAAGGAATTCCAAGAGCTCGAGAACACATACCCCCAGCGATTCCGCGCATTCTACCTGTTGGACAAGCCGCCTAAGGACTGGGCTGGCGGCAAGGGTTTCATCAATAAGGAGCTGCTGAAGACAGTCCTGCCGGGACCCAAGGACGGCAACGTCAAGGTCTTCGTGTGCGGACCACCTGGTTTATACAAGGCCGTTTCGGGAGCTAAGGTGAGCCCCAAGGACCAGGGCGAATTGACAGGCATCCTGGCCGAGCTTGGGTACACCAAGGACCAGGTCTACAAGTTTTAAACGATTAGTGGGAAGACCCGCTCATTGGCATGGCAATGGACAGCGTAGATAGCGCAGATGAGTGTGAGTGTATAAAAACATCTAGACGAGCATGACACTACGAAAAACACAATTGTACCTCACGTGCACTTGGCAATGTTTAAAACTTTTACCCCCTTTTTTTTTTGGCATTCCAATCTACCGATGACAAGAGCATTCGCAGCCACAGGAGGCATCCTGACCTGCGCGCAGTTCCATGCAGGTCCTAATTAAAAAGCCCAACTCTTGGGCCGGTTACAGCATGGCCGACCATTCGGCTTTTTGAATGGCAGCATGGTGAGATAGTTGTTGGTGGCAGACAGAGTGGTGAACCCGTCTGATTCGCATCAGGCTATATCCTGCTTTTTTAGTAGCTTTGTTTTCCACATGGCTGATAATTACGACCCATTTGACCTGCTAGTTACGATACCCATCACATCATGATGCCTCTCTATATCCAAATACTCACCCGCCAACCTCCACCTCGGCGCCATCCTGACCAGCGCGGCCCTTGTCTGCTCCATGCCATGCCTCATCTCCGGCTGGCCGTTCTCCTTCCAATGCCAGTGGAAGGTCGCCAGAGCGCAGTAGATGGCATCGAAGCACAGCGGGCTCATCCTGTCAACCCCGTCTGCCCTAATACCTTCGGCGCCGGCCATGCTCACGTCCGGGGACGTCGCGGGGCTGTCCGACACGCTCAACAGCTCCACCGCGAACGCCTGGATCTTTTCGCTCGTCGCCGTGAGGCCCTTGATCGCCTCGACCTGCATCGCCAGCTCCTCTGCTGTCCGGCCGTCTTCGCTGCCGGTCCCAGAGCCCGGGCGCATGTGTTCAGGGCAGCTGTATAGATCCAGCACCATGATGATCGTGCTCCAAACGAGGCACCGTGAGGGACATGACGCGAAGTAAGTAGCACTGCCAACACCCCCGGCATTCGTTATGTCCGTGTCGATGGCGCGGCCCAGTGTGTGAAGGTCACGGATGATTTCCGTGACTTCCTTGATACTAAAAGCACCTTTGTCCTGTTCCTTCCCGGCTAAGCCATTTCCTGATCCCTTGCCTCCGCGGTGAAGGTACCGCCTCGCCGCCCCCTTGCAGTGCTCCATGGCCCTCGAGATGAGCATAGTAGCCTGCGCCAGGCGCGCAAAGGGGCTGGCCGAGAGGTCCTCCAGCGGTGTGGTGGTGGGCCTCTGGAGAGAGAAAGCCATATCTCCCGAGTCCCAAGCCTGGTCATCGACAGGCAACATCTCCACGTCCGTCGCCTGGTCCGGGCCGCCGGCGAGGCGCTTCTTGGAGCCGAGCGAGATGGCCCTGTCGAGGATCTTCGTCGCCCACCACACCCTGCGGCGCTCCTCCGCCTCGGTCCAGGTCGTGCACTGGCCCAGGATCGTGCACGACTCCTGGTAGGACGGCAAACCCAGCATGGCGGCGTAGCGTACGCAGCTGCCTGAGGTCATCCATGCTGCTGGGTAGACCGAGTGGCCGAACTCGTACAGGGCGACCAGTATCATTGCCTGCAAGTATAGGATGGATAGGGTCCCCGCCGATTCGAGCTGGGCCAGGAAACGTTTACAGGCCGTGTACAGATGCGAGTCTGCTGCGGACCGCACATCGGGCGTTGGCGCGGTTGTGATAAGCTTCATAGCGAGGAAGAGGAGGGCAAGGTCCGGGCCGCCGTCTGAGAGCGAGATTCCCAGGCTCATGCGTTTCCGGGAGATGAAAGGGAACCAGCGGTGTATGGTGTCAAAATATGACGTTGCCGTCTCCTCCACGACATTACTCGAGGCAAGAATCTCAAGGACTTCCTAGCACTTGTTAGTCAGTTACCACCAACGATGAAGAACGGAGAGCCGGCCCAAATCACATGGTAGAATCCCCATACATTTTGAACCAGTGGCGGATCTACTCAATGGGCAAGCGTCCGCAGCCTGATCACGAGTTGCGTCCCATAGACTACCACTCGATTGTAGAAGAACCAAAGAACGCCGTGAGAATAAAGAACCTGCCGCATGGGCAGCACATCGACACCTTTAGGAGGGAAGTCCATCTATCACAACTATTTACGCCCGTGGCCACGATTCTGAGACCACGCTTGGGTCGTAGTCGGACAAAGATGAAGACGAAGTGAGATCCGGAAACGATTTGGTGACTAAGTCCTCATTCCCTTTCTCGTTCAGTCTTCTCTCCACGCCGTTCAGGCTACTGAAAGGCGTCACTCGAGCACCCAGGAATAAATCGGATTCGACGAGTTTATGGCGCGACGCAGGCATTGATTCAATGAAAGAAATCTTGGGCAAAGCAGACTTACCATCGGTATATCAATATTTGGATTGGGTATTTGGATTCTAGCCGACTTGTAGATATCGCTGTCAAGAAACATCACCCCGGGGAAATTGGTGCTCCTACAAGACGTTTGGCCGTCCACCCACATGTCACCACCTGGGCCAGCAGTGATCAGTCCCGCACTCTCCGGACTGGATTCTGAGCCCCCAACGTACGCGCTGGAGCCTGGAGTGCCGCCCATATGATTCCGGGGAGGGATGGCCCTGGCCGAGTCCAGTCTCGCCTCGATCTCGGCCAGCTTCGTCTGGAGGCTCGCAAAGGCCTCGGCTGAGGGGCCCGCGGCCGGAGATGCTGCGTCTGAGTAGTCGCATGCCCGTTGCAGCGAGGCGCATCTGGAGCATGAAGGTAGGATCTTGTCACACTTTCGTTTTTGTTTCCTGCATGTCACACAAGCTTGCGTTGCCCGTGAGCTGCCGGAACCGTGCCAAGGCGATTCTTGATCTCGGGGTAGCAGGGAGAGGGCCATGATGAACGACTCACTCTTCGGTCAGACTAGATTGTTGAGAGCTGGAGAGATCGGAATGATAATTCAAGGCTGCAGAATCGGAAGTAGGAGATGTGAGAAGCTGAGTGAGCACGGCATGTTGTGAGGGCCGCAGGGGGCCTGAAGAGTAATGGAGGAGACGGAGATAGCGGTGTTTAACAAGCACACAATGGGTGATCCACAACCGGCTTAAGTAGCACGCATTTCGGCGTCAGAAATGGTCTAGCCTGGGTGCCATCTAACAGCTTATTTTGACCTCAGGCCTTCCATAAACGCGCAATTGAGTTCTTGATTAATACACACCTCCAACACAGGATCACAAAGCTGCTTGGCGACTTCGGAGCAGACCGTCCTTCCTTTCCCATCTGCTTCACCAGCCTCTACTCTGACCCTGTTGACAGGGCATGTGAGCTCTTTCAAGCGTTTCAGGCGGCATGGGCATGACTGTGTGCGCCTGGACGTGCCTGTGTAGTACGCCGCCGTCCAGGGAACGGGCCCAGCGGGGCGATGCCCTCAGCCTGTCGTCAGGCTTCCTCCGGTGATACTTGACTCCAACTTCTTGACCATGTTTCCTTTTGTTTTGAGCTGCAATACCCCCCATGGGCACAACGTGGAATAGGTGTGCGCCAAGGCCATCAGAATCGTGATCTCCTCCGTTGTGGGGAAAATGTCTGGCCAGCCGCCTGGTCAAGTTCTTCATGGTGTTACGTTTCCACCGCCTCCTTCTGACGGAATTCAGGCGCAATCTCGCCCGGTACATTTGCGAGTATTGCGTGAAGCACATCTTACATTCCTTGCTCTGTCATCAGCAGTAGGTACAAGCAACTGCTTTAACAATCATGTTGGACAGCTTGATATCACCGAGACACGGCGAGCGTGGCCTCCTTTGCTAGACGTTTCCGGGCTCTGGCTCGCTGCCTCTTCTCCACTGTCATCCTTATTTTTGTTGGCCGTGTCTACCAGCTCGACGTGATTCCAGCCCAGGACATACGAGTCTAGCAACGAAATTTATCTCCCCACCATTGGAAGAGTTTGCACTGATCTCTTGTCGACGAGACGGCTGCCATCACAAACGTTGGTGGAGGCTGCTTCCTGCAGAGTTTCGGCTTTCCAGGGGACGATGAAGAAGCATTTACCGTATTGAACAACGGTTATTCGATCAATATCCACAGAGCTGATCTGGGGCAGTTGCGGGATCTGAGGATAACGGAACTGACATGTGATGGAGGGGCGTATGGGTCTTCTCATTGGAGCTTGGGCCCCCCGAGGCCAAAAGTAGACTTGGAAAAGGAGAAGTCATACCGGCTAGAGACACCTGCTGCTGGTGACAACAGAACCTTGACGCCGGTTTACGCCCATCGGGATAAGAGAGAGCAAGGGGATGATTGTGAGGTGGTTGAATTGGTCTGGTAGCCTCATCAGTAGTATCAATAAATGATGGATAAAACATGCAACAACAATCGAACTCGGAAATGTTTTGCTTTGAACGACGGCGCAGCAGACAGCAAAGTCTGGAATCCGGCAAGAAAAGCATTTCACTATGCCTGCTGACTTGCCCCCTAAATTAAGTGTCTTCGGAACTGATCATGGTTGGCACTAAGGTATGGCATCCTTTCTCCGTGCTACATGAGAGCTCTCCGTTCGTCTAAGGGCTGAAGAACGAGTCATTACCAATATGTATTTATGCTCAAATGCTAGCATGCTAGTACACGTGTTTCCGTGATCCAAGATATATGCGGACACGCACAATGTGCCATTGTCGGTGCTCGTAATGGTGGAAGAGGAAATGATACCAATTTTCTTTGCCCCAACGCCTTGATGCATCCCACGCACATGCCGGATATCCAAAAAAGAAATATTACCGTAGTAAAGCAATGCGAGCAATCAGAAAGGAAATCATAGTGCAGTCCTACTTTATTCCACCCCTAATTATGCCCTAGGTCCTTGCCCGTCTGGTACATGCTTCGAGGCCGTGTCCCAGGCACTGACCCATTTATAGTACCATACCCAGCACTAGTCTTGGAGGCCCTCGAGCTGACCTTGGTCAACGGCGGCAGGGGCTCTTCACCCTCGTCATCCGCGTCAGCGATCACGGCGTCCTCCCGCGTCCCGATCAGGTCCGCTGCATCATCGGCGTCGTCCAGCAGGGCAGACTCGTCGTCGTCCGTGTCCTCCTCGCGGCTTGGGCCTTCGCCCTCCACAATCAGCCATGCGGGGATGGCTTGCAGCACGGCGACGGCTGCGAGCAGCCACCAAGCCGGGATGACGTAGCCCCTCTTGACGCCCCAGCTGAAGGTAGCGCCTGTCATGGTGGGCCCGACGGCCCTGCCGAGCCCGGAGAAGGTGGTGGCGAAGCCGTTGAGCGTGCCGAGGATGCGGACCGACGGCGCCGAGTTGGTCAGCAGGATGGTGATACACGGGAAGCCGACGATGACGGCGAAGCCCTTGACGAGCAGCAGGGCCATGAGTGCCGCGAACTGCAGCTGTGCGTCCTGGATCAGCGCAGTGTAGGGGATCAGAACGTAGACGATCGGGAAGAGGACCGTTCCCGCCTTGAAGCACGTCAGCGCGCCGTAGCGTGAGCACACGGGCGGAAAGAGGAAGAACTGAATCACGCCGCACGCGAGCCCGTAGATGGTGAAGATGGTGCCGATCTTGTTCGAGTTGAGCCCGAAGCCGCCCGAGAAGTGGAACGGCAGGTGCGTGTTCTCGCTGTCGGGCACCTGGCGGTGGTAGTTCAGGAACACGGGAAGCACCTGGTCGAAGGCCACTGAGTGCAGTGCCAGGACTGTGTACGCGAGTATATTCATGGTTACCTGAGGCGTGAAGATCTCGTTCATCGTCGGGGGTGGGGCTCGGGACGTCTTCTTCAGGACGACACCTGATTTTGGCAGCAGAGGGGCCGAGGCCTCAGCGTCCACGAAGGAAGGTCGGTGGTGACGTTGGTGTGGGTGCTGGTGCTTGTGGCGTGGCTTCGTTCTGAAGGGCTGCGAGATCTTCTCTCCGAGTAGCAACCCCCAGTCCTTCTCGTGTCGCTTCGTTTCTAGTGTCTCATGAAGGAACAGGATTGCCACGACAACGGAGACAAAGAAAAATGCACAAGCCACGAGGTTGGGCAACAGGAACGGATACTTGTTAAACAGCCAGCTATTGCCGAAGAGCCCTGGGTACTGTTCTGCGGGCCGGGCGAAGAAGCCTCCAAACGAAGGCCCGAAAACAGAGCCTATACTCCAAACCAGCGGCATTAGAGAGAATGCGCGTGGCTGGAGTTCCTTCTGAGGCACCATCTCAGCAACCATCGTGCGTATGATGCCGACTGCAGCTCAAGTTAGAAAAAACCGCGAATCGGGCTCAAGTGGGGACGACATACCGTTGCCGTTGCCTGCACCCATGACAAAACGTATGCATATAGCCATGGCGAGGCTGGATGCTGTACCCCATATTATGAAGCAGATCATAGTCGAAAGGAGCCCCGTGATTATGGTCGGTTTGCGGCCAATCTTGTCGGATAGTCGCCCCCAAGGCACTGCGAAAAGACTCTGCGATACCGAGAACGTCGAGCCAACCAGGCCAGCCCATCTCGCAACATTGTTATCCTGTACGCCAAAACTCTTGATCATCTCTGGTAAGTAGGGGAAGACTGATGTCAGAGCCAGCGGCTCCGCGAACCTGGCGACGGCTAAGGGCAAAGACGTTATGTTAGCGAGCCACCGCAAAGATGAGGGATGGTACCTGGAGACATGCTATTCTGTCTAGCTTCCTGACTTGGTAAATACCCGAGTGTCACATTTGTGCCTGTTGTCACTTCAAGTACCCGTATCGCACTGTGGTAGTCGTGGCGATCCAGCCCCCTCCCATGAAGGCGAACATTCCGATCAACACAGCTACCGGCACCAAACTAAAGGCAGCCGGAAAAAGGGACTACTGGCGATAACACCCAGCGTTTGTAGACCGGCTTGGTATGACGAGGCTTCACTTGAGGCATGGCGGCGACACGGAGGCACACGAACATATAACCCAGGGAAGCGCGGCAGTATGTTCCGTAATGCGTGAGGGCTGGAGGTTATTTCTGCTTACCCAGAATCGCGAGCTGCTTTACTGGGAGCTTCGGTCCATTGGAAGACATTGTGGAGTCACCGAACGTGAAGAGCCAGAGAGCACGGCGGGAAGGTGTCTATTGTGTAAGGGATGTATGTAACTAGAGGATTTCGTTCTGCAGGATAGGAGATCTGGAGTAGATCTTGTCCAGAAACGACTGATGCAATGATCTCCAGTCAACAAGAGCGGAACTTGTGGATTCTCGGACAGTGTTTGCAACCAATAGAGAACAATAGGCAACGACGCGGCGGTCGGAACCAGGAGATTTTAAGCTGCGTCGCGATGCGAGGGATCAAGACGACAAAAGAGTATAAACATAGGGGAAAGTCACAGTAAACAGGACAAGAGAAACCACCATCTTTTGACTGACGGCCGCCGCCCCACAAGGAACGGGTTTTCAGAAGGCGAGTCACCGGGCCGCAAAAGAAGTGGGACCCTGGCGGTCGTCGACGATGGTGCGTATTGTTCGAGATGTCCACTCGAGGTCCACTCGGATCTCGCAGAATTGCAAGCCAGGAAAACCTAGGCTGCACAGCCCGGCCTCGCCTAGTGTTACAGGGCGCGCATAGTTGGCCGGTCCTCCGCCGATTCAACCCAGCTTCTGACGGGCTGTGGCCGAGACAAGGCGGCACAGAGGGGCACAGAGGGGCGGTCCAGGAGGGAGATGCACCCCAGTCTCGGCTGCTGTGAGGGGCGCTCCATAGGGACACCGCTTTTGTGCATGATCGAGACCGGGTCGACGACTCGCAATCGCGGACTACACATGCGGTCTTTTCCGCCTCTGGCAGTGTCATCTGGGCGATTGCAGCTGCATGTGCATATGTTGATTCGTGTTGTGTGTGTGTGTGTGTGTGTGTGTGTGTGTGTGTGTGTGTGTGTGCGTGTGTGTGTGCGTCTGAGTGTGTGTACACTGCCGTACTGTAGTGTTGCACACCCAACCCGCCGGCCGGTCCGTTGTCGGCCGTGTCAAAGTTGTAGAAGGAACGGGATGGGTTGTATTTCATGCGGGTTCAGTCCCATGACCCCAGGACGCCCTTGACGGCGGACGGCCTGACAGCCTGAACGACCACACTGAGCCACAGTCCAAAAGATGACGTCGCCCCGCTTTTCCGTTGCAAGGCTATATGTACGCCGGATCTCAGCAGGCTTTGCTGATCCACACTTGCGGCAGCGCTTATTGGTCGCGACGTTTGGACATGCCTTGCCGTTGCAGGCAAGACGCCGATGTCGAGATGGCTGCACCCAATGTTGTGACCCTGAGTTCTCATTGGAGATGCGGGCTCCTGCTCCACCCATGCGCCCTTGGTCCCCAGACGCAGCGGAGGCGGCTGCTAGTGGAGGTTCATCTTGGCAAACATGGACGACAGCCGTGGTCACGACCTGGACTTGAATGCGAGCACCGAGTCCCGAGTCCCGAGTCTCTTGGTTCCCAAAACAATGGCCGGGAAGATTTCTTGATGGTAACGGCGTGCTGACCTGACAAGGCTATGCTGTGAAGCAAGATGACATCATTGCGATTGCGTTTTCAATGCCGGAAAAGGTTTGCACTTGTCGTTGCATGCATGCGGCGAATGCAGGGAACATGGGAAGCTTGTTCTGTCCACAAGTGAGATGCGGTGACTCCTTGTGAAGTCCAACATCTCGGTGGTTGGATGGGTCGCCTCTCTTGCATTTCACAACCAGATGCAGCTCGGCTCCGAGGTGTCAGGTCAAGCTTTCCTGGCCAGACACTATGCTAGACTAGACTCCCCAGTATCTGACTTCTGGGGCGATCCATGCATGTGAAAATACACTTGTCACACCGGCAGGACTGCGGCTGTGCACAAGTGCCCGGGTTGTCAGTCCTCATGTCGACCCGAGAGACGTCTAGCCAACTCTATCCTCACATACATGTCCGCCTTGGGCGGCAGAGGATATTATCTTTCGCATGTCGCGCACGCTTAGAGATGACCTGCGCCAAAGTCACGCTCATGCTACGCCGAGGGAAGGGCAAACGGTTGGAATACAACGCAAGTAGACATAGTGCTGAGGATATGCCCTACTGCCAGTGAGCCTCGCGATACTCCTGTCCGGGGAATTGGGGTGGAGGCTGGAGCTGGTGGTACGGGCAGACCAGAGAAAGATGTGGACTACTATGTAGATTTGTGAGACGGTGATTGTCTGTTTGGTCGAGCTCCGAGGGTCTGGCCCGAACAGGCAGCTCGGTGAGAGCTGCCGGTGAGAGCTGCCCGCAGTCGGCAGCGGTTTGCCGGGACGCCATGATGTCAACCGGGTCTGTTGATAACGACATCGAGCTCACGGCATCCAACAGCACACAACCGAAGCTCCCCACCTGTTAGTGGGAGTGTAACGCTGCCATTCACTTCCTTATCATCAAACCCACAATTGTGAGACTGCCGGTGAACCACATCAGCCCGCACTGGAAGCGAAGATACGTGTATATCCTGTAGCCTAGGTACCAAGAAGCTGTGCTCGGTGAGTTTCTCCTCGGTTCAGACTTCACCTGTGGCTTGCGGCTCCTCAACGGCCGTGCAACACTTTGCACGACATTTCGACGCCACACAAGAAGACGAGGTGTTCTACAGTCACACCATCATCTATCATGCGACTGACAGGCAAAGAAAAGACGGGCCATAACATGGTCAACCCCGAAAAGATGGCCGACGAGCACACGCCTCTCATCTCAACCGTGAGGACGGCTCCTCCGCGGCAGCGCTATCCTCATCACGTCGTGCGCCGCTTCTGCACCATTGCCCTGTCCTGTAGCCTTATTGCCCTGTTTGCCACCTTTCTCTTCGTCTTTGGCTTCGCCGATCCACTCGAGCGTCATGGCCACGAACGGCAGTTCTCGTGGCCCGGCTGCAAGGGCCGGCACCTAAGCTACGAGGAGCTCAAGAGGATCCTGCTCGATACCCCAAGCAGTGAGAAGGCTGAGGAATGGCAGAAGTACTACACCGAAGGGGCTCACCTGGCAGGCCAAAACTACTCTCAAGTCAGTGTTATACCCCACCCGATCCATCTGCTTCTCGTGTGATCTGGTATCTCATCGTGACAACAGGCGCTGTGGACCAAGGAGAAGTGGGCAGAATGGGGCATGGATTCATCCATTGTCTCGTACGATATCTATCTGAACCGGCCCGTGGACCACCGTCTAGCGATTCTGGACAAGTCAGGGAAGGTGTCATTCGAGGCCTCGCTGGTCGAGGACGTCCTGGACCAAGATCCCACTACCGGCTTTGACACAAGCATCCCAACGTTCCATGGCTACTCTGCCAGCGGGAACGTGACGGGCCAATTTGTGTATGTGAACTACGGAACGTACCAGGACTACGAGGATCTTGTCAAGGCTGGCATTGACTTGGACGGGAAGATCGCCATCGCCCGCTATGGCGGCATCTTCCGGGGCCTGAAGGTGAAGCGAGCCCAAGAGCTCGGTGCTGTTGGCATCGTGCTCTACTCCGACCCGGGTGACGACGGAGAGGTCACGGAAGAGAAGGGCGTTGAAAAGTACCCCAATGGCCCCGCGCGTCAGCCCAGCAGCGTGCAGCGCGGAAGTACCCAGTTCTTGAGCTTCTCCCCTGGCGACCCGACTACGCCTGGCTATCCCTCCAAGCCTGGCGTTCCTCGGGGGCCCACCGAGCCATACATCCCAAGCATCCCCAGTATCCCAATCTCCTACGAGGACGCGTTGCCTATCCTCAAGGCTCTCAACGGCCACGGTCCTTCCGCCAAAGACTTCAACAAGTACTGGCAAGCCGACCTGGGCCTGGGATACAAGGGCGTGGACTACAGCATCGGCCCGTCACCTGAAGACGTTGTCATCAACCTCTACAACAAGCAAGATTACATCATCACGCCCAACTGGGATGTCATTGGCATCATCAACGGGTCCATTCCCGACGAGGTCATCATTGTGGGGAACCACCGTGATGCTTGGATCGTGGGAGGGGCAGGTGACCCCAACAGTGGATCGGCTGTTGTCAACGAAGTGATTCGCAGTTTCGGAGAGGCCCTCAAGAAGGGTTGGAAGCCGCTGCGAACAATCGTGTTCGCCTCTTGGGACGGTGAGGAGTATGGACTGTTGGGAAGTACCGAGTGGGTGGAAGAGTATCTGCCTTGGCTCTCGCACGCCAACGTGGCCTACCTGAACGTCGACGTTGGAGTCCGGGGCCAGGACTTCCATGCCTCCGCTGCTCCTCTCCTCGACGGCCTACTTTACGACATCACTGCTCAGGTGCCATCTCCTAACCAGACCATCAAGGGCCAGACAGTCTATGACACCTGGGACAAGAAAATCAGCACGCTGGGCAGCGGAAGTGACTACACGGCGTTTCAAGACTTCGCTGGTATTCCCAGCATTGACTTTGGGTTCGGCGCTGGGCCCAAAGATCCAGTCTACCACTATCACTCCAACTACGATAGCTTCCACTGGATGGCTGAGTTCGGTGACCCGGGGTTCGTCTATCATCGGACCATGTCGCAGATCCTCGCCCTCGCCACGGCCAAACTCGCCGATGAGCCGGTGCTCTCCTTCGAGGCGGCCACCTACGCCACAGCCCTTGACAAGTACGTCGGCAGGATTGAGGAGAAGCTGGCGGCCGCAGCCATCCAGTCAGAGCCCACAGATAAGGATGGGATTCTTGCGATGCGCGGCAGCGTCATCCGCCAGGAGGTGGAGGCCACAGGCGAAGCTGCTGGTTTCCGCAACAGCCTCGTGAAGCTGCATGAGGCCATCTCGGGCTTGGTGACCGAGGCGACCAAGTTGGACGCCAAGAAGGCTGAGCTGCAGAAGGAGGTCAGCGAGGAGGTCCCTTGGTGGAAGTGGCCCAAGAAGCTGAGACTCGGGTATGAAATCCGCAAGGTCAACACGAAATACAAGTACCTAGAGAGGGATTTCATCTATCCAGAGGGCCTGGATGGACGTCCGTGGTTCAAGCATGTGGTCTTCGCGCCAGGTTTGTGGACTGGCTATGCCGGAGGTAGGAGCCCCCTCTCCCCCCCCCCCCTTCACGACCATCCTCAAGTGATGTCCTATACGTTTCCATTCGTTCCCCTCCCTTTCACATTCACAAGAGAGAGAGTTCCTGGCTGACCTCATATACAGCTGTCTACCCTGGGCTGGTGGAGAGCATTGATGCGAAGAACTATACCAACGCGATCCGCTGGTCTGGTATTATTGAGGACTCGGTGAAAACGGCTACTGCCAACATCAAGGTTGGTCACCATGGCTAGATGATGAGCCAGTATAGGATCTAGTACCATACATTTTGGAAGCGAAGATAGTTTGAGTATCATGCCGTCGAGGCATTGAATGAAGTGGCAATTTTGTCGCCCTCACTAAACCGAGGACCAATGCCTTGGTGCAAAATTGATTCTATCTTAGACTTCAGGAACACATCACGCCACTTGCACCGAACCGGCATTTATAACAGCGCTGGCTGCGCCTTTGCGAGAGTCTCAAGCTCGTGTAGGTTCAAACAATTACCTAGGTACTTAGTAACGTACACGCGAAGCACTGTGCTGGCCAAGGTCGAACGAACCAGTGCTACTGAAATGCCCATTAAGTAGCAGTGACTCACCGTCCATCACGTACGATGTCTAATAGTCTGGTGGACGAGCACCATACGTCTGTCTCCACCTTACGTCTCGGCTTCTGCTTTCTCCTCACCAGTCGTCTCGCGGTCGCACCGCTTTGGACATGTCCAGGCCAAGCGCCAAACGCGGCAGGTCCTCGTGATTCGCTTCTCCAACACAGCCAGGGGCCTTCCCGGCGTGCACTGAGGGCCCCTGACCTTAATGCACGTCATTAATACAGTAAGATGGCTCATGCCGTCGCCATGGGGTAGCTTGGCCATTGTTTGTCTTTTGGTTGTGCAATCAACAAATCATTCCTTTGCGACTCTGTTGAAAAAACAACAGAGGCTTGACGAAGCCTGCTGATGAGAAACGGACCAACCAATGTCTTGAGAGCACGAGTTGATCCATCATGAGCGACCGAGGATCAGCGAGCCGCCGCGGCGGCAGCACCAGGGGGCGCAGCTCATCCCGCTCCGCAACCTCATCGGCACGCTCCTCGGGCGCATTTGAGCGTGAGTATGACCAGCACCTGCAACCGCACAACCAGCTCTATGCCAACCGCTACAACCCCAGCCTGCGCTCCGTCGGGTCGCGCGTGTCTCTGGGCGACCAATTCGCCACGACCAGGAGGGAGTACGAGTTTGGCTTTGACGATGGCGCATCCTTCATCACGACCGATGCAGAGGCGGAGACTGACCAGGACGACACGCTGACGGGCGCTGGGAGCTTCGACGGTGTCATCGTCACTCCCCCCGCGTCGCACCGTGGTGCAGGCAATGCGCCGCGACAATCAGGGCCAGAGAGAATGCGTCGCTCACATTACGAGCTGTTGTCGGTCCCGGCGGGAGACGAGGCATCAGACAGGGACATCCGTCGGGCTTACTTCCGACTCTGTGATATTCTTCGCTCAGACAGCATCCCGCCGCAATACCAAGATGTGGCTGGGCGATATTTCGGCCATGTCCAGGTTGCGTTTGAAACTCTAATTGGCAAGCACAGCAGAGACGACTATGATGCCTCAGTACTAGACGACGAGCTCGAGGAGGCTACATTATCCTCTGACGAGGGGGGTGATGATGGTGTTGACGGCGACACACGACAGGCTGGGAGGACAAATCATCGACTGGTGCAGGAACTGCGGCGCCAGCAAGAGCGCGAACCAACAGAGATAGGATTGCACGTGGATGTCACAAGTCACCGACGGCTGTCCCCTCAACGTGGTCTGCCGGCGACTTTGTCTCTCACCCAGACTTCCGTCACTTCAATTCCAATTCCCGCTATCAGCCAGCTTTTGAAACCAAAGCTGCGGCAGATCCGAGGGACCCTGAGCGGTGCGACACCCTCGGCCCTGGCGAGAGACGACAACGGCGAGCTCTACTGCACCAACCCAACGGTCACCATCACATCCTCAATCTTTGCAGCAGATGCAACACGAGACTCCCTCCTCCCTCCTGCTAGCGTGCTCGGCCGTCCACAAAACCTCAATGCCGACTCGTTCCCAAGAGACCGACATCTACAATGGTTCTCACTTTACTTTGCACCAACGCTCAATCTCAAGCTTCGACAGGAGGTCTTCAGGCGAGAAGCCCGGCTCTCGGAGGCTGCGCTGCGACGAACACTCCCAGATGCTGTGGTCGAGTTTGAGACCGACACCCTCAATACTGCATCACTCACTGCGAGAGCTTCACATGTGCTGCGCTTCAGCGCCGACGACCAACCGGTCGAGCCACTGCACACCGAAGTGAGCGTGTCAGTGAGCCGCGCATTACCAGCCGCCAGCTACGAGCCGAGATTTGGGCTCGGCCTGCACATGCGTGTGGGAGGTCACAATGGCGGCACAGTATTCGCCTGTGCGGATAGTGGCACTCCATCTCTCTGGGACAGCTTGTCGCCTTCCTTCAAGGACTCTGTGAGGAGAAGGCTCGACCAAGACTCAACCGGGGCTTCCTGGCGTAACTACATTGCCCGCATTTCGCAGATTCTTGGGAACTACTACAGCCCACCCACCCTTGAAGTCGGATACAAATTCGGTGCTTTCTCTGAAGATACCTTGGGACTACGCTCCGGCCGCCCGTTCACGAAGCCAGCGGGCAGCGGCCTGCGACGGCTGGACGATAGTGCGGGTTTCAGTGGTCCAGGCAAAGGAGGATCGTGGACAATTTCCGGCGCATTGACCCCTGGCGGGGTGGCTGGATATCTGAGGTTCGGGAGGAACCTGCTGTCATCCCCTACTGAGCTGGAACAGAGCCTGATTCCGAATCGACTGAGGGGCTTACTCGGCTGCCGCTTCGAAGCTGAACTATCCACGTACAAATCCAGGCCGCACAACATTCGTGGCCGGATACGCTCGCTGGGCAGATCCGAGATCAGCCAGCTTGCCGTGCGCGGGCTCAAGAAGTTCGGAAAATCGTCGAAAGTAGGTCTCGAGATGTCCGTGAACAGCACCAGCAGCAGT
Organism: Diaporthe ilicicola; assembly: GCA_023242295.1. NCBI lineage: Eukaryota > Fungi > Ascomycota > Sordariomycetes > Diaporthales > Diaporthaceae > Diaporthe > Diaporthe ilicicola. Next base: position 90,270 of record JALPVH010000115.1, on the reverse strand, counting down.
GTGGTACTGTCACTGTACTACTCCACAAAGAACAACAAGTGCCTGACCGTGCCGTTGATGCTCTTCCGGGACCAGCCTGCCCACCACCAATTCCTGACCAACGTCCTCCTGTGGGCAGGCTTCCTACCGGCCCTGGCCCTCGCGGTACTTGACCGCTCTCGGGCCTTCCTACCCCAAGCGGACGCCGTCTCGCGAGAGGAGAAGGGCACGCGCGCACAAAAGGTCCAGAGATACATCGCCACCCGCCGCGCCGAAGCAGACGATCTCGTCGCCCTCCTCGCCGAGCCCATCTCGCAAAGGCAGCGGGCCCAGCGCGAACGCGGCGGTCTTGTGGTCCTGAGCGCGAAGTACGGGGTCCTCCTCGACAGCCCGCCTGCCTCGGCTCCCTCTGAGCCGGCCACTGGTGCCGGCGCCCTCCACTTGGGGCCCAACTGGGCCTCCCCGGAGGAGGTCGCCGACGTTACTGTGGCGCTGGCGGCGCTGGTAGATGACGACGGGAGCCTGCACATCCCCGAAGGGCTGAGGAAGAGCAGGCTCCTTGGCTTCTGGGATCCCAGTCCCAGGCGGACAAAATGTCTGCTCGTGAGGTACCTGTTCCGGGGTCAGGAGAAGGTGAAGGAGGTCATGGGGAGGGAGGAGCTGGCGCTGCCCTGAATGAGACTGGGAGGGTCATTTGTATGACGTGATGAACTTCATGTCTCAATAGCTGCATGGGTTGACGTTGTACGAGAAAATATGACGGGCCTGGGTTCTTGTTGTACATTTGTTTGCGAGCCTGGCATCAACAGCCTCGCTGTTTTGTCTGATAAATACACCTCTCACAGATTGACCCCTGAGTCACTCCCACGCTGGGCAGTCATGGGTGCAGGTGAACTTTCAGGGTGAGCATTGTCCAACTTTTTGCGAATCAGATAGGCGTTCAGTGCCCTCGTGCTCCTTCTGTGGTCTGCCAGCTTCACCGTACATCAGGTCATCGACAAGAAGTCCCCAACAAGGGGTGATAGAACTAATTCTGACAATGTCGTCCGGTTTGAAGGCTTATTGTCAGGGATCCTATCAAGGACCGTGTCGCCTCCGGAGGAAATGCGCTCTAGGATCGGCCTTCAGGCGGAGTGTAGGTAGCCGGCTGCCGTAACATGTCGATGTAGTTGTACGGCGTAGAACCGCTTCGGACACGAAAAGGAAGCACAAAGTCTGCGAAATACCGGGCAATGATCCAAATGCGATTCTTCTGGGATTTACTCGCATGAACTGGCCTCGATCTCGCACCCAAGCACCAGTACCATGAAAGGGAGGGGCTAGCAAGGCGGCGAGGATGACAAACCCTGCGTTTTGTTAGCAACGCCTGGTACAAGTCAGATTGAGGAATGGGCAATGTCGTGTGCAGGGTCGACCACAGTAGAGAATTCAAAGGACTCAAGTGCGACGATTCTCAGATTCCAGACGTCTAGTCAAAACATGATGATGCCCTCCTCCGTCGACTCCTAGGAGCCCCACGCCAGATGTCCCACAAATCAAGATCAATTCAATTTGGGTAGACTAGCTCCCACAGGACCCTCCATACACAACCCATGATATATCCCAATTTTTCAGTACCGAGCCAAGTCCAGCACGCCATAACTCCCTTGGAAACCATGCAATTTAGATCGCGCCCGAACACGAGTTCATACTTAGGCATAAAGCTTCTTCTCGTAGGACTCCATGTTGACACCACCCTCGAGCTGGGCGCTGGCGGTTCTGATCTCAAACCGCACAACACTTTCCTGGACGCCTTGGTGAAGCTCGTGCAGGCTCTTGATTCCGGCGTCTTGCATGGAGTGCTTCAGGCCAGCCGCAAGGTAGGGCACAAACTTGGTGATCGAGCCACGGTGAGCGACAGCACCAGCGACACCCTGGGCAACCAGGACGCTGTCCCCCTCGGAAAAGTACCGAGCTGTTCCGGCGTTGCTCTTTTGGCTGTCGGCGCCACCACCTCCAGCCTTCTTGTCCTGCATCGCATCAATGCTGCCCATACCACGGTATGCCTTGACCAGTTTGCCCTCTCGGGACACAAACGAGGTTCCAGGAGACTCGGTGGTACCAGCCAGCAGGCCACCCATCATGACGGTGGAAGCGCCGAGTGCAAGACCCTTGACAATGTGACCAACGTTCTGGATACCACCGTCGGCAATGCATGGCACGCCAAATCTGGCAGCAAAAGCACTGACGTTGTAGACAGCGGTTGCTTGAGGACGGCCGACAGCCATGACCTCCTGGGTGATACAAGCAGAACCGCTGCCCATACCGATACGAAGACCATCGACTCCAGCAGCAATCAGAGCAGCAGCCTGCTCCCTAGTCACGACGTTTCCGCCAATGACATCGAGTTCGGGGAACTCCTGCTTGATCCACTTGATCATGTCAATCTGGAACATGCTGTTTCCCTGGCTGCTGTCGAGGATGACAATGTCAAGGCCAGCCTCGACAAGCCCGCGCAGCCGGATCTTGTCCTCGGGTCGGGTGCCGATGGCGGCAGCGCAGATAAGCTGCTTGGAGTCGGGGAGCTTGGAGGCGAGAGGGAAGTTGAGATTCTTGCGGAGATCGGAGCGGGAGATCATAGAGACCAAGTTGCCATCCTTGTCGACAATTGGCAGCTTGCCCTTCTTGGACTTTGCCAGGATGTTGTTGGCCTCTGCGAGAGTCACGCCCTCCGGGGCAGTGATCAGCTCAGTGACCATGACGTTTGCGACAGGCTGTTCATCGACGTCCTCGAACTGCAGATCTCGGTTGGTGACAATACCCAAGAGCTTGGAGCCAAGCTTGCCATTGTCTGGAACCGCACATGTTAGCTATCTGCTTGCCTGATGACACTGTCTCTGTTGTTCATGCAAATGTAATATAGCAGGAATGTCATTGAAACAAGTTTCTCCCCATGACGGCGACCGTCGATACGGTGGAACGAAAGTTATAAAAATTGGGATTATAATCATGATGCTGGTATGAAAATCACGGGCAGTTGACCGGGAGGGAGAGGCTCACCAGTGACAGGGAAACCACCAAAACCCCACTTCTCCTTCAGCGCCTTGGCCTCGCCGACAGTAGTTTCCTTGGTGATCAGGACGGGATCGTTGATGAAACCGTTCTCGAATCGCTTGACCCTGCGGACCATGTCGGCCTGGGCCTCGGGGGAGCAGTTGTGGTGGATGACACCGACGCCGCCCTGCAGGGCCATGTGGATGGCCATCTCGTGCTCAGTGACAGTGTCCATGGGGGAGGAGACAAAGGGCGTCTTGAGGGTGATGCGCTTTGTGACGGGGGCGTCGAGAGTGACATCGGAGGCGGGGAAGCCGATGTAGCCTGGCAAAAGCAGGAAGTCGTTGTAGGTCAGGCCTCCGTGAACCTTGGCGTTCATCAGGTCCTGAATGCCGAGTCCATCGCGGCTGTCGTAGTCCTTGAGGATCTCCTCGGCCTTGGAATAGTCAAGAGCCTTGGACACGCCGTTGACGGGGGTAGCACCGTTTGAGGAAGGCATTGTGATGTTGGCCAGGTCTGTCCCAGGTACCCAATTCAATGATTGTGGCAGAGCGCTAGCCAAGAAGGAGACGAGACGATGGGTGGTCAGCTGTCTTGTCTTCTCGACGGGGAGGGTTTCCCAAGAAAGAAGAAGAAGAAAAGAAGAGCAAGCCAAGGTTGTGATGCTCTTGCATTAAATCGATTTTTTTTCCCCCCAGTGAGGACCCCTGCTTGCTGCCAAAACTTGACGCGCCTACCCCACTTTCGCGACTTTCTGTGTTGAATCTGATCTTATCGATACCAGTATCGATACGATACTTATCGATAGCGCGACAGGTCTCTGTCAGCATGTGGACCCTTCTAGACAAACGGCAGCTACGGTACCTGGTACCTGGGCACAGCAGCGTAGTCCCTTGCAGCTGAGCTGCATCTTCTCGCCATGGCCAGATCGAGGATCTGCTCGCCCTCGAAACCAAGTGCCACCCCAGAAGCAAATATTAATAATGGCATTGTCCTGTCTCAAGGTGCGAGTGAGTAGAGTGATGAGTGAGGGGTCAGAAGTCTGGCCCTTGAATGGTTGTGTTCCGGCACGCAGCAGTGCCCAGGTGGGTCCTTTCCCTATCCCCAGCCACCTCAGCACGCTCGGGATCGAACAACAGCCCCGATCTTTTCCTCGCCCGGTGGACCCAATTGGAAGGCGTGAGAAACTCTGGCAGACTCTGATCGATTTGATGGTGCTTGCTCGAGGTTTTTTTCTTCTTTCTTTGTGTCTTTTGTTTGTCTCTATTTATACCGCTGATCTGAAGTTGGTCCAAACCGCTCAGCCCACCTGGGGTGACGTCTGATTTTCTTTTTTGGGGCTGTCAGTCTGGCGATCGCCGTGTCGCTGCCGGAGCAACCATCGCGCGTCAAAACTGTAAACAAGGCTAACGAACCCCCGCCCCTGCATTTTTCTCCATACGGTGCCATCCTGCTGCCGTGACTCTGTGTCTGGCAGGGATCCTACATACTTGCCCGAGAACCGAAAGCTGGTGGCTGGTAGAGAGTGCCCTGCTCGCATCTGTACATACCGTCGCCGTCGACTGATTCCATCCCATCGGCATCAGGCTCTTCTCGTCGCCGCATCGGTCATCTTTTCCCTCCACCCAACATCACTTTGCACGATATCATCTCCTTTTTTTTCTTTTTTTGCGCAGTGCGCGCCCTCATGTCTCATAATACGCGTCGCTGCTGGAGTTCGTTTGCGTGCTGATCGGTGCGCCTCCTTGCACTGTGCCGGCCCTGCTTCCTTCCAGCTTTTCTTGGTCTGCTTCCTCTCGACACCCAGCTCGATATCTCCAGCCCGTTCGACTCCACCACTAATCCACACTGGTGACCACATCAGGCTCTGGGGTGATTCCTTTGCAACAACCAATTGCCTGCCTGCCTGCCTGCACAGTCCCTAATCCCCCGACACACCAGCATCTCCAATGAGGACTGAAAGTCTCTAATGTTTTTCCCCGTCTCGAAGTCCGACAGCCTCCAAATCGAGCGACCTCGCTCTCGGTGTTGATAGCGCTTTTTGCACCATGTCGTATCGACCCCATCCTCTACGGCAAACACATACAGCTGATTATCCAGTCGACCGCCACTCGTCGACAACATCGTCGGCTTCTTCGGGCTTTTCCTTCTCCTCCGGCCAGTTCGACTTAAGTCGCACCACCACTCAGTCGTCTTCAGCATCCAGCGGTTATGGATCCATGGGCCACAAGCGCGGCAAGAGTGAGGCCAATGGCCGGCTCCCTCCTTCGCCCAAGAGCCCAGATACTCGTCCGCAGTCCAGCACGGGGAATATGTACAGCGCCGCAAGGCAATCGCTGAGACCACTTCCGCAGCCTCCCGTCTCAGCGCCGACCACCCCTCCTCGCGACCCCTATCGCCATGACCGGGGCCAATCCATCGACATCGGAAAGCTGGCACATTCTGAAAAGGAGCCCTCCTCTCCCATTCCACCATCTAGACCCCGAGCTTCCACCATCCGCCCAAATTCAATGGTTATGACACGCTCCGACGGTATCTTGCCGGGGCCCGCCCGTCTCCCCACACCACAAGCACCTCTTCACCAACCCCATGCCGCACAGCTCGCCAGGCCGGATCTTTTGACCATGGGCAGGTCATCCACAAGTCAGCTACGCACTTTGTCCAAGTTGGCCCAGTCCGGTGAGGCAGACGAGCTCGCCATCATAGCTCCTGCGCAGCAAGTTGTCGGCCTGCGCGGTCGTCGCAGGCTGCAGAGAGAGCCAGGATCAGGGCCTGCCGGGCAACGAACCAGTACCTACGGTTGGGAAGGCAGAAATTGGATGGACAAGCAACGACAGTTCCTGCAAGCATACGAGTATCTATGTCATATCGGAGAGGCCAAAGAGTGGATCGAAGATGTTATTCACAGGTCAATCCCTCCAATCGTTGAGCTTGAGGAGGCGTTACGAGACGGCGTCACGCTCGCTGAGATAGTTGAGGCGCTCAACCCCGATAGGCGATTCAGGATATTCCGACATCACCGACTCCAGTACAGACATTCCGACAATATCGCCATCTTCTTCCGCTATCTGGACGAGGTCAACCTGCCGGATCTGTTTAGATTCGAGCTGATCGACCTCTACGAAAAAAAGAACATCCCCAAGGTCATATATTGCATTCACGCTCTGAGTTGGCTGCTCTTTCGCAAAGGAATAGTTGACTTCCGTATCGGCAACCTCGTCGGACAGCTTGAGTTCGAGCACCATGAGTTGGAGGCTATGCAGAAGGGTCTGGACAAGCTCGGGGTCAACATGCCCAGCTTCGGTACTATGGGTGCCGATTTTGGCGAGCAAGCACCGCCTGAACCCGTGGAGACTGAAGAAGAGAGAATAGAGAGGGAGCTTTCAGAGCACGAAAACGTAGTTCTCGAATTGCAAGCTCAGATCAGAGGCGCCATGTGCAGGATGGCTTTGGGCAGAGTCATGCACGATCTCTGGGACACGGAAGGTCGTTTGATCGATCTTCAGTCACGTATCCGTGGAGACTGGACCCGCCAAGTAATTGGATACAGACTGCAAATGAGACGCTTCGCCGTCAACCTCCAGAGCGCAGCCCGAGGCTTTCTCGTCCGCCGGAGGCAAATGCAGAAAGACAGGCTCTGGAAGAACACGGAAGGCGACATCCTCGAACTGCAGAGCATGATACGGGCTGCTAAAGTCCGTAGCGAGGTACGCGACGTGCGTTCTCAACTGGCTCGAGTATCCGGGCCTGTTCGCGATGTTCAGGCGGCATTCATGGGCTACCTAACCCGCCAGAACATCGTTCGCCAGAAGCAGGAGACGGCTCGCATGGCTGGCCCTATTGTTGGGTTCCAGGCTGCTCTCCGTGGAGCGCTTCTGAGGAACAGGTTGGACGACGACCAGGAACTCCTTGCAAGACAGGCTCAGGCCATCACTGGCCTCCAGGCCGCCGCACGTGCAATGCTGACTAGAAAACAGGCCGCCGTGCAGAGGGAGACTCTTCAACATTACACCCCGGAATGGGAGTCTCTCCAAGCTGCTTGTCGCGGAAGGAAGGCCAGAATGGCTGTCAAAGAATCCAAGTCAGAACTCAGCCAGCACTCGTCAGCAATAGAGGCGCTGCAGGGCTGCATCCGTGCAGCTGCTGTCCGTAGGGACGTTGCGGAGCTTCTTGATGGTCTGAGTGACCACGAGCTTGAAGTAACCGACCTCCAGTCCGCCATTCGGGGCATGCTACAACGGCAGCAACTTGCCAACGACCGCCAGGTATTGGCGGAACAAACGCCCTTCATTACTAAGTTCCAAGCGTGCATACGTGGTGATCTATTCCGCGCGAAGCACTTCGCCTTACTGGAGGAGCTCGAATCTCATGAGGACACCGTGATCGATCTGCAATCACTGATAAGGGCTGCGATGCTTAGAGAGAACGTGGGTTTCCTCATCGGTGCGCTCGAGGAGGAGGAGGAGTCCATCGTCGCCGTTCAGGCCGCCGCCAAAGCCTTCATTGTTCGAGCAAAGTTCGAAGAGAAGAAGCGATTCTTCCACGAGAACATGCAGAAAGTCGTCAAGATCCAGAGTTTCGTCAGAGGAAAGCTTCAAGGCGAGGCCTACAAGAGTCTTACCACTGGCAAGAACCCACCGGTCGGGGCGGTCAAGAACTTCGTTCATCTGCTCAACGACAGCGACTTTGACTTCCATGAAGAGGTAGAATTTGAGCGTATGCGGAAGACGGTGGTTCAGCAGGTCAGGCAGAACGAAATGCTTGAACAGTATATCGACCAGCTGGACATCAAGATCGCGTTGCTGGTGAAAAACAAGATCACACTGGACGAGGTCGTGCGACATCAGCACAACTACGGTGGACACGCAGGCACGCTCCTCGCGAACAGCTCCATGATCACGGCCAACCAGTTCGACCTCAAAGCCCTCAACAAAAGCTCCCGGAAGAAGCTCGACTTATACCAGCAGCTCTTCTTCAACCTGCAGACACAGCCCCAATATCTGGCTCGCCTCTTCAAGCGTGTCCGCGAGCAAGGCACCGCGGAGAAGGAATGCAAGCGCATCGAAATTCTGATGATGGGATTGTTTGGATATGCTCAAAAGAGACGTGAGGAATACTATCTCCTCAAGCTCGTGGCCCGCTCGATCAAAGAGGAGATTGAGGCATGTAATGCCATCCAGGAATACCAGCGCGGCAACTTCTTTTGGACGAAGCTTCTCAGCAATTATACCAGGTCTCCACGCGATAGGAAATACTTGAGAGACCTGCTCGGGCCCCTTATTCGGGACAACATTGTCGAAGACCCTGCGTTGGATCTGGAGAGCGACCCGATGCAAATATACCGGTCTGCTATCAACAACGAAGAGCTCAGGACCGGTCAGCCCAGCAGGAGACCGCTCGACATTCCCAGGGAACTGGCTATAAAAGATCCGGAGACCCGAGAACTGTTCATTGATCACCTCCGTGACCTTCGTGAAATCTGTGACCAATTCTTACTCGCCTTGGAAGACCTTCTTCCTCGACTGCCATATGGTCTGCGATATCTGTGCCAACAGATGTTCCAGTTCCTCTGCCAACACTTCAAGCGAGAGCCGCAGCAGCATCTGCTCCAGATGGTTGCACACTGGTTCTGGCGTTTCTATCTCTACAACACGTTGACCTCGCCGGAGAACGTCGGCGTAATCGAGAAACAGCTCAGCCCTCTGCAAAAGCGCAATTTGAGCGAGGTTGCAAAGGTGCTCGGGCAGGTTGCCTCCGGACGACACTTCGGTGGCGAAAACGTCTACCTCCAACCACTCAACGCTTTCATCGGAGACTCCATTGAGCGCCTGGCCCACATCATGAGGGAACTGATCTCAGTGCCCGACGCTGAAAGCACATTCGACATTGATGAATTCAACGACTTGTACGCAAAGAACAGGCCAACACTTTACATCAAGATGAGCGACATTTTTGCCATTCACAACCTGGTGGCGACCGATCTCCCTTTTATCTGCCCCAATCGTGACGATGTGCTGCGTGAGATCATGCAAGATCTTGGTAGCGCCAAGAACAACGAGAATGAGATGACAGCTACGGGCTCATCCGACATCCAAATGTTCCTCACACCAAAGTTGCATGATGTTGATGACCCCGAGGCCGAGGCCAAGGCTTTGTTTATGGAGACGAAGCGATGCGTCTTGTACATCATACGCGTTCAGAGCGGTGCGCACCTCCTCGAAATCCTGGTCAAGCCAATCACACCCGAGGACGAGCGCAAGTGGGACATGGTGCTGCGTGAAGACTTTGCCGGAAATGACAACACCAGAGGTGCGTACTCTGATGCCAACATGGTCGACGTCACGAGGATGTCATACCACGAGCTCAAGCGGACAGCCCTTCAAAATGTCATGGCACTCGAGCATATGGGCCGGATTTCGAAGCATAACTACTACCAAGACGTGCTCAACGCCATCGCTCTCGACATCCGTACCAAGAGCCGAAGGAGGATCCAGAGGCAGCGGGAAGTAGAGGGAGTGCGGCTTACTCTCGGTAACCTGCACGAGAAGGCCAAATACCTCGAGCAGCAGCGGAAGAGCTATGATGACTACATTGAACAGGCCATGTCGACATTGCAGAAGAACAAGGGGTAAGTCTCAATCTTTGAACACCGTATAAGAATCATCAAATGCGGCATGCGCTAATCCCTGCCACAGCAAGAAAAAGTTCCTCCTTCCTTTCACTCGCCAGTACAACCACCAGCGCGAGCTCGAACGGAGCGGCCGCGTGCCCAAGTTTGGTTCGTACAAGTACAGCGCACGGCAGCTCATGGACAAGGGCGTGCTAGTCCAGTGGACAGGCACAGCGGACCGCGACTGGGACAAGATCAACCTTACCATCTCTTGCGACCAGGTCGGAGTATTCGCAATTGAGGGCTCGAGGGGACACATCCAAATTCCAGGTGCCAGTGCCTTGGTCCCTATAGAGGACCTGCTGCAGGCGCAGTTCGAGAGTCACCAGTTCATGACGCTTTTCGAAGGGAACCTGAAGCTGAACGTCAACTTGCTGCTGCATTTGGTTTACAAGAAGTTTTATAAGACTCAGTAATGAGTAATTGGTCGAGCCCGTACGAGAGGGCGCGTGCAAAAGCAAGACTTGCAGGTCGGAAATGAAGGACGAAGGATGACTTGGACGAGGACGAGAACAAGGATAACGACCATCGCTGGTCACAAGACATGACGCAGGAAATGAACTGTACAGGATGATGGGCAGAGATTTGGAAGGATGGACTCATGGATACCTTTTTACCCCACCCACGGGCAGAGTCGGTGTTCAAGGCGTGTTCTGCATTTGATTTCGAATTGAATTGATTACTGGAACCAGTGATTTACGTTTCAGAAAACGCTTAAGAGTGCGGACCGAGCCGGTTCATCTTATTGTTCCCCGTAGTATGACCGTTTACGTCGTTATACAGTTTTTAAAACGCCCGTTTCGCCCCTCATCTCCTGAACATCGCTCTCTCCACTGATCTCAACGCCAAGTAAGCCACGGCGCTGAAACCAAATGCCAGCTCAAAGCCAACATCGCCGCCGTATTCAGCACCGCACAGCCGCCCTATAGGTCCTGTGTACCAAACCTGTGCCATGCCCAGGACCGCCCCCATCACGCCAACCAAGAAGGCACACAGCGCGGCAAAGCCAGGGGGCAGCCTGCCCGGCGTGGTGTAGTCCTCGACAGCGTACCCACTGGCCCTGCGGAAGACAAAGTGCTCGGTCAGGGCGATGCCCTCGTAGATGGCCAGCCAGTAGCCGATGAGGAGCATGAAGTTCTCCAGGACGAGCTCGAAATTTCCATACCCAGGGATGGAGATGGCGACGTACACCGCCGTCGCCACCGCCGGCCAGACAAAGCGTGGGATGCGCTGGGTCTGCCTGGTCAGGACCTGAAGCGACAAGGACACGCTGTAGATATTTGGGCAGTTGTTGGCGACGATGCTCAGCGCCAGCACGGCCAGGCAGAACTTTCCGAACGCGCCCAGCCGCGGGATCAGCACCATGGCCAGGACCCCGCCGATGTGATTAACCTCGTATGCCTCCGCGTAGCCCTGGTCCAGGACCGAAGCCGTCATCACGGCGGTGCCGAGGAGCTCCGTGAAGACCAGCGAGAAGATCAAGCCGCCAAATGTCCACCAGAAGACGGCCGGCCTGGAGCGGTTTTCGGGCTGGTACACGGCGTAATCAGCGGCCATGGACGTCCAGCCGGTGGCAAAACCAAACACGCTCGCGGCGAAGCTGAGGACGAAGCCAGCCTCCGCTCTCCCGGTCGAGAGGGGCAGCAGGGAGTTGAACTTCCCCGAGGCCCCAAACTCCCCCGCGACAATGCAGAAGATGACCAAGACGGGCATCCAAGACCAGCGCTCGTAGGCGTGCACCAAGCGGTAGCCGAACGTGGTGATGAGAAGGGTGGACAGAGCTATGACCAGGATACCGGCCCAGCCTGGCAGGCCATGGGGCCCTGGGTTGATCGCGGCGAGAAGCTGGGCCCCGACTATCACATTGACTGAGGACCAGCCTATGCAGGCTAGAATGTTGAAGACGGCGACTTTGAAAGACAGTTGTGTCAGTCTTGGCGATCGTACAGTGGCATGAGATTCAAAGGGGGAAAATTAGAAGAAAGAAAAGGGACCTGGGCTGTGAGAGGGCCATGGTGCGACTCACTGAGTTTTACACCATAATAACCGAAGTAGAACCGCGACAGAACCATCTGGCGGAGGCCGAAGCGAGGGCCAAATGTCGAGAAGAAGCAGACTGGGAGGATCCCCAAGATGTTGACAAACACAATCGTCAATGCCGAGTCGACGAAGCCGAGCCCAAAGACGGGCTGTGCCAGGGCTCCCAAGGCGAAGGTCGAGACTGTCATGTTCGCTGACATCCACTGGCATCAAGGTCAGAAGGGTAGGATCTCGCCGGTGAAGCACGTGTCTCATCCATCTCGCTTCTTAGTCGTTTGAGGGGTGCTTACCAGAGTTCCAACATTGCTCACGCTCATGTCGGTCCTTTCATCAGGCAATACTCGCTCGATGCCCCGTTGCTCAACGCCAAACCTTCCGGCAGAGCGCTGGACTCTCGCAAAGAGACCCCTTTGGTGTTCATAAGCTGGTATCTTCCCCACGGCACAGCGTGCCGGTGCATCCTCAGCCTCACTGACAAGGTCCTTTCCTTCCATACTGTCCCTCTTTTCTATGTCTGAGTCTGACATGGGGAAGACCATCACAATGGTTTTCTCGCTTGAGATGCGATATTGCTGCGGAAAAGGCATAGAAAACAACTCCCCGGTTATCTGAACGGGCAAGTGATAAGGCTGGCTTGGCATAAAATACAGTTGATCGGGATCGTGCGAGCGGGTCGAAGGGGAGATAACATGCAAATGCGTATACTCAGGCACGGCAGCGTGCGATAACGATATTGGATTGGCTGGTATGGGGCGACAAGACGTGCCTTGATTTAAGAGAAAGACGACCAGGGGGTATTTTATATTCCGATAGCGAAATTTACACAAGGATAGACAAGAATATACCGCTCAGCAACTTCTGGCTGCACTGGTGGCGTCCTTTCTAGAGCTAAAGTTGTGGAAGCTCGAAGATGGGGGATGCGTGAGAGGATGGATGTTGTGATGCGCGACCATCGGCAATCTGCTGACGCGCCCCCCTGATCGAGACTCAGAGACGCACATCTCGTTGTCCCTTGCAGTAGACAAGTTCTCCGGCTGGGCCACTCGAAGGAGGGCATTGGCAGGGCATCACAGATGAGCTGTTACTAGCGACAAGCCTCATAGACATCGATCGCGTTTGGCGAAGTGTCAGGACGGGCGAACAAATGTCATTCAACCCCAATCAGGAAAAGGGATGGCAGAGTGCGTGCTCGGGCTTCTGCCGACTTGTAGCCCGTTTGCTGCCGGTTGGCATTATTCTGGTTGTGCAATAGACAGATCTTTGTGCTTTCTAATGAGACGATGCTTTCTGACCGTGAATTATGGGCACGACATGGTAACTGAGGTTCGAAAGAAGATACGGAGGCTCACCAGATACTAACTAACCACGCCTCCGGGATTCCGATTGACGGCTTTGGCATTGAAGAATGGCATCTTCTATCTCTGCAAGCTCAACTGTCGTTGTTTGAAGAAGCAGTCCGATCTCCATGCGAGGCCACACTCCAGTCCAGACAACCAATGGTGGGCTTGTCGGGTCAGACAGGAAGCCGTGCGTCCTTCCGTCTAGGGGCCTCCCTGCCTTGTCCGGTGTATCGACTGACCTAGAGTGGCTGGGTTGAAGGACTTTACACACGACCTCAATTGCTAATAGGGGTCGATCCTGTCGTACATAGCAGGTAGGTCGCACCTGTGCACCCTCCAACCAACGCTGTCGTACAATGCAAATCAGGGGTGAGGGCCTAGTTCCCAAGCCACTGAACATGCCGGCACTCGAATGCCCATTCGCTCCCTCAGGCTGCCCGGAAATGATTCCGTGGGCTAATTCTCTGGCTGTGCACCACTGAAGTGCTCGGCAGTCTCCATCTCAGACACAACCAGTGCCACCATCCATAGGCTCGTCAGTATCCAAGCTTTGGAGAGGCGAGCAGGGAACACACGTGCAGCCGTCAGGTCGTAGACCACACTGTGGTGAGCCTGCTTCACATTTGTGTGAAAACTTGCAGGCGACAGGAGCTCGCCGGGTTGACCTGACAGGCTCGGGTATATTTCCATCGTACTCTTTGGCGCGGTGAGGAGCTGGATTTCCTCGCTAGACCTATAAAGGTCTCGCAAAGTTGGGCTGCTTGTTGGGTGACGAGCTTTCAAAGCCAGGATTTCCGGGTTCAGCGAAAGTGACGCGCGAGACAAATCCCAGGTCGTGGCACCTAGTACCACTTCTTCACATCACATTGTAATGTTTGGGGCTCTCTAGTCGTTCTCAAGTGGCTAAGCGATGCTCTTGCCAAGGCCACTGTCGTAGACTCGGGGGGGGGGGGGCATTGCAATTTTGCTGCTTTGAGGGAAGTCGCAGCTTTTGATACAAACATTGAGAACGGCGAGCACTGCCTCCGAGGTGATGTACGCAGCCGGAGGGCACTTGCAGGCCCAGATCATTTCCGTCATGATATTGAATGTCGTCTTTCACAGGCCCACGTGAGCTGGCCCACGGGCCAAAATGTCCGAAAACCACAGAGGCAACACACTTTTTAATGTGATGGCCAGTGGAGCGGTCAGTCGGGCTTCCCTTCATCTGTCTGTGTGATACAGAATAGTGGCGACGATGTTAACATCTCAAACATGCAGACACGCTTTTCCGCCTTGTGCGACTGTGCCAAGTCGTGGTGAGTGCGCGGGTGGCCTATTGGCCAGTGCATTCACACCCCAAGAGCCGGGCGCGTCTCGCGAGAATGGGTGCGTCCCTCTTTCAGTTTCCAAAGAGTTACCAGTCCACGGCGGAGCCGGCGCCATGAACACAACGGTCGAAGGCTATGACTATGTCAACGGTGTAGTGCCCATAGAGGCCGGCCAACAGTTCGGAACATGCCGCAGAACTTGGCGGGATGGTGGGTCATCGCCTCATGCCTGCCTCATTGAAATGGCCACTGGCCCTGCTGTGCGATCGATGGCGACACTTGTACTGCAGGAGGCGTGTATTTTGTGGATGCCCGTGTTCTCCGTGAACGCCCTGGACGCGTACATGGGTGCTTCAACTTAGCACTCTAGGTGTCACAGCGTCGATCCGCCGGCGAGATCCCATGGCTGACACAGGAGCACTGCTGTTCTGGAAGGCCCCTGGCCGGACTGCGTGTTTGTTGAAGATAGTGGTGTCGTCGGAGCATGTCCTGACCTCCCTGGCCGGACTTCAGGAACAAAAGGCGCACTTGCATCTCAGGACACCAGCTCTCCAATGTCGAGTCGAATGCGTACCACGTACGTAGGCAACCACTCTCGTGAGGCCGCCAGCATCGGAGCGAGGCTCAGGTGGGAAGATGCAACATGAACGACAACGGCGACTCTCCACTGCCGACCTCTGCCAGTGTGGAAAATCTCGTCGCGTCACGATTGGACCGTGTCGGATCGAAGGGAGAAGGCAGGCCAGAGAGCACTGCCAGGGCAGGACCAGCTGCGTGCATGTGTCAAGCAAGCAGGCAATTGTGTTTGGTAATGACGAAACAGAGGCGACCATGTGACAGCCGCGATGGCATTGCTGCTTCCAGACAGACGTCTGCCGTTTGCGGTGATCAGCGCTTGCACAGGTGGCAGCAGTCCCGAGCAGCGTATCGCAGCTTCCCTGTCGAGGCAAACCTCCTTGTTTCGAGGCATACAAGCCTGCCCCCCAGTGTTCTTGACCGGGAAAGCCATGACGATTGATCCAATTGATCGGTCATCTTTCCGATTGCGCGATTCGGCCAAGGTGATCAACCAATGTGCATCAGCGTTTGCTGGCATTGAAAGGTTCCGTTTCACGCGTCGCGTCGCGACCCGCCCCCCATTTTGTCTTGTTACAGTAGATGGTCTACCTGCAGCAAGCCCCACAGTCGAGATATGCCTCATCTAATAAGGAGCTGATAATCAAACCTTAGATAATATCCCTGTAAGGCTGACGGGACACGCTCCTAGCCTGTCCGGCCCCACTGTGTCGCTTTGATCCACTTGAACATGACCCGAACACCTGCACTAGTTTCCCTGCTTATTAGCACGACAAAGGTGTACAAGCCTAGACTAGTGTGTTCAAAGTCAATGCTGAGACTGTCTTCTTTTTATTTCCTCGAACGGTCTTGATTCTCAGCGTAGAATACAGAATACTACTGATATCGACCATCTGATTCTGTCTCAAGATTTTGTCGCCTCAGGCCACCCGAACGATATCAGAAACACTCAAGTGCTCTGTCTGGACACACGTATGTTTGGGTAGAATTGGGTAACTTATATCTCCATCAAATTGTATAGCACGTATGTACACATCGATATGTATATATTTACATTTTCCACACCACATGACACATCACTGCTGTCAATGCCCCCCCCCCCTCTGCACAGGAATAAATGACTGTGCAGCCAGGCTGATCTGAGTCCCATAACCTTGTGACAACCTCCTTCATTAGCTGCAGCCCTAGCCTGCGACTCCGTCAACATAGCCCCCTCAGAAGTGTTGTGAGTGAGCTTGAGACAGACGCACCTTATTATTATTTCTTCCCCTCTCCTCATTTAGAGCTTGACACAGCAAACGTCGCTACCACCTTCGTGCTTGAGACACTGATAGCCCATGTTCTGCAGCACTGCATTGCAAGCGTTGGCGCAACCGAACGCGCCATCAAAGCAAGCCTTGATGTCTTGGGCCGTGGCGCGCACCTCCAGAGGGGAGTCTCGTTCAGGAAGGACTGCTGCATTGGCTGTCGCCAGCGCGGCGAGGAAAAAGAGGACGGGCTTTGTGTTGAAGAACATCTTTAGTTTGCTTTGCAGATCGGAAGAAGCGGTTGGGATCGGGCTGGTGAGCTGATGGGAACGAATACAGTAGGTGGCGAAGCTAGCTTGAGAAGGATCTGCAACACTTCACCAGAGAATGGAACTGCCGTTATATATACATGTTTTGCTTCAGCACTGAGCGGCTCGATGATCGCGGTGATTCTGAGCCTCCTCGACTGTGGCTCTATTCATGACTCTGCCTGACCCCATATCAATCAAACGTGGGGAGACAACGAGTCGAGATTTTGCCTCCCCGTGGGGGCTCCCAAGCTGTAGCGGAGTCTTTGCTCTTGGCCAACCGACAAGAATAATTGTATGACAAGTGTAAACAAAGGGGCCGCAAGTCTACATATATATTAGCACAAGATCCCTCGACCGATGTCCATTTTGAGGGCAGGAAATCAGTGCCCATTCAAGTGTCCGCAAACCATGGGGATTGGGGAACATAAAGCAGTTGTCCTAAATTCTAATCACAGTGTCCCAACTAGCCATCCATCGGATCCGGTCTCGACCATCTAAACAGCGAAAACAAAACCCCGAGACTCAGCGTGGTGTGATGCTAGAACTGTCTCTAGCCCGTCATACCTCAAGTGCTGAACCAGTTGACATCGATTGATAAGAGTGCAGTGTACCTGAGAGGATGAGGGAAAGCGGTACTAAGGGCTAACCTAGGTAGCGTCGAGCTCCAATTCGATGCGAATCTTTTCCAGAGACGCCGACTACTGATACGAAGACGAAGACAACAACGGGTCTAGTGCCAGATGACTGTTTCGACGGTATAGACCAGCGTACGTGAGTCAGTACAGCAACACTTTTGCTCGTTGTGGAGTTGTACGTCACGAGGCAGAAGTGGTGTGCGATGTCTGTGTTCAGTACCAGCGCATCTGACCAAAACTGTCAGAGACGGTGGACATACAGGCTTTGGGTTGTGAGCAAGCATCGCCCCCGAGCCCCGGGACCACCGGGTTACGAGCTGACGATGAAGCCCAGGAATAGGAATAGTCCTGGAGGCAAACGTGCCACAGCACTGTGGTACCTGGTCGCCGTGGTCGGGCTGTGCAAGTGTGGCGCAAACATTCACGCCAGATCCTCTGCGCTGCATGTTACAGTAGTAGACTATAACATAACAGTGTGTGGTCGGTCAGGCTCGTGTTGCCCCCCTCCGCCCAACGGAGAGTCCAGCAACTGAGAGCACTGAGTGTTGTGGACGAAACACAGGCTCAAAGGCTATCCTGTGTACTCCTACGCCATGTAACCTGTGCCGACGGGTGGGACCCCACTTCCGGCAAGGTCAACCGAGGAGGCGTGGACCCGCCTTCTGGCCAAGCCTTTTGCAGGGCCAGCAGGGCCAGCACAACCGGCAGGGCCAGCACAACCAGCAGGTGCGCATTCCAGTCGGTTGGTTGCCCAGTTCATCCCAGCGGGCGCCGTCTCGAGTAGAGTGGCCGCTGATTGACCGCAATCACATGGTCTAGTGTAGGCATCCTGCCGTGTGGGTTGCTCGCTTATTGTTTTTACTGCTGATCCTGCCAACGGAGGCGAGCCCACCGTTGGGTGTTTTTGCCTACACCGCAGTTGCATACGCTAGACCTGCCTATTCTTCCGTCAGCCTGTTGATCTCTTCATATGGGTCCATTCTGGCAGTCTGGTTGGCCCCATGTGCGATAACCCGCCGACCCCATCTCAGTCATCCTACCTTCCCGTCGCTGGTCCCGTCTGTGAGGTGAGGTGAGGTGAGCCCTGTCTCTCTGGACCGTTATCCAGTGATGACTGCATGTATATTTGCTTGTGCCCCCGTCCCATCTATCTGTCTCTTTATTAATTTGAGTCGGCTGTTTCTCTTTTCCTCTGCAGCCTGCACTACCTCTTTGGGTTGACCTGAAGGAATCGCGCCAACCCCCCATCCCAACGCCACACTCCTCCTCCCACCTACTTACACACCCTTTACCTTACTTGAGGCTCGCCAGCCCATTCGAAGTCGCAAATCACTGGACCTCTGCGACTGTTTTTATTTTTCCCCCTCTTTCCTAACACCCCATCCGACCCACTTCAGCCAAGATGCATTTTCAGATCGCATTACCAGCAATCTTGGCCGCTGTTCTCTTCGGCAGCATGGCCTCGGCCAGTCCCGTCCCCTGCCCGGACGTCAGTATACCCCCCCGCCATCTGCTCTTCCTTCGCATGCCACCACACGCCGCTAACATGCTGCCACAGTCAAAACGAGACCAAATCCTCATGGGCACACTCGAGCCAGAGGCATGTTGCTCCTACGGCATCTGCAAGGGCGACGTGGTCGTCCAGGGCGGATGAGCAAGCAATCGACACGGGCAAGGTCTTCTTGCCCGAACACACAAATTCACTTCTTCTTTTTCTTCTTTCTATTTCTTCCCCCGGAGGCCGCAGGTCCTCTCCACAATTTTGGGAGGGGCGGGACGGATTCACCGACAGGAAGCACGACCCTCATGAGCAAGATTGCGACGTTGCCGGGGAAATCGACGGTGGAATTGACGGGGGGAGAGCGATCCTAATCTCCAGCACGACATGCATTTTCATGGCGTTATCCGCACAATCGGTGGCCGATCATTCCTTTTGTGGGTCGGCCCAACGACTTGCCTTTTTTTCTTTCTTTCCATATTTCACGATGACATCAACGGCGTAACGGCGGTAAACCTTCTTCACACGACCTCGGTCCCCCCCCCTTTTTTTGAGGCATTTACACAAGACATGATGGTATTCGACATTGGTTCCCAAGACTCAACATGAACTTTTACTTCCTCAGATGAATACGGACGTCCGCTGGCATTTCGACAGGGGGTGAGGCATTCAAGGGAGCTGTGAAAAGACCCGACAGGACGGGACGGACAGTGGGGCGGAAAGTTGCGAGCCCAAACAAAAACTCGGACTGGAATGAATAAGCATGCTTTTGGTGCGGCTAAAATGTCGCTGGAGGGGGGAGGGGAGCCTGGGAAGGATCCGAAAAGGTTCAATGGCAGAAGTCAGCGGCCGGCTGCATTATCACGCATTAGATACCAGAGTACTGTCGAATGAGAAGCTTGCTCTACTCAAGAGGTCCCCATCGTTGCCGTCACCTTCCAGACCCAGAACCCGTTCCAAACAACACCATCTTCATGACGCTGCAATGTAGAGCTTTGCTTTCACAGGCATCTTGTTCGTCGGGGCTATTCCAAAGTCGTCAGCACTACCTGTCCATTCGAGTTCTGATACGGATCAAATGCACGTTCTACAGTCATCAGCACGCAGCCAGGCAGCCAGCTGTGATTTGATTCCATTTTTGGGCTGTCTAGCCCTTGGCGGATGACCCTCGGACCTATTGTGAACGAGCCGCATGCAGCCACGCCCGAGCAGGTTGGGGGTTGCGTTCCAGCCATCACCGCCCAAGAGCTGTGTGCCTCGTATTCCGTTCGCCCCGTGCCGTTCTACGATGAACCAGCCATTCCATCGGTCTCTGTCAGCCTTCGACGCTCCCACCATTCCTGATGTTGCTGCGGAGCCCCCAGCGCGCACATATCTTTTCTCTCAGACATTGCGGAACTGATTGCATGTGAAAGACTGTCAAACCCCTGCCCTATCTCGCTTTGTATCTCTCGCCATAAATCTCATGATTCAGATGCCGTGAATGTGGTCGAGTCTATGACAAACCCGTAATTTTGCTGGTGAATGTGTCGTCAGTTTGAACGATCTTCAGACAGCCAGGACGTCATATTGTAGATGAGAGTCTTGCATCAGGGTGAGAAGGCGAAGTTTTGAAGGACAGACAAGGCAGCGCAAGGGAGTCAGTGGTAGAGTAGCAAATCTCAAGGCAGTAGGAAACGGTCCACGGCAGGACGGACTAACCGCAACATTCGCCAAACAAACCTCAGCCGCACCCTCGGTCGTGGTCGCGCAGCAGTCCTCAACAAGGATACAGTCCCACCCAGCATTATAAGCATCCGTCAGCGTGCCCAGCACGCACTGGTCCGTGTTGACGCCCGCGAACAGCAGCGTCTTCTTGCCGCTGTCGGTCAGGTGCCTCCACAGCGGCTGGTCCTGAGACCAGAGCCCGCTCATGCGGTTCTTGGCGCAGCGGACGTCCACCGCGTCGTCGACGGCCCGCCGGAGCGGCTCGTAGATTTCGGCGTTCCACTCGCCCGCGACGAGGCACCGGCCTCTGCCGCCGCCAAGGTCAACGCCCAGCCCGGCCGAGTCCGTCTCCCCGGCGACGACGGCCCGCGCGAAGCCCCGCAGCACGCCCGCCGGCATGGCCGCCAGGTCCGCGTCCGTGAGGCCCCAGTTCACCCACGCGACCTGGACCCCCGCCGCGCGGCCGCGCTCGATCACGCGCAGCAGGGGCCCCACCGCCGCGAGCCCCTGCGGGTGCGAGCGGCACGACGGGTGCACGAAGCAGTTCTGCATGTCGATGACGACGAGCACCGCCGCCGACGGGTCCACGAGGATGGACGTGTCGGCCGGCCCGCGCGAGGTTCGGATCCTCAACGGCGGCTTCGAGTCGGCCCCGCGGGTGAGGTCGTAGGTCTTGGTGGACCTCTCGTATGTCCACTGGTCACCGCGGGGCCCAAAGGTGAGGAGGGCGTTGCTAGTTGTCGGTTCCATCACGGCGGCGCATGCAGCTCGCAGCTCTTCTTCTTCCAGTAGGTCCGGTGTCAAGGGCGGCGAGAACACGCTCAGTGGGAGGCTCATCGGGCGTCAGCTTTCCCCGCCTCGAGCCTGCAACTCGAGACTTAGCGGCAGGTCGTGGGATCTCGCGCTTCTGTCGAGGCCCACCTCGCAACGTCACATCAACACATCAACACATCATCGAGCCAAGAGACATAGATAAGCTTGCCGTGGAATGCTCAGGATGCGGGGCCCCGGTGGTGGTACACTAGATAGTGCCGCCGCTGGTTTCCAACGCTCGGCACCGTCCCACCCGGTGGCCGCTTACCATATTGGCAGGGATAATTTCCGATAATGCGTTGCGGTGCAATGCATGCCGGCACGGACTTTTGACTCGTCAAATCATCTCTATTCTTTGATTCATGGCGTCTTGCTCACTTTTGCTCTAATACTGGAATCTGTAGTAAGAAAACAAAACAGCAAGGTGAAAGTCTCCGCCAGACGCCATGCCATGATCTCCGTAGAATAACTCACACTGATAAACCCCATTGCGCCTACTCCAAATATGATACGTCTTTCTCAATCAGCATCTCTGGCCCCCAGCAGAACCTGGGCGAGCCGAGAGCGTCTCCTCCGGGTGATAAATGACTAGTTCATGTCCATACCATCGTCGTCTTCTGGCTCCTCGGCCTCGAGCGACTGCGTCACGTTGCTCGAGATGCTTTCCTTCCTCCTCTCCATGTATGAGCCACCCCCTTCGAACATGTCGAGCTCCTCCCCGCCGACCACACGGCCCTCCGTGTCGATCTCTTGCGAAAGCTCTACAATGGCAGTTCGGGGAAGCCGCAGGAAGCCAGTGGTGCGCACTATGCGACCCCAATGTGTCAAGCAGAACCCAGCCGCCCGCTTGCGCAGCCACTCCTCGTCTGCAAGCCCCGCGCAGTACCAAATTATGCAGGCATGGTCGACGTCTAGTTCACGACTCAGGCGGTTGACGCATAGGAGGCGCAAATGTGGGATGTTGTATATGTTGGACATCACCAGGAGCCCAGCAATGTCCGCCAGATCTCTGCTGGGGCCGTCAACGCCCTCATCCTCGGGAGCAGCATCGATGCGATCGGTATAAAGGTAATATAAGAAAGCCTTCACCACCGTGTATGGCTCAGGGATGTGCATCTTTTTGTTGTGAAATTCGGCCATGTGTGAGTCCCACAAGCGTGCAAAATGCGGCCAGCGGAGATACAGAATGAGACGGTGTACGTGAATAGGTGGTGACGTTGGTGAATCTGGCGACAACCATGTTTGGTCGCCGTCGGCCACATCAGTCGCCCGGATCAGGGCCGAGCCTAACAAGTCTTCCTCATTCGGGTCACCGGAGAGGGCCGTGACGATGAAGTCCGTACCGCTTCCTGCCTCTGGAGGTCTGTTAAACGCCTTTGCAAGGTCTGCGCCCAGGCCTTTGGATGGTGTGTCCACACGACGGGTCCTTCCCATGGGCTCTGCAAGCTCGGTTCGCGGTTGTGGTGTTAGATTGTTGCCCAGGAAGCCATATCTGCGGAGATCAATCTCCATAATATCACTCAGCTGCTCCTCAAAGCCGTTGGCTCCAACATCGAGGGCAGAAGCGTCAGTGGGGCAGCCCAACAGCCACGCTTTAGTGCCGTCTTCGTTCATTGTGCAATAATGCCACCTGAAACCCGACTTGAAGACCTCTCGCCCTTCAGCAACTTTTTGCCATCGAAGCTCTCCCAATTCCAGAGCGTACAGCGCACATTCCTTGGACGTGATTGTCGCGGCTGGTGTCACGAAATCAAGCAGATTTCCAGACGAGTAGACGTGGAAGTGGATACCGGGTCCTTGAGACGGTACATTCGGGCCAGATATAAACTTGTGGGAGTGTATCAGGCCAGGCGCCATCGGTGCATAAGTTTTAAGCTGGAAAGAGGGAGTGTTGACCTGCTGCGTCCGAGAGTTGGCTGCATAGCCAGAAGCACCGACAATCGGCGACTGGCCCATCGTGTATGGTGGCCTGGGTGAGCTTTCACCACGGCTACCGAGGCCCGGCCGCTCGTAGGTCCCGAACTGGGGCGCGCTCTCGAATGCTGGGCTGCCTTTCAGGTCAAGCCACCACAGATCACTGACTTTGTCCATGTCTTCGCTCAGGCCTCCAAAGACCCAGATTCTGTCACCCCTGCGAAGTGTCAGTGCCAATACAAGCCAGGAGGATCGAATAGGTTTCAGACTGACCAGATATAAGAGGAGTGGTCGAACCGACCGACGAACCGCCAGGCGCGGGACCAAGTAAAGGTTTTGAGGTCAATATAACAGATATCGTCCAAGACATAATTGTCATGGCCTGTTATGCCTCCGATTATGAACAATTTGTCCTCGTGTAGGAGGGCGGAGTGCCGTGCGCGGCCTTTCGGGATGGGTCCAGACACCTGCGGTTGTGTCCAGTGCGCGGTCTTGAGGTCGAAGATGATAAGGTCGGATAGGTAGGTCCTATGCTCGTTCTCGCCGCCAAACACGAGGAGTTTGTCACCTTGGTACAAGGTCGCGGTGTGGCCTAGACTGCAGGTCAGCAAGCCGTGAATGGCGAAGGGGGCCCCGAGCACGTGTAAGTACATACCCATGCGCACCCCAGGAATGTCTCCGTAGTTATCCACTAGATTCCATTGGTGGCTGACAATGTCAAGCCGAAGGACGTGATTGTAGACCTCGTCCGTGTACTGGTCGAACCCGCCAAAAGCGTAGATTTGGTTGTTCCCGCAGTATGTGACGGAGGCGTTGACAAGACATGCAGGACGCTGGCCCAGAGTGCGGGTCACCTTGGGCCTGTACCCGTCCGACACGGCTTTCTTCATGGGAGAGCTAGGCATAATGTAGGTATTATTGCCGGACGAGCCAGTCGCTGGGGTGCGATTCGTGCTGAAGGGGACCAGAGATGTGGATGGGCCTGCTGCTGGTGATGCCGCCGGCGCTTGACCGCCAAAGAGAGGTTGCGGGGTGGAGGGGAGCGACATCGTGTGGGACGGGATGCGATGTGTGCTGAAGGAGTTGACTGTTCACAGTGAGACCATTTCGGACTCTGCAGACTGCCACAGTACCAGGGTGGTGGTGCGCAGCAGTGGCAAGGTTGGAGGCGGATGCGAGGTCGGCAGCCCGGCCAGAGGTGTTGGTTTGGCTGCGGTATTGTCGCCACTGCTGCTGTCGAGTTGTTCGTGTCCGTGCTCAACGCGTTGGCAAGGCTGAGGGTATCACTCGACAATCACATGGGACAGCAAGTGCGAGCGAGTCAAAGTGCGGTATCTGGAGATGATAGAGCGGTGCAGCCTGAAAATCCTATGTTAAATGCGCGTTCGCAGGTGGGCTGGGGCAGCGACGTTTGCGATGGAGCGTTTCCCCTGATGTGACGGAAAGACCCGACTTGGGCTGAAACCTTGGAAATCCGTGACTGGGTAACGACAGGACACGACAGGGGTCCCGCATTGGGAAAGGCCAGCGCGGTTGCAGTGGAAGGGCAAGGCGACGAGGACCCCTGCCCGTTGTGGTTGCCCTGTGGTTGTCCTGCCAGCACCCAGTTCGCCCCCACAGCTTGTTTACTTATAAGACCTGGGCTTCATTTTCAGAGACCGAGATCCCCTTTCTCTCTCCTCGACACCCGTCACATCACACTCAAACACACACACACACACACTCAAGCAAATTAATTGCTTTGAGAGCGCTTTGCTGCTTCCGAGCACGCATACTCTTCCAAACAAAGCCTTCACTTTTCTCAAGCGAACTCGCTCATCATCCCTCAAGTCTACTAGATCTCATCGCCACACGGCCATCTGATCGCCCCTCCGACTTCGAGACGCCAATCCCGTTCCTTGCGAAGAAGGCTCTCTGAACCTCAATCGAACGACCAGCCAAAAACAGAAGAAGAATACTAACCAACAAACCAACCTTCCAGGAATCATTAGCTTGACGCTCTTGGAACTCCCACGTTCGACTATCAGAGCCCCTCCTGCTGCGAGACATTCATTTGTTCACCGTAGAGGATCATAATCATCATCATCATCATCGCTGTTGCTGCATTTTCAATCAAAATGGCTACTGCTTCAGTAACAACCCCTCTCAAGTCCCATACAGGACTGTTCTCCTCCCGTACCGCTGGCGGTCGCATGCCCCTCACCCCGTCGCCTCGGTCACGCTCCACAACGGTCCCCGTCAACCTGAAGTCATCACCTTTCACCCCTGAGCGCGCAAGCAACAGTGATGCCCAACGAGCATCCCAGAAGTCAGTGTACGGAGGAAACCTTTCAGCACACCTCGCTCGGTCTAGTGCCAAGTCAAGGCCCACTCAGCAGAGCTCGCCCAAGTCCAACATCGCTCGCTCTGTTGCCACTCCCAAGAAGGCACTCGAGCTTGGTGTGTCTGACTTCACCTTGACTGGAACGGGAAAGCACAACAAGTCCAAGTCACCTGTCAGCACAAAGTCCAAGACCGTGTCTTCAAAGTCAAGGACCAAGGCGGTTCCTACCCACGCTGCTGATCGCTTCATCCCCAACCGTGGTGCCAGCTCAGCTGTCGCTAACGCCGGCTCTGGGAAGCTTGACGGACCCTCAAAGAAGAGAAAGGTTACCATCAGCTCTAACTCATCGGCCGTCCTGTCCGCGGCTGCAGACGACGCCATCGCTGCGCTGGAGAGCTTGAATATCGAGCACGAGGTGGACACGTCCTCCGACGACGTCTCGCGGCCTTCGCCCAACACCGCGGCGTACCAGGACTCCCTCGCCAACGCTTGCGGAGTCAGCATGAACACCCGTATCCTCGAGTTCAAGCCCGCTGCGCCCGAGTCGTCGAAGCCAATCGACCTGCGCCAGCAGTACAACCGACCCATCAAGCCAGCCGGGGCCAGCTCTGCCCAGTTCCGCCGTCGAATCGCCACAGGCCCTGAGCGTGTTTTGGACGCACCTGGTCTCATTGACGATTACTACCTGAACCTTCTCGACTGGAGCTCCGGAAACCAGGTCGCCATCGGCCTTGAGCGCAATGTCTATGTTTGGTCTGCCGACGAGGGCAGCGTGAGCTGCCTGCTAGAGACAAGCCCTGACACATACATCAGCAGTGTCAAGTGGTCTGGCGATGGAGCCTACGTCGGCGTTGGCCTCGGGTCTGGCGAGATCCAGATTTGGGATGTCGCCGAGGGTGCTAAAGTCCGCAGCATGTTTGGCCATGACACACGCGTTGGCGTCATGGGCTGGGACAAGCACCTGCTCTCCTCTGGTGCACGAAGCGGCTTGGTCTTCAACCACGACGTCCGCATCGCCGAGCACAAGGTCGCTGAGCTCGTGTCGCACACCTCGGAGGTCTGTGGTCTTGAGTGGCGTTCCGATGGACAACAACTTGCGACCGGTGGCAACGACAACCTCGTTTCCATTTGGGATGCTCGTTCCCTGTCAGTGCCCAAGTTTACCAAGACCAACCATAAGGCAGCTGTCAAGGCCCTTTCGTGGTGCCCTTGGAACATGAACCTGCTCGCCACCGGAGGTGGCTCTTACGACCGCCACATCCACTTCTGGAACACTACCTCTGGAGCTCGGGTGAACAGCATCGACACGGGCTCACAAGTCACCAGCCTGCGCTGGAGCCCTCACCACCGCGAGATTGTAAGCTCGAGTGGCTTCCCTGACAACTCCCTGACCATCTGGAGCTACCCAACCCTTGTGCGCAACATCGACATTCCCGCTCACGAGAGCCGAGTGCTGCACAGCTGCCTCAGCCCTGACGGACAGATGCTCGCAACCGCAGGTAAGCTTTCACCTTGAACCCTGCTCAGCGATCTAACAATACTGACGTGTCCGATTCAGCCGCGGACGAGAGCCTGAAGTTCTGGAAGCTCTTTGAGAAGAAGCCTGGTGCGACTGCGCTCGCAGGCGCTGGCTCCTCCAGCAAGGCCGCCATGGTCAAGCAAATGACAATTCGATAAACCACAAGGCTTTCAAGCTCCGGGTCCGCCACTAAACGGCACGGCATCCCACGGTAGGTATGAACCATTCCTATGAGGGTCTATGGTCTGATCTTAGCCTGCGATTTGGTCTTTGGATTCAGCGCGGTGTTGATTAGCGAGTCCCTGATTTCAATATGGGTGCAACGGCTCTCGGCACAGGCACTGGTTTGCTTGATCATGAATTATGATGGTCACAATGACGAGCTGGAGATGCTCATAGCTGGCGTGAGAAACCCAGCGTGTAAAAATAGTAATGATGTAGACCAATGGCAACAATTTGTGGAGTTGTCCAGTCTTGATTAATCGCTTGGCGCTTGAAACTCGCCTGACAAACCGCTTTGGCGAGGTGTTGGTTGCCCTTTCTTCTCCGGTGGTATTTTCCTGAATGATTTTCGGCCTCGCCGCTGCCAATGCAGTAGAGCATCTCTGCCGATAAGTCCAGGCCCTCTATCGTGCGCCACCGCAGTAGCTTTCGTTAGTCAGCTCTTCCAACGGCTCACTGCAAAGCATCGCTGCTGGTCGGCTTTTCCAATCATGACTGCAGCCACCGAGTGCTAGGCGATTGATAAGCTCACCGAGCCCAAGAGGTCGAGCACAGCACCTCGGGCCTTCGCGCTTAACGTCCTGCTGGGATGTGTGGCCGAGCCAGTGGACTTTAGTAACGCGGCTGGATGACACAGCAGATCTAACTGGGCCCCGCGAGGTTTGGCTCGTCTGCACGCTTCTCCAGAGCGCCTCCTCCACCCCTTTACCAAGCGGCCTAGTCGAACAGCTTAGTGATGCTCGCACGGGAAGCTTCGAAGACGACGACTCCTGTCGGTGCCTTGCGAGACAGCTGGGAGCTAACGATGAGATGGCATGGCAGGCTTGTTAGCTATGGAGGGAGTCGGAGTCGAGGCGGATAAATAGGACGGTCTGTCTCTGGAATGAAAGGTTTCGAAGTTCTGGTTCATCAGACATCATCACCATCATCATAATTGTCTAGAAAACAATTTGTAGTCTACATTACAAACATTCAACTTCACATCGCGCCGACCCGCGTCTTTTGCAAGCACATCAAATTACCACGTCACCCCCGAAGTACCTACCGACTTCAGCACGAAGATCATTCGCAATGGCTTCCAAGAAAATCATCACCGTCTTTGGCGCCACTGGCAAGCAGGGCGGCTCTGTCGTCCGCACGTTCCTGAACGATCCTAAGCTGAAGAGCGCTTGGGCCGTCCGAGGAGTCTCCCGAAGTGTAGGAGGCGATGCAGCTAAGAAGCTATCCGCCCAGGGGGTTGAGATGGTCGCTGTAAGTCTGCTCTTGACGAGTGCCTTCTATCGGCACACATCGATAGCTAACTTGTAATCAGGCCGACCTCGACGACAAGCCGTCCTTGGTCAAAGCGATGACTGGCGCCTCGGCTGTGTTCACTGTGACCAACTACTGGGAGAAACTTGACATGCAGCTTGAGATCCAGCAAGGCAAGAACCTTGCCGACGCTGCCAAGGAGATTGGAGTCAACCATTTCATCTGGAGCTCCCTACTCAACATCTCAAAGCGTGAGTCCATGTGCCTCGCCTTAATCACAGGCAAACCCCGACGACGTGAAAAAAAGTAACATCCGCTCACACATTCCCCCAGTCACCAAGGGCAAGCTGCCCCACGTGTACCATTTCGACAGCAAGGCCATGGTGGAAGACTACGTGCGCGAGCTGGGCGTCCCGGCCACGTTTTTCATGCCCGGCTTATTCATGTCCAACATCCCCGGCGGGATGCTGCGGCCGCTGCCTCCCAACGACGAATGGACGCTCGCGCTGCCGGTGCCCGAGGACGCGCCGTTCCCGCTGTTCGACGCGGCCGAGGACACGGGCAAGTGGGTCAAGGCGATCGTGCTGAAGCGCGACGAGCTGCTGGGCCGGCAGGTCTACGCCGCGACGGCGTACGTGACGGCAGCGGAGATCGTCGCCGGGTTTAAGAGGGTGTTCCCCGAGGCGGGCGCAACGGCGCGGTTCCTCAGCACTTCTCACGAGCAGTTTCTCGGCGCTATGACCGGGGCCGGGATGCCCGAGTTCGCGGCGGTAGAGATGTTGGAGAACATGCGGCTGCTGGCTGAGGGTGGCTATTTTGGCGGGAAGGAGCTGTCGCTGGACATCCTTGAGGATGAGCCGACGACTTGGGAGGAGCATTTGAAGAAGCACCCGGCTACTAAGGACCTGAATTAAATAAGGAGCAACCTCTACCTCTTTTGTTGTTAGAGGGGCTGTTGGGTGATATTCATGGCTTTCAAGCTCATTTGGCTTTTCCGTAGTTGTCTAATACAAGGAGAAGGTCATGGCACGTGCTTGTTCAGCTCGGTGCATGCAGAAAGTGACTTGAGCTGCAGCCATGAGATCCAGCTGGGGGTTTCCACTTAAGGGAGATCATCTCTGAATGCACACGTTTTGAGGTTTGCAGGTTGTCAAAGCAGTTGAGGGGGCAGGTCAAAGAACCAGCTAGACTACTCAGCTCTTCAGAATGGAATGGTAAACCGAGCATGGGCTGTGTGGCAACAAACGGCCAAGTTTTAGCGCCCGCCAGCCAAGTCGCCAGTGGCTGCTGGGACGGAGACGGCTTGTGGGGGGGGGGGGGATGGGGGGTCTGGCAGTTGTCCAGCTTAGCTAAGCTGGCAAAGTACTTAGTCGCCCTTCCCAAATAAAAGCGAAACCTAGGCCATTACAACTCCTGCTGTCAAGACCGACTCGAGCGTCAGCCAGCGACCAGCTTGCGACCAAAAGCCCCATCTGGATCTGGAAAAGGAACAGGATATCGTCGAGAAGGGGAAGCATTCTACGGTAGACGCTGGATCTGGTGGATTGCACAGCGGCTCTGAGGCTCTGTGATGCCGCAAGGGGAGTCGTGGTGATCGATCGCTTAAGGAACCGAGGGCCTTCGCTCTGACTGAACTACCTTCCGCTCTCACCTGAGAGTCTGCTGCTGCCGCGGTTCGCAGCACAGCTCGGCAACGCAGAGCAGAGCATAGCAGAGCAGAACAGAGCAAAGCGTCACGCCTCCGTCCGCCATCGCTTGCTTCTGCGCTTTTGCTGCATCGCTTTCACTTACCTTGTCGCACTCGCGCCCTCAACCACAAGCTGAGCTGCATTGCGCAAACAGTAAACTACAGTGCAAAGCAAGATTTACGGAGACGGCATTCGAGCCAGGCAGAAGATCCACCCCATCAAAGACAACCATCTCTCGGCTCTCCAGTGGTCAACATGTCGAACGCTTCGGTTGGCAACATCTACCACCAGATCATCAATGAGGTGATTGAGGCGTCGCGGGTCGATTTTGAGGACCAGGGCGTTGGTGAGGAGGTCCTGGAGGAGCTGCGCAAGGTGTGTCCTTCCTTCCCTTGTTCTTCTCCTGCGTCGCACACCACCACAAACCAACCCAGTTGCCTGCCATTTGCATTGCCAATTCATCTGCTTGCAGAGGAGCATTTGTGCTTGACTTCATCTCCCAGGCAGGGCACTGTGCATCCCGTGCATCGAAGTCGGTGTTGGGTTTGCATTATGGCAGCCGCGCATCCTCCCTTTCCTTTTCAGCGCGAACGGGGTTGGCCGCTGCCTGGGCAGTTCGCAGTGCCGCAGTGGCCAGTGGCGTGGATTGCGAGTTGCGGGTCAGAGAGCGAAGAAGGGCGGCGACTGGGGACCGAGTCTGACAGGAGGGTGACCGGGTGCTATTTGGGTCTTTTAAGCTCAACCCCTGCCAGCAAGATTGAACTCGCCACCCCAGTCAAACCTTCCTCTTCATTTTGATTGGAGCCAAGATCCCCTCTTCACGTGCATCACAGCATGACACATGACGGGGATACGGGCAGCCTGGCACTGCCTCCTTCCCCCTTGTTTCTTTTATTTCTATATCGAATATTGGCCAGTGGCTATTGTCAACAGCGGCATTCAGGGCTTTTGTCCCATGTTACACCGGTTGATTCTGTCCACATCGCTGCTGTCATCGCCGCGATGCATCAGTACTTGCAAACTACCATGCGGGCCTGAAAGATGCTAACAGTTGTGGCCTCTTAGGGATGGCAGGTGAAATTGTCCAAGCTCCAGGTCGCCGCCTTTCCCTGGGACCCTCCACCACCTCCTCCAGCTCAAGCTCCGGCCCAGGGTCAGGCTCAAGCACAGGCCCAAGGCCAACAGGCCATTCCTGCGACCCAGCCTGCCTCTAGTGTTCCCGCTGCTGCGTCCGTTCAACAAATGAGCACTCCGAGCTACACTTCGGCAACGCTCAGCCCCCAGCCTGCGCCCAATGCCCAATCCCAGCCATTGGCCAACGGTCTTCCTGGGCCATCCCAGGCTGCGGCTGGGTACAATGGCAGGCCTGATCCCGTGAAATCCGAGCCCCTCATTAAGCAGGAGCCGGGGCTTGCCAACAATGGTATGCAACAACCCCCGAACCAGGGAAATCAATCTGCGTACGGCACGAATCCTTCAGCTGTTGCTGCCCAGCGCGCTGCTGCCCAGCTGCAGAACACATATGGGTCTCGAGCAGCGGCCAGCATCAGCGCAATCCAAGGTTATGGCCAGGGTGGCCAGCCCCAGAATTCACAGATCCCCCCCCGTTCTGGCCCTGCTACCCAGCCCAACCAGGGCCAGCGTCTTCCACAGCAGGCCCAGTACAACCAGCAGATGGCCAACCAGCTTGCCTTGCAGCAGCAGCAGCAGCAGCAGCGCGGAGTCCAACCGCCGCCGCGCCCCGGACAGCAGAACAACGGCTTTCAGCAGTCTCAGGTCGATGGTCCCGCTGATGATTACGAGGGCGTCCTGATGCGAAGGAACCAGAATGGGGAGACTTGTGAGGTGGGTCGTGTGGAGATTGATCGCATGCTTCACGACCAGATCGCTGCTCGAGCGAAGCAGATGGAGGGCGGTGGTCTGATGCTGCCTCTTAAAGAGGCCACCAAGCACAATTCGATGGGCAGGAAGACTGCTCCTAGTGGTCCGTCAGGGTTCGACGGAGGATTCGATGGCGTCGACGACGATCTGAAGAAGGAGGAGGTGGACGAGGACGCTATCAACTCCGACCTTGACGACCCTGACGAGGTTGACATTGCGGATGACGATGATGAGGAGAACATGGGGCATATCATGCTCTGCATGTATGACAAGGTCCAGCGTGTCAAGAACAAGTGGTGCGTGCCCCCGAGAAGGGCTGAACATGACGCAAATACTGACACCAAAGCAGGAAGTGCACAATGAAGGACGGTGTCCTGAACGTCAACGGCAAGGACTACGTCTTCCACAAGGCAACTGGCGAGTATGAGTGGTAACTCGTTCGATTTCGACGAGCTTGCAATGAGTGTGAAGACGTTCTGGAGGCCGGCGTCACGGCTTAAGACCCGTGATTTGGGCAAGGCGGTAGACTACGATCAACGGCCGACTTTCCTTTACCACTCAGCGACTAGACCTACTTTATGGATGAGCCCGCTGGCTGCATCCGCTGTGTCATTAGCACCTTGCCCCAAAACTGACTCAGAGATGACGGCAAGGCATGAAATCACAGAAAATTGGAGACGGACCAAAAAGAATGCGGCCCTGCCTCCTTGTGGGGTACCATTGAGATATCATGCGGCGTTTGGAGGGGATTACCCTGGCTGCATTTCCCTTTTTTTATCCTGCTTCCGGGCGGCGGGGGCGCACTACAGGAGACACGGGATGGCTGTGTGATACATCAAGCTAGGCAGATTACTATGCAGTAGCCGCTATGAGAGCCTCGATGCTGCCTTGAGTGGATACTCTGAATTCATTATGCTTAGAGATAAAGTTCACCTAAACTGAAAACAAGGTTGAAGTCGACATGCGCTTGTGAACACCATTCATTCAATGTTCGTTAGGCATTTAGCATGTTCAAGAACCACTAAAGAATCCGTAGGATGTCCTGCAGCCTCTGAATTGGTTCAGGACACAGGGATGGCCCCACGAAGGATACAGACTGGAGACGTTTGTGTTGCCAACATAAATAATAAAAGAGTAGCAAGACGGGAAGTAGTCTCGCAGCTGTATATAGGTTGTCAGCTGTGCCGCACACTAGCCGGGTGGGCAATGATGGCTGAAGTGGACCGCCAAAGCCAAGGGATTGAACGCAAGAGAATGCGATTCATTTCATTGATTTAGGAAGAAGAAAAATCTCTTGTGTTTGCCGTCCACTTGGAACTCATTGACAAGGCTCTTGTACAAGCGTTATTGGGTGCTCCAGGTGAGACAAGTCTAGCCGACTTTGTGTGAGATGGCCAAACCTTTAGTGGTCTAAAGCCCTTGGCTAAAAATTCTATTTGTATGTTAAGAGTTCTCCTAGACCAATGCCTATAGAGCTGAGATACTCCCAATGAAATACGCACTTGGCATCCGTCCTCCTTTCGGCCTTTGGCTGCCCGGGATGAAACAGCGTCAAGTCCTTGCCACACGAATTCCAGCTCGAGAGGAAAAGCGCTGAAGAAACGCCGCCCCTTACATAAAGACGATGTCTGAGCATCCATGTCGAATCCCAGAGCGTTTCAACAAGATTTCCACGCGAATGATGAACAAGAACTTTATCAAGTGAACCCTGGAACTCTCAGTTACCGGAACTGTTCGCAGTCGAATTTGTCGCCCAGGCTGTTTCGGAA
The DNA here is from genome assembly GCA_023242295.1 of Diaporthe ilicicola. Classification (NCBI taxonomy): domain Eukaryota; kingdom Fungi; phylum Ascomycota; class Sordariomycetes; order Diaporthales; family Diaporthaceae; genus Diaporthe; species Diaporthe ilicicola. The sequence continues at coordinate 56,544 of JALPVH010000115.1, read as the reverse complement.
TGCATTCAGTCAAACCGTCCGCAAAATCAGCTTGCTTGCATGAGTCTTCGTCTGGTCGAAACAGAGGGAGGAACGAGATGGACATCTGTGTAGTTGTCATATCTTTATTGGTACTTGTGGCACTGAGGATGGCCGGGAGCCAGGCAGAGAGCACGCCCAAAGATCACATGCAAAGTAGGAGACCCACCGCCAGGTGGTGAGCCAAACCTGAGGGGCGGACTCGATGACGCTCGCCACTCTCTCAGATGTGGCACGAGCACAATGTTCGATAGGAGCAAGTCTGGTTTAGTGCCTGCAGATAAAGCAAGGTGTGCGGCGGGTCAGCCTTGTAAGGCGAAAGGCAGAACGCTTGTTCCCGGCCGACGAGGCTGCTCCACGCGAGATAAACAAGCTACTTAGGTAATTGGGCTCCGATTTATGCGCGACGGAGAAAATTTCTCCAGTCGAAAACCCGATACCGAAATCACCAGCACACCCGAGCTTGATACTTCCGTAATTGAAAGTATCAGCGAAAATCAAGATATCTGCTAATCACATATCAGATTAGGCAAGAGAAGGCCAACACTTGGGCCACAGCTGGGCCATGCAGCTGTACAAATCCCACCGAAGCAAGAGAGCTGTTCCAGGCAGACCACCTAGTCTACGTAGGCAATCCCACAGCATCCACATCGGCTGTTGCCCTGCCTTCAGATACAGGAGCTGCCCACTGGACTGGACGCATATACACAGTAGAGAGGCATCACCGAATGCCTCGCCCAGAATTACAGAAAACAGCTGCAATCGTCATAGGGAGGGTCAAACTGCATCAAACTAGACGAGAGTGCTTTGTGAATTGTTAGAGATCCGCACTCCTCAGAGCTAGGAGCACCATTCTTGAGTATTCTTCGGTAAATGTCGTCGAAGAGCTGTAGGATATCAGTGGTGGGCAATGCTATCGCTGTCAAAAGGCGCGAGAATCAAATCGACAAGCTCCACTGGCAGGCCCTGCGGACTTGGTGAGGTTGTTAAACAGCCTGAACTTTTCACGAACAGTTTCTGACTAACAGTTCCTGGAATATCTTGTGTAACTGATGCCATTTCCACGCGCTGAAATCAATTCGAGAACGTAGCTCTGTCAGAGCAAGTAACAAACAATCATCAAGGGCTATCGAGAGGACGAATGGTGATCCGACCCAAGTTCTGAGCGCGAGTGTCCACGCCTTGTGCGAGCCGGGTCTCGTTTGAGACTGGGCGTATACCCACCTAATTTCCCTCTGGGTAGGCACCTAGAAAGCCGCCTCGAGTTCTCGATCAGGTGCGATCCAGCACCAGCGGGGCACTCCTGCCCGTCGTCCAACCCAACATCAAGCAACGTCCCTGTGCCCCCCTCACCCTTAACCCCCCCCCCTCAAAGCCCGCAGGGCCAAGAAAACAAGGTTCAGCTGCTGTGTTCAGTTCAAAGCACGTCTGCGCACGTGGGCAGGGATAATAAGGATGGACCAGATCCGGGGTGGGGGGGGGGACGACAGGCGCCACGCCTCGATCGACCAGGACGGCGAGAAAGCAAGGCAAGATTAGGTAGAGGGGGATGTTGCATCGCATTACATTTGCATCTGGTGGGCGCACCGCAGCCGCGTCGAGAAAAAGCGAGAAGGAGGGTGTAGTGTGCTGTACCATCATGGGTGGGCCGGTCCAGCAAGAGCCAGCCTCATTCGAGCAGCCACTACCTACCTACCTACCTACCTAGGTAGGTAGGTATCCAGGGCCGCCCAGCTACTCTAGGCACTGCGGGCCCAGGCCGGGGAGGTGCTCTACCGCTAAAGCAGGCATGAGCTGACAGGAACTTTGTATCAGTACCTACCCTCCGAGGCCCCCTGTGCCCGTTAGTTTGCTGATGGTCAAAAAGGCTGGCCTTTCGTTGTCTTTACCAAGAGCACGTCTTTCGAGTAAATTAACATGACGAACCATCCGGAGCACATCTGCCATCCCCACACCCGATTTTGACGATGACACAAAGCCAGAGACCTGGCGAGGCTGAGCAGGATTGATGCTTATTCTCGACTAGAACAACTTGCAGACCAGATGAGTCCCTGGAAGACTTCCACGGCTTTGCGTTGGCCATGATCACGGAAGCGAACAACGCGGTGAAAACCCGAGATCTCGCCAAACACCCGACCTTGCCGAGTAGACTTGTCCCATTTCGAGCAGGCCGTACCCACGAGGCCACGAGGCACACGCTGCCGACTACGAAATCCCCGACTTTGGTAAAACGAAGAGTCGTGACACCCATCACCTCGTTGCAGCAACAACGACTGAGAGTGGAACTTGGGAAGCTAGCCAGCCCAGGGCAGAGGACGAGAGAACTGCACACAAGAGTTATGGTCGAGCATCCACAAAGTGATAAGAATATGGGAGAATACATCGACGACGGTCCATTCTCATTCTACTGCAGTGGAATAGACAAAGAAAGAGACCACTTGCTTTTGCGCGATCTCTGGGACTGAACCGACAAAGACGAATCGGGTATTCGGACACCTCTACAAATACCGTGCTGGGTACCAACGTTGTCGCATGCATGCAGACTCGCAATAATAGTGTCTTAGACAGAAGGCCCTCAAAACGCTTGTCAGCAAGCGACTACAGAGATTGGCTATCAAGACCGTCCCTGATACAGAAAGGGCCTACGGTCCCACATTTTCCCTCCAAAGCGAAAATGTGAACATTCTGTCATCGAAACGTTCTCTTTTACTCAACTTCTCAGTCACAACCAGGGGCGTCAGTGTTTATTATCGCGGCCGTGGAATTCACTTTAACTTCGCATCGAAATACAATACCACCTGCTACTGAAAGGGTAGCGCATCGTGTCTGCAGGGTTGTCCTGACTGTTGGAACCACACAAAGTTATCGGAGCCAGAATGGTGATCCACATTGCGTTACACCAGCAGTGAGTCTCCTTCCGGCGAGTGGCTTGATGGCCGCCCAGTGCTCTACCGAGAGCCTGGATTGCCCTTTGCCGCGAAATATCCGTGGCACCAAGAGGAAATCCTCCAAGAAACCTAGCACTCAGACACGCCAATCCGTCAACGTGCGTGTCGAGCTAGGTCCGGACCGGAGGCATACGAAGAGGTGCGAATTGTGTTATCCAGCCTCGAAGCGGCTTTAGGTGGGGAAGTGATACGTCAGAAGGAGGGCGTTTCTCATCCCTCGGTAACAGCGGCTCAGCGCATAGAACCGCAGGAGATTGTGCGTAGGTTTTCCATTCGCCAAAATACGCCAAAGGGACGGCACGGCGCCTTGAGGAGCCCTTAATGATTCGAGAGAACACAGCAAATCAATCGATTCTAAAGGCAGCCTGCCGACGCCCACCAGCACCGGAAGGAACCAGGTGCACCATCCGCGTGCTATCCGAAGCCAGGAATAATCGCCTAAGAATCGGGCGCTTCCCGCACTCTTTAGGCTCCCCAAATGGACGTGGCAGCATTAGCCTGCTCCTTGACGTTGGGAAAAGTGCCGTTGTGTGTGTGTAACGCGAGAAGGTGCGGTACTCTACACCCTCCCGGCCGCCCGGGGTTCCGGCCGCAGTAGCCCGGGATGCGGGACTTTTACCCGCGGTCGGGACGGCAAGGTTCTTTTGCGCCCCTTTTTAGCTCCTGCGAACCGTCTCCACTGGTCAGACGATCACGCCGGGCTTCCACGATGGGCGGAGTGATGCCTCGGGAGGCCAAGATGGCCCCAGTGCGTCGCGGTTACTCCCAATAGGTCGGCGGCGCATTAATTGGTTACATACAAGGCATGTGCCGCTGTTTCAAGTAGGCTGATGGAGTCTGTTAGTAAGAGCCTGGAGGTTGCGTTGGTGTTCGAAGGGCGGCAACGGCGTTCGCAGCGATACGCTGGGCCTACGTTCAGGTAATCCGAGGCAGCCTTGCGTCAAGGTCGACGGCTGTTGGTGATTCCATCTCGCGGGGATCCCACCTGGTCTCGTCCCCCCCGGGAGGGGGGGGGCATCTAGTAACCAACATGTTGAACTACACAAAACAGGACCTGACAGTGCATTCAGTGGCTACGCCGCATATAAGCCTTCCTGGTGTCAAAACACACACACACACACACACACACACACACACCATCTTCTTGGTGAGTACTAAAACGGGGATGGTTGGATCTGTTGGTTGGAACCAAGGGCAAGTGACCTCGCTGGTGCTTTTTCGAACTCATCGCTTAAAGCCGATTCGCACCAGTGGTCCCCACAGGACATGGCCGCCCTCCATTGGGTATAGATGAGATCTGATAGCAAGTCTGGATCCATCATTGTGCCGGACATGTATCCGGTCATAGCTTCAGAGGATTTGCAGGGGCCACTTTTTGGCAGGGGTCTTGCTACAGTATATGGCGGTAGATCTGCAACACGGTTACCGGCCGCCGTCTCCACAACGCACAAGTACGTTGGTGACCAAAGGGCACGCTCCTGCATCCAGGTCGAGCACGAGATGAGCCGCATGCTTTTTTTTTAAAACCCATATCGGTACTTCAGCGGGGACGGGCGCCTCTGTTCTATTTCCGTACTGACCGGTGAACTCGGTAAACACCACGGCGCCAAGGTCCTCAGAACCACGATGATGAATCCATCTTCCCGTTTCTCGTTGACAAGGATTGACAGAGTCATTCGCTGGCAGGCATCCTAATTTTGAGCTAGGTTGCTCCGGGATGGCCGAACCCGATGTGTCGAGGCTTGGGAAATGATGTCAAGCGATTTGAACCACGGCTGGGTTTCCATAGTCAAGCAATGTGCCACACCCAGTGGAGCTTCCATGCCTGCTGTCCGGGGGGGGGGGGGCGGCAAGATTGCTTTCCAATCATCATCGGCAGAGTCTCCATCTCGGTCCGGTCAGGACTCACCCGAAAATCCCTGCACCCTTGCCTGTGTGCGTAAGCCCGACAGCTTGGGATGGGATTTGGGCTGGGAGCGGCCGATGTGCCAGATGGGGGAAGTGGAAGGGAGCTACGATAAGCGATCGAGTGTTGTTGCAGACTGTCCGTCTAGCACTAAACTTAGCACCATTCAATTAATGTCTGCTCCCCGAACGCAGTTTTTCGATAGAATCCATCTGCCTTGAATGATGCTGCTTTGCACGCCGACTAGGATCGGAGGTCAAACGCAAATTATCTGTCGGGTGATGTATGAGATAACGACCTGCTGGTCCAGAGCCATTGCACCTGAGCACCATGCCATAGCGAAGACGATACGTCAGGCAGATTTTCTTTTTCCAACACCGATAGTGGTCGTCGTGGCTGGGGAAAGAGATGTGATGAGCTGAAAAGGTGCAGCCAACACGTAACAGAATACAATCACAGATGCCCTCGCGTGCCAACACGATCCTTGGATTGCATTATTTAGTCAATCGGCTTCGAAATGACACCAGATTCTGGGCAAATAACCAAGCATTTCCAGAAGACCCCAGAAGGATTAAGCCAACCCTGGCCTGGGACCACTATGCTTTACGTCTGAAAAAAGAGAGAGGGAAAAGAAAGCCGAGAAGTACCCATGACAAGACAGAAAAAAGGCCATAAGGGGTTCAATCTGCGGCGGCACTCCCAAGGAGGACAGGCGGTTCCAGCATAGCCAGTCGTCGTATATCAGACGAAATGTGGTCTTCTGATGAAGTATGACCTCTTCCTCCTGAGCCGCCATATGAGCATCTCGAAAGGCGGTGTGAGCGGCGAGGCCCGACTGCAGGAAGAGGGCCAAGCGTGCAAAGTACTGTGATGACTGCAGTCCGGTTCCGATATAATGCACCAGTGGTCGCTGCCGAATCACACAAGAGCTTATCAATCATCAAGGGACAAGCCCATTCACTGTACCGCACACGAAGCCGAATCGAACGCTGAATGCGGCGTGAGAAGGACGCCGGCAACGCCGTCAGAATTGGGCAGGGTCAAACAAAGGGGCCAATTGTGTAAAATCGGTCACAGTTTCGCATACAGAGCTGGTCAAGATCCACGCCCAGGGTCCAAGGAAAGGTGGGACATATGGTGCGGGTGTTCCACGTTGCTGGGCTTCTCGACCCACACAGTAAAAATGGACAGAGCTAGGCGCGAGCGGCTTCAAAGAGCGCAGTCTTGGTCAGATGCCGAAGACGATATTCCCAGTCCCCTAGTTCCCAACTCCCGAACTTCAAACGCCAGATCGTCGATGTCTTGCAGAATGAGAGCAGCATCGGCGACAGAATTGCCTGTAGCGGGTGGTGAGAGGACAAGGCGGAATGCTACTCTCTGACGCTTTATACTTTGCTGAGCGCACCTGAAAACCCTGTGCAGTCCTGGGTAGTGCCCGCTCACTTGCGCAGCCAAGGCTCATACAACGATGCTGTTGTGTCTTGCTTGGCAGAATCTGCCTCGTCCTGGCTGCGCCCTTCCAATGTCGTACAACAACAAGCGCGGCGCCTGGTAGAGTACGAAGAGGTCCTCTGGCGGAACTTGATGCAGTGACTCAAAGACAACGGATCGCTCTTCACCGACTGATGCTGAAGGACTGCCGCGGGGGGACGAATGGCCGGGAACACAAGGATCTGGTGCGTTATTCCTGATTCAGGCAAATTACGCGCTACTTTAGCGCACACTCAGTGGTAATGAGTTCCGCCGTGTCGGTAACCAACCATATCCGTTGTTTCTCATGGAGGGTCCCACCCAGCTTCAGCGAGCCCTCGATTTACCGCCAAGTTTCATAGGCCGTCCACTTTATCCACTATGTGCCGACTGGAGGTAGTCAGAGCCTTCTAAGGGTCGCAGAACGTTGCAGCCTGGAGGGATTCGCTCCACGTGTTGAAACTGCTGGCGCGGGGCACAGTGGAACCACAGCATGCCCGAAACAACAGCATCGACCAACGTGCACTGCCGTCCCACAGCTGGCTTGATGTGGATTTCGTCTTGCCCGCCGATGAGGAAGCCGGAGCTCCTCGACTCGGCCTTGCTGCACCCGGTTCTTTTGTTTGTCACCAACAAATGGCATCACAGCCGACATTATCGAAGGTCTTAGCTGTAATATCTGTGTTCCAGAATGCCTCGGCCGATTTCTATAACTGCATCGACGAGGGAACACGCTTAAACAAAACAAGGGTCATGGTCTAGTAGCGTCGAAGTGGATGAGTGGAGGACATGGTGAAGTGGGTTACACACAGGAGACAACAAACAGTTCCAGACGTGACTGCGGGCAGTATGATTATCAGTTAGAGTGCGGACGTGGCGAGCTCCTGGTTGGTTGTCTGTCGTGGCCTCGTGATCTCCAGCCTGCATCTGGAATTCAGCCTGCAGGAGATGACTGGAAGGGAAATTAATGGGACGTCTGGCTCGAATCATAAGCCGCTCCAAGAGTCAGATTCATCCCGGACGGCCCGAGTTCTCAGCCAAGCCTAGGAGCCTGCCCTGCCGAACGGGCTCGTGTCTGGTCACGCCAGGTCCTGGGTGATCCATGCTCGTCCCGAGCGGCATCAGAGCTAGACTAGTGTGCTCGTTCTGCGGCATCAGTGTGGTCCTGACGCTGTCGTAAGGCCTTTACCAGGCTCTTTGTGTAACCTGAAGCATCTTTCTCGCCGTGTGGCTCAGCTTTCCTGGCCTGAAAAGCATATCGAAGTGAGACAAAATACTCGCTCGAGAGATCAAGCCGTGTGCGCCTCATCAGTGCCCCTTGTACAAGCCAATGCTTTGAGCGCCAGCAGGGCAGCCAGGGAGGTAACTTTGAGACTGGAGGCGGAACACATCGTGGTGCATTCCGTAAGACGACCTGAAGGCGTCCGGGAGCGTATGATCCAGGGTGGAGTTCGTTCCCACTGAGCGCAACGTCCTCGAGCAGAACCCTCGATGACGACTGGTTGGGGACACGTGTGGTGTGCCCCGGCAGCCTCTGGGCCACTCGGGAGGGTTCAGGATGCATATTCGACCCGATATCGTGGTTCGAACCTTCTCTCAGGCCAATCCGGTCCATTTGATCCCGCACACCCCCAAGCGCGGTCCAAGTAAAGCAGCGGGCCCCTGTGCACCAGGGATGACAAGTACCTCCAAGTAGTTGAACATCGGCAAAGTCCCTTTGCAGAACGAAAAGGGTGAGGATGATGAAGAATACAAGCCAAATCGCAACCCCGGTTTTAGTATGAGCGGATAACACTCAGCCCCTGGCGAATTGGTATCCGCGATACCAGATCGAGAATCCGCCCGCATAACCACATCAGAAACTTGGTAGGGACGGCAGAGGTTTTCGAAGGGATTACTGTCCATACTCTAGGTTCCGAGGTACCTGTCCAGGCGAGTAGTCACCAACGAGGCAGAGACTCCCCAAGTCTGCTGATGCCAGATGGGTGGTGATCAGCTCTGGGGATCGAAGACGACCTTCTTATCCCAGTCGCGAGGAAGTGGTGCTGATGATTGCTCCGACCACGTACACAGTCCCGTTAGCACATGTGTGGTGAGAGATCGGACCGCCGAGGCGCAGGTCGCGGAGAGGAGGTGAATGTGATGCAAGCCGTGAGAGGGGGGGGGGCCGACTCCAAAGCTAGACGACGTACTGCCCAGTCTTGTGCTGCATTGCCAACGCAACGGATCAGTGATCGAAGGATGGGTGTGTGATGCGAGGCGATACGACGAGGGGAAGGAGGAGAAGAGGTAGATTGAGATTCTGAGCCTGAGACTTCCAAAATTGGTTGGTGGAGGGCGACGAAGCGGCGGGTGCACGGGCCAGAAAGATCAGAGTGACGGTACCACGATGCCTCTCCGCGATTGTAACAAGTCTAGTACTCTGTAGGGCAGATCGCCCCAACAGGTACCCAGGTACCGCGGTGTGCCAGGTGCAAGGAGCAAGGAGCAAGGAGCAAGGAGACAGGCCAGGCCAGCAGAATGATGAATGCAGCGGCCGTGCCGTGGTAGCAGGGTGGATAGTGGATTGGTGTTGGTTGGGGCCCCCTCAAGTCCCGCCCTGGCCCATCCCTGAGCGCAGATCGGAGCCGTCGGACAGGCCTGGACTACAGGGGTTATCCATGTCGCTGCTTCCCCTTCTGTGCGACCTGGAATGTCCCTCCCCAACCACTTGGTCTGCCCATGTTGTTATACCATGCCTGGGCTGTAGCACTGGCCCGTCGTGTACCGTGTAAGGTTTGATCATGCACGCTCATTCTCCTGTCGGTCACCTTATTCGCAGTTGCTAGAATTGTATTTTCCCCAGGGATATTGGACATGGGACATGGGAGATGCTCCCCACTGCCCGCCCGGCGTCCATCTCTCTGCGGCAGGTTCGTGTCAGTCATCTATCCGTCCTATCCAGCCTCTGCAGGTACGGTTCTTGGGTACTGAGGTACTTGGGTACTTGGAAGCCTTCTGAGGTTGGTATGTCAATGATACAGCAATAACGACAAGCCTGGAAAGAGTAAATTGCCATGATGCCTTTGGTGGCAGAAGCTGACAAGGTCCAGTGCACCTGTCTTGGGCCCACAGCCAGGCCGGCTACGCCGCTACCACAGTACATGCGCTGCACTCGATCCTGACCTCATCATCTTTCATCCTGATCCCAGGAACGCTAGACAACAGGCACCACGTAGGTAGGTACCTACCTAGGTAGGTAGTCGACAGATGGTCGGGATTCTTCCCCTGTGCCTGTCGCATCGCATCGCATCGCATTGGCACCTGCACACGCTAGATTTCTATGTCCTCGGCCGACACCCCAGTACCCGGCCCCGTCAACGCTTTGTGCCTTGTGCCTTTGTGCTGCCTTGTGTCTTGTGCCCGGGGCCCTGAGCGTTGGCTCGCTCTCCTTTTTGTACCTGTCGCTCGTACCCATCCCCCTCCCTGTGTTTCTGCTCTCAGATCTCTCCTAGCTCCACTCTCTTGGGTACTGCTACTATTGCTCGTGGGCTCTGGGTTCTGATGTGACCTGACCCAGATTGGCATCACAACTGGGCGCACGCAGTATACACAGTACCTAGGTACGTAGCTGGACAGGGGCCCAGCCATTCACTCGTCGCCCAGCAGGGGTAGCCACTGTTCTATAAAAATTTCCCGATTCTGCTACATGCTCATCCTTGCCCGCTTGCCTCTCCACCGCTCACAAATACTGGACCCGCGCTTCCAAGTGATGACTTAAGTCGTCTGGGTCCACCTCACCTCACCTAGCCCTCCTCTGCTTCACCTTGACCTCTTATTCCGAACCAGCCCCTTCCGTCCTGTCCTGTCCCGTCTAATCCTACTCTGACCTGACCTGATCTGACCCCGACCTGTTCTAATCACTCCTGTTTCGACCTGTTTGCCCAGCCTACGCCGACGGCCCACGACGCCAGGACGACGGCCGAGTACCTTGGGTCCTCACTACGGCCCTCTTTCAAACTCTAAACATTTGGCCTGCTCCTGGGCCATTTCTACGCCGTCCAGACGTCTTGACTGGTTTCGTCCCAACGACACAATTCGCAGACATCCAACGCATCTGAACAATTCCACGCCTACTTCTCGCGCGACTATAAAACGTCTGCATCGGCCACCCGCATGTCGACACCTGCGCAGCCTCGCTTTGCGCACCTGGCTGCGTCTTGTCGAGTATCAAGTCTCGGCTGGACATCGTCTCCTGAACCGCGAAGGTGAGTTTCAAAATCCTTTCTCTTCCCTTCCCGTCTTCTTCTATTGTGTCACACGGCCTTTTCTCCGTTGTCCGGCCCCGCTGCGGTTGTCTTGTGTCGTGTCTTCCTTCGGCTTCCACGTCCATCTATGCCGGCGTCCGTCGCTTCTGGGCACAAGTTAAGCCCGGTTGCTGGCTGCCCCAGGGCGCCGTGTTCTCAAGGTTCCAAGGTGACCTCCGAATCGCAATCCGGAGAGTTGCAGCACCCTGGATATTCTGTGGAGCCAGGTTCGTCATTCTCACGGCCGGGTGCACCCGTCCTCAGCCCCTCCCAGGCTCTGCAGCGAGCCAGTCCCTGCTCTGTGGCGCCCATCACCAAGAACGATCTCGGGATCAGACCCTGATGCGTGCGTGGCCCTGACTTTGCTCTGGACCGCACCGAGCTGGGCCGGAAGGGGTGGCTACGAAGAAGTCATCAAGGCTCTGGAGCTCTGGAGCTCTCTTTAGAGCCACGAGCTACCCTGGCTTAGTTGGGCATAGCCAAGTCTGTGCGAGTACCGGACGCTACTGTATCTCACCAGTATCCTGTCGTTTTATTTCCATCTGCATTTGCATGTGTCTGCCCGATCTGCGCGACTTGCATACCCACACAAGGCGATTCGATTCGAAATCGACCGGGCTCCCCCCCCATTCTCACAGGGGTCCAGGTCTAAATCTGTCTTGCCCCTACGCGCCCTACTGCGAGGCTTCGCTGTTCCATCTCTCACGCTCGAATACAAACCTCCTACCTGTTTCCTTGCGCCTCAGCTTGCCCAGCCTCGACCTTCGACCCGGGGGATCTGCACCTTACCTTTAATTGTGCCCCTCAGGACACGTATGCCTAGCATGCGCTGGAGGCTTTTGAACTGCGTCTACCTCAATCTTCTACCCCAACCATAGATCACACTGTCTTTCGAACGTCCTTCTTGCCCACATGCACTGATGACATTGTGGCCAGCGCTACCATTTCTCTCCCGGCTTTTCAGCTGTGGGAAACCGATCCGAGCCAAGGCGCCTCGCTAACGGTCTCTCAGGAACATTGACGCTCGCCACACTCCGCACTGCAATTTGCAGGTCGTAGCCCACGTTGCAACTGTCCGTGGTCGACATGGCAGTTAATGGGTATACGAATGGCCAGCCACCGGAATCAGCCCTTGTCGCGGTTGGGAAGGGCCATTATATAGAGAATGGCCGTCAGTATCAATTATGGCATCGAGGCCAGTACCTGTGCCCAATCGACGAACGCGAGCTGGATCGGCTGGACGCCATGCACAAGTTCTTTCTGGTCACCCGGGGCTACCGACTCTACAGCCCACAAATCGTTCTGGACAACATCGCCAATCTGAAGATATTGGACCTCGGATGTGGTACCGGCATGTGGGCTCTCGATGTTGCGAAGAGTCTGTTTAGCAGCGGCAATTCCCTCGTACGTGGCGTAGACTTGTCAACGCAAATGCAGGCATCAGAGATCTACCCAAACAATGATTTCAAAGCCATGGACATCGAGGAGCCGTGGTTACCGTTCATCGAGGAGAACTCCCACCATCTGATCCACGCCCGCATGCTCGCAGGAAGCATCCACTGTGACTCATGGCCACGGGTCTACAGCGAGATCTTCAGGTAGGCTTCTCGTAATTGTTGGCAATACGAGATCAAAGTCACTCACTGACAGACGATAGTCACCTGGTCCCGGGCAGTGGCTGGGTAGAACAAGTCGAGGTCGACTGGTACCCTTGCAATGACGACGGACCTGTGTCAGACCACCTCAGGTTTTGGGCCGAAGAGCTGCATAGTGCAATGGACCAAATGAAGCGCCCTCTACGGATCGACCCCCACAGAACCCAGCAAATGCTCGCTGACGCAGGATTTGTCGAGATCAAGCAAGAGGTCATCCGCTTGCCTCTCAATGGAGGTTCCGAAACCCCGTACGAGATCGATGTCGGCAGGTGGTTTAACCTGAGCCTCCACAAGGCCTTCATGGGCCTCAGCTTGGCTCCTCTGTACAGAGCCAAAAATTGGAGACTGGAGGAAGTTGAGCGTCTCGAGAAGGATGTCCTCGAGGAGATAGCTGAGCGCAGCAACCGGGCATACTGCAAGCTGTAAGTCAAGCCAGAGGCCGGCGATTCCGGCGATCAACAGGACGTCAGCAACTGATCAGAGGACAGGTATATCTGGACGGCGAGACGGCCCCCGCATCACGTTCCACGATGAAGAGTCCGTAACAGCTACTGTTGTGGAGCGAGCAATGTTTTCGTGCTTTCGAAGGAGCTTCAAACAAGAACAAGTTTTGTCATTTCCTTCAGTCAGCCTGCCGACTGGAACAACAGTACATGTTCGCATGTGTCTGCAACAATACCTCTGTGCCTGCGTCGGTTCAATGGCTATGCGGGCCGCCGGGGTCCAGGCCCAGGCCGCGGCCAGCCACCACACTGTAGCCTCACAGGGAAAGCGGGCCATAAGAATCAAACAGACGTTCACCAATTATTTGACGCGCGGTTCTATTTGTTTACACGACCAATGCGCGGCAATCGGTTTGCGGTTCGCGCGCGGTCTTGTGGCTTGGACGTCAGTAAATCCCCACCGGCAATTTCCAGACCCGAAGACCTCTATTTGTCGCGCCTCGGAATCTTACTTAGGTGTGCAGCATCAGCAGACACTATTATTGGTGCCGGGAATCAGAATCTTCGAGTGCCGGCCCAGAGCTCTCCCCTTTTCCCTTCGCCTTCGTCTATACCAAGAACGAAGGCATTGATGTTGTCTTTGCTCTTAAATAAGTCGTCTCGGCCGGCCCTTTCTGGTTGGTCATACTCGATGCGAAGAGATATAGGAACTCATTGGGACAAGCCTCGGGACTCTATTTACCACTCTAGATTGGGCACAGGCGTTCTGCTGTTGGTGATTTCGGCGTGCATTAGATGGGTCGTAATGGTGTGTCACAAAGGGCAGGAGGTTCATGACAAGGATTCTCATTTTCAGGTCATTGTTATTTACTGTTTGCTGTTTATTATTCCCGAGATGCTCTTTGCAACTGAATTTCTGGCCTCGCTTCGGGTCGCTCTCTAGGTTCCAATGTCGAATTTTTGTTGGTTGTGCTTCTCAAACAACTCATCACGGCTTTTTCCTTGCGACACCCTTGTTTGTGGGCCTCATATCCGGCCTTGCACCGTGACAACCACAACATTTTCCACGGTCGCGCCGCCCCATTACCATTTCCCACCGTTCTCTGGCGATCTCATCATGCACCCATGTCCTACTGCTGGGACCGCTTTTACGCACTGTTGGAAGGTATTGACCATCTCCATGGATATTCTTCTGCTTAAGAATCGTTTCTTGGCCTGTGGCCGCGTCACAGCAGCCCTGACGATCATGGCCCAAGCTGAACACCTGCTGAAACTGTCACCGACCTGGGCACAAGTGGACTGACCCTGGACGGAAACCTGATGCCCATGATGCTTGTCGATCTGGCCGGCCGTTTTGGTCTGTCCAGATGCCCGCTGTGTCCGCTCGAACATGTGGACGAACGAGCACCACTCGTCTACAACCAACAGCATAATGCAATGCGAGGGCCTCGAAGACAAACTGAGTCTCTGGATCAACTTATCGGCCTGATGATCATCAAGATATCTTGTTCTCCACAATCATGGGCCTCATGGCGCCGATGACGGCGAAGGATAAACCAGCAGTCCACCTCTCTTTCGGAAAGCTTGCCTAGCTAGGTGAGCGCGCCCCCCCTCCCCCCAGGCAATCCTGTCCAGACAAGGTGTTCTGTGCAACGACGGGAGGGCCTTTGTCGTCCACAGCGGCTAAGCAACATGTGTCCACGCAGGCGCAGGCGCAGACGCAGACGCAGGCGCAGGCGCAGCATGTAGGCACACATGAACGTACATGAACGTACGTGAACACATTTGTCCAGAGCAGTGTCTCATGAGCTTTGCATACACACACAATGTTGCGGACAACGTTACGTCGATTGTCGACTGCATCAGGAGCGCCCATCCAGAGCAGCCCACGTATATATGCTTCCTGCATGACAACCGGTGTCTATGGTCATATGATCCAGTCGAGAAAAGGAACTGACATGTAAGATACAAACACCCTCTGTGCGACATCTGCGCCTACACCTTGGTCGAAGTGTGCCCCTCTCCTCGGCTGCCCTTGCCTGATTTCGGCCCCTCCCCAGCCGTTTTCGACGACGATGTTCTGCCAGCTCATCACCCAGGATATGCCGTACCTTAGCGGCAGTCAATGTCACCCAAGACGCGAATACGGTGCTCCTGGACTCTACCCCCTCGATTTATGAACCGGGGACCCAAAACTGCGGGTGGCCGGACACTCCTCCACCTGAGCCCTGGAGAGTAGTGACCCGGCCAAATGGATGGGTGAATCCCACGGATACTGGCGTGTCCCGCCTCCTACCCCGTCAGAAACTCCTCCAGTCATACCGTTTCTTTCTTCCTTCCCTTCCCGTCTTGCTGGCTACCTTCCATACCTGTTCACGCCATGCCATGCAGCCCAGCGGAACCTCTCACCCACCTCATCCAGACCTGCATGTACTGTAGACAATGCTCTATGCCGCGGCGGAACTTCCAGGTCTCAATGGCCGACAGAAAATCTGCCTTGCCCATCAGGGCCGGATCCGGAATGGTGTGGCGGTGGTTGTGCGGGCGAGTTTGGATGTCGCTGCTTTCTCCCTGCCGCTTCCTAATTTCTGGGACATGCGGTGACACCCTCGGGGTACTGGGTACACTTGAGGACGCGCAGATTGATATGCGCCATGTACCCGCTCTCTTCTGCACAATTATAAAGCAACCCCTTCCAACGCATTGCAGGCGTGGCTTCCTTCCGCCTGTACCTCGGCATGTGTGTCCCTGGTGCCCAGCAACAGAGTGGTAGGTAGATAGATAGATTAGCCGGGCGATGGCATAGCATGGCACCATGCGAGCGCAAATCCGGTCGTTCACTGCCCATGGGCCAAGGAGTAGCGCACTCCCGGTTATCAACCAGAGCTGCGAGGTGATTGCGAGGGCAGGTCTAGACTACCATGCCTTGAGACGTACGAGGTGACGCTCGTCTGTCGTGTGGTAACTAACCCTCCTCGGACCTCGCCTCGAGAACATTATCAACATTTTAACGACGGGACCAGACCGCGGTCAGGATCTCACCGATAGCGCATTCCGACCATTGCTGCAGCTTGATGTGACATTGGTGATACATGATACATAAGAAAGACGTATGTTGCCATCTCTCCGCAGCAAAGATATACAAGAAGGGCTAGGTAGATACACTTGCACGTTGTCTCCCCCCCGCAAAGCTTTCCCCAAGATCAGAGGGCGACATAGCCAATGCCATTGACCACTTGCCGTGTTCCAGTGCGCCCGCAGGACTCGCGTCAGGACGAGAGAGGTACGCGTGTCGTCAACAAAGATAAAGAGAGCCAGGCGTTGTGTCAAATGTGTTTTCCTTCCAAACCCGTAATCCGAGCCGCCGTCTATTCCTGATTTTCTATAGCTGGTCAGGTCAAACAGTTTCACTTCAAAATAGCAACCCCCCGGATGATCACCCATCTTCACACATACACACATACACGCGCGCGCGCACACATACACCACACACATGTGCCAAGCATGTTGTGCTTTGTCTGTCACACGTCGATTACTGCAGGCCATCACTCACGAAGTACCAAGACTTCTGCACCTATTCGCACACTCGTACCCTCCCCCCCCCCTGGCAGCAACTCTCACCACACCCTTCCCCCCTGTCCATCCCGAAGGCGTCTAGTGGTGGCCGTGGCCAGTCTCTCCGTGGTAGCCAACCAGCTTCCAGCGGCCGATCATCTCGCCCACGGTGAAGAATCCCAGCACCTCGGCGAGCAGCACGCCGCCTCCGACAAGCTGCGCCCTCGAGAGGTTCCGGACCTGCTGGACGGCCGAGGCCGGGGAGGGGGCGTTGGCGGCGGTGCTGGAGGCAGACTGCAGCAGGGTCTGGGGGTTCTTGACGACGTTGAGCGCGCGGTTGAAGTAGCTCTGGACGGTGGTCAGGGAGCTATGTGGTCGCCATGGAAGTCAGCAAATGTACATGCCAACTTATCCGCAGATAGCAGATAGCTCTACCCCCCACCCCCCCCCTTTCGAAAGAGGGTTGTCCAAGGGCAAATAGAACAGTGCCAGTGGAACTTACGGTGGCTGCATCTTCTGTCCTTGGAAGATGAGCTTGCTCAGCTCGAGGCCGACTCTGCTGTAGTAGACGACGAAGGGGACCTGGCCTGGGAACACGCAAACACAACCAACTGTTAGCGCCAATTTCAATCCCACGGCATTCCACCCCATTCCCATCACACATCCGGGAGCCCTCCTCGTCTCCTCTGCTGACCGACGTGGGGACGTGACATACGCTCGACGAAGCCGACAAACCTCCCCGTACGGCCACCGACCTTGCCCAGCGCGCTGGCGGCGCCCTTTGCGGCGTTGGCGGCCCCGGCGAGGGCGGGCCCGGCGGCCGAGGTGACGCGCGACAGGCCCTGGGCGGCCTTGGACTGGACGTTCTGGGCGGCCTCCCTGGTGGCGTCGGCGGCCTTCTTCGCCTGTGCAGAGGCGGCGTCGGTGGTCTGGAAGCGGCGGGCGGCGAAGCGGAGGTTCTGCCTCAGGAGAGGGCGGGCGACGGCGGCGGAAGACATGGTGGACTGGCGAGGTGGGTGTTTGGCCCTCTGGGATCTGGTCTGGGCTCCGACGAGGTCAATCGAGGTGGGGGAGACGGGCCACCTGGTGGTCGAGGTCAAGAGGAGCGTTCGTCGCGGGAGGGTGGATTGGCGGATAGCGAGTCGGATTGAGGTCGGGGCGATGGAGATTGAGAGCGCAGCTTCTGGATTACCGGCCACCCTGCAGACTTGGAATCAGGGCCAGGCGAGGTGCGTGCTGCGAAAATTCCAATGGAGCTCGGAACAGAACGGGCTGCCAGCCCTGGCGAATCAGGCATGCCCAATTGAGAGCTGTAGTGGGTCTACCTGTTATGTAAGCAGCCGGCAAGTAATGTGTATCCGTACCTGGGTCCGTAGACTAGTCTACATAGTCTACCATTTTTGCCCTCCAGGTCCAGGTGGAGGCCTGCTTGTTGATATCATGGGAATGGATGTACAAACCAAAGACGTTGACAAGAGCCGTTCTTGCAATTTGCAATTGATCAAGACCCATCTCGATCAATTTTTTCACACATATGTAGATTCAAGTGTGTCTTTCTAGGTCCTTGCCTTCTTTCCTTTTCCTTTTCCCTTTTCCTTTCCCTTTCCCCGACCTCTAACCCGGGCGCCAGCCTTGCCAATTGTCCCTTGCCCATCCTCGCCAACAAAGTCATCATCACGGTCATAGTCATCCTCATCGTCTTCACCGTCGCTCTCAACGATAGCTGCGGCATGTACCTTGCGTTTCCTTGCCTTTGGTCCACTGCTCCGTGAAGAAGAACCCTTGTCGGCCTCTTGTCCTGATGTGCCCTCAACAGAACTGTCTGCCTCTGCCTCTGCCCCTGCCCCTGCCCCGGCACCCCTGACGTTGGCTCTCAGCTTGTTCACCGCCGCAGCCATTCTCTTACTCCCTGCTTGCCTTTGCCTAGGCGCAAAAGCCTCCTTTGCACCAACACCCACGCTCCCCTCAAAATACCTCGTGATGTTGCTCTGCGTGCCTTCCATATCCCTGCGATTCAGATCTCTGATCACCGGCACGAGGACCTCGTCCGTCCGCTCTGGGCTCCAACCGATCGTAGCCATCAGGAATCGCCGCAGCCCCTCAAGGTCTGGCGCCCCCCATTGGAATTGCTCCGGGTTCTTGTCGACGTCCGGCTCCAGGTACGCCTCGTAGACAGCCGGGCTGGGGAAGCTCGGGGGCAGGAAGAGCTTGGTGGCTTGGCTCTTGCGGAACTTCTTCCGGAAGGCTGAATGTGCGTCAGCTTCCTTTGGCCGGCTGAGGTCCTGCTGCACTTCGGCCCACCATTCCTTGAACATGGTCAGGCCTTCCCTCCCTGGGAATTCCGAGAGGATCTCCACGGCCGTGACAGGGCCGATGCCCGGGAGGCCCTCAGTGTAGTCGGACCCCAGAAGGTGCGCTATCGAGATGAGCTGGTCGCGGGACAAAGACAGCTCTTTTTCAAGGTCGTCAGACAGATAGCATTCGACAAACTTGTTGCTGTTAAACATGTTCTTGTAGATTCTCGTGCCGCCAAACAGGAAAATGTCAGAATCGTCGGTGACGATGCCATCGACGAGTCCGAGGTGTACCAGCTCGGCGCACTGAGCTTCAGCTTCCATCGGTGCTGTGATGTACGGGATGCCAAACAAGCGCAGCAGGGCCTGGCATTCGGTCACCATGATTTGCGTCACCTCATCAGCATCACGCCTGTCTTTCTTCTGTTGGCTCCTCAATGCTCGCAGCTCCCGCTCGTAGTCCTCCTGGTTCTGATAAGCTGGCTTGTTGTTCAGCTGACTTGCGAACCGGGCATGCTCTTCGGCCTCCTCAGCCATCTGCGCCAGGAGCTGTTCTTCCTCGGGGTCACTGAACTCCTCGTACTCGCCATCCGAGAAAAGGCCGTCATCGTCTGCTGCGGCTGGGTCGGCGACCGGTACAATTCCCTCGACTCTTTCCTGCTGAGCTATTGGTGGTGTCGGAGGTGCCACATCCTCGAAGCCCAATTGTTCGATTTGAGCTGGATTATCGATTTTTGTGGACGCCTCTGTGATTTCTGGTTGCACTTGCGGCAGCTCAACGTCCTCAAACATTATGTCTTCGGGGCCGTCTTCTTGTTGCCCTTGTTTAGCAGAGAGGGACACTGCATGACTGTCTTGTGGCAACTCAACCGTATCGAACTCAATCTCAGATGACGGAGAACGATGTGCGACTGTGTGCTCCTCGCGGACCGCACTCTCGCTCTCGCTCTCTTTACTATGACCGAGATTATCTCTTAATATTGCTTCTGAACTTGCTGTTGGTAGATCTTCAGAACTGTCCTTGGTAGGCGGTGATAATGTGACTGTGAAACCGGTGTGCCCGTTCGGTGTCTCGACGGCGCCGGATTCCCCAAGTGAAGCAGATCTAATCGTCGGCGCGTCGACAATCTCAATGTCATCATCATCATCGTCATCAGATGATTCAATCTCAACAACTTCGTTTCTTCGTCTCATTCGAAGACGCTCCTCCTCCGCAGCTAGTCGCTGGTCCTCCTCATTCACCTCGGTCTCGATACGTCGCTGCTTCTGCATTTTCTCCCTAATGTCTGACTCGTCATTGATCATCCATGGAGGTAATGGCTGCGGAGCTTTATCTCCACCAACTTCCTTCTCAAACCCGCCCTCAAAGTTCTCGTCCTCAAGACGACCTGTGTCTTCCAGGCCTGCCGGTCTGGCCTTCTCACTCGATTTCTCATTAGGTATTTCAATTTGGAAGCCACCTTCGGATTCGAAAATGTCTTTGAGGCTTTCATCTGGTTTGGGCACTGGTTTTGGCTTCTTTTCGAATATGGAATTCCGCCAGTTCAACTTCTCAAAAGGTAGAGGCCCGTCAAAAGGATTCTTGACGTTGGGTCGAATTGGTCCTGTTGATTTTGATTTCACTGCGGTTTTCTTTTTCCTGGCAGCCCTTAACGCCGATTGCAGGTCTTCCTCACTATCGCTGGCCGCACTCTGCCTTCTTTTTGGAACAGCTGCGTTTGCTCGGTTGTTGATGATATGAGCAACCATGCTGCCGCTTGTGGACGCAATTGGTTTCGGAGCCTCCACTGCTTTTTGGTTCCAGTTAGGGATCTGCGAATCTTCGGATGGGCCTTCTTCCCGAGCCTCTTCTGCCTCTGTGCCGGCACCATGTTGGCTTCGGAGGGACATCTCAATCGCCCGTGCAACGTCTTCATCTTCATCTGCCACTAATTCGTCCTCGTTTTCTTGGGCCACAAATAAATCATTGCTGGCTTCGTTCTCGTCGTCGAACAGCGACTCCACGTCCCGATTGTCGTCTTGGAATCGAACTCTGTGGCCTTTGATCTTTGGTAGGCGATTCAAGCCTTCTATAGGCACATCCTCAAAGTCATCATCCTCGCTCTCCTCTGCGTCTTCGTCCTTTGCTTCGAACTTGAAGTGCAACTTGTCAACGTCGATGGGCTTGTGAGCTTCGCCCAAGTCTTTCTCGGTGCTGACAACACCCAGTGCCCAGCCACCATCAGCATTCTCGTTCCTCACCAGAATGTACTCCCGGTTCCTGTCTCCAGCAACTCGTCCACCGCCGGTAACTGTCAGGTCACCTCCCATATTCATTTCAAACATAAGTCTCTGCGTCAAACGATTCCGCTCTTGGACGCGCTCAATCTGAAACCTCGAAAAGTCCATGCGGTTGGGGAACATCACGCCTAGCTGCTCTTTACTCAGTCCCATCCTGAGCCGACTGCGCAGTCTTGCCGCATTGAGAATATTATACCGATCCGCGGGGGGCAAGCTCTTGAAAAAGTCGCCATCGAAATCGATTTTGCTGAAGTCGTACAAGTTTACATCCTCACCATTGTGGAATTGTCTCGCGTAGTCCTCCAGCTCCTCAACGCTCATGATCCGGGGGTCCTCGGGCTTGCCCATTTTCTCGATGCTGGTTCCCAGTTCCGGTAGATGGTATTGGTCCTGGCGGAAGAACTTTCTCTCCTTCATACGTTCCTCTTGCGGCTGAAAAGCCTCGTCGGCGTACACCATGTTTTCCATGTCGGGAAGCTCCTCGCCGGGGGCACGCCCATCCTGAGGGCTAGCATCCCTGCGCCTTTGACTCTCCTTGCGCCTTTCCTCCTCCTCCTGGGCGATCCTTTGCATCTGCACAGCAAGCAACTTCCCGGCCGTGCGCACCGCGTCTTCGCGTCTGCCCTCCCTGCGCCGGCGCCGCCCCTGCAACGTAGCGCGCTTCAGGGCGGGAGCTCCACCGTCGAACACGAAGATGGGCTTGATGCCGAACCACAGAAGCTTGCATATTCTCCGGAAAAAACCGACGACGTGGCTGTTGCGCAAGGCGTTGCCCTCCTTGTCGCGCACGGCTTTGAGAAACTGGTAAATCCAGATAGAAGCGTCTACGGCGAGTCGTTTGCGATTGAGGGTCGCGAGGTTGGTGGGCCGAGCACAAGGCTGCACGACCGTCCAAAGACCGTTGACACCCATGGCGGCGCGGTCCCAGGTTCAGCGGATCAGAGGTGGTGAAGGGAATTGGAAATGTGCTGAGGCAGACTTGTACAAAGTGCCTATGTGGGATAGGACGGCTTCACCATCTTCACTCCCATGATAGCTGCGCTTTCGAGGCACCAAGAGAGTAGAATTAATCAGGCCATAAGGGGATGAAAGGGCAACGGAACTCTCGGTCTGACTCCTTGCAAACAGGCCATGTGAATCCAAAGTAGTGAAGCGCCTCTAGGCGCGTTCAGCATGATAAGCGGCTTATCGCCCCACTGGAATGCCGTCATCACTCGCGAAGCCTCCGCCCCGTCACGGGACGGCAACTAAACGGAAAAGTAGCCCCAGTGTCTTGGGTCCACCTCGAGCACCAACCCCCAAACCTTGACCGCGAGGGGTCCACCTTGCTGCCGAGGACCGACCTCAACGAGCCTGTACCCTGAGCGACAATAGTGATCAAAGATCACCAGTGCAGGCGTCAGCTTCAAGGGCTGCTACGAGCACTGCAACATGGCGGCCTCAGAAAACAAGATGGACAAGGAAGACGCGCGGGGCTTCCTCGAGTCTCTCCTGAACAAGAAGCTGCGTATTCACACGACAGACGAGCGCATGTTCTGGGGCGAGTTCAAGTGCACCGATCCTGTGGGTTATCGCTCCTCGCTCGCTCGATTGGCTACCGGTCCGGCCAGCTCATTTGGCTGACGCGCCACAGGACCGCAACATAGTTCTAGCACACACCTACGAGTACCGCCGGCCCTCCCCCGAACAGCGCGCCAAAGCAGCTGCCGCCAACGCCGACGCCAGCACCATCAAGATGGAGCTCACGCACCGCTACCTCGGGCTCGTCGTCGTGCCGGGGGAGCACATCGCGCGCATCGAGAAGGAGGATTTTGCCAGCCAGGTGAAGAAGGACTGAGGTCCAGCCCTCTGGGCATGAGCAACCGGCAATAGAAATTACCGGCCTCTTTGGCCGGCCCGAAGGGACAGATCGGCGACACTGTCACGCGACCACGGTGGCCGAGTCAGTACGGACATATGAGACAGCCAAGAAGAGGGCAATTGTGCTGTGTGCTGATCTATCTTACCGGCACGCGCCGCTTGTGGAATGGCTAGTGACACGAACCGAACGACTTTTCGTTTGGTGTCTGCCTATTCACATTTTTCTCCCTGGGAAGCGCAGAGCCCAGCCACGAATGGCGCCCTGCTTTTCAGAGGTCACGTTGTCTCAGACTACTTCATTTACATTATCTTTCGGTATCCGCGGAGAGACCGACGTGGACTCGAGGCTGGAGAGGTGGAATCAGCTTATAGACAGTACCACCGGTCTTATCTGTCTTTAGGTATTGGCTAACTCCAGCTCCTGATCTTTGGCCCTGAGGCGAGAGGCAAGCAGATGGCTAGAGAGTGTGAGCGGAGACTGAAACGTGGAAAGGGATCCTTTTGGAAGGAATCATAAGAACAAATTTGGGTGAGCCTTGTGGTATGGCCCATTAAGGTCTCCTTCCACTTCCCAGGCTTGTGACCAGTGTGGACCACACATCTTTTGCTCATCTGGATGTAGCAGGCAGCAAAGCAGTCACAAATGCTTATGCTTATGTCTCCTCAGCAGAGATCCAGACATCTAAAATGCGCATGAATGCGGCGAATGAGCCTGTTCGTTCCAGAATATGAAATAGACTTGCGTTTGCGCTTGAGATTGATGAAGTGAATCAGAACCACGCCCCTCCGCAGTTTTCCGCCTGCAACCATGTGTTTTCCCAGCGCCTTCCTTCGTGTACAATCCAATTCGAGGACCACCGAACGTCAGAGCCGCAGCTCAGTAGGCCCTGGCAATTAATAAGTAGAGCAATTATAAACATTACTTTAGATTATCTCCTGGCCCGATCCTATCCATCAGATCAAGCAGCAACAGCTTCCTGAGTGCGGCCACGGTGCTCGCCGTTCAGGCCATTCTCGCTTTCCAGCAATTCATCCTCTTCTTCCTCTTCCTCCTCGTCTTCATCCTCGTATTCGCCCTTGTGCTGTCCGGCTGGCACCCACGAGTCTCGGTCGTGGAGAGGAGCATCCTGGTTCGACAGATCGTGTCCTTCCGACCTGGCCTTGATGTTGTTACGGCGGCGGGTTGACAACGTCCGAGCTCGGGTCGACAGCTTGGACGAGACAGCAGCCTTCTGGGTGACCCAGTTGGTCAGGGCATCTTCGCAATCCTGGATAATTGCTTTGCTGGCCTCGTAGCCGTCGTAAGCGGCACGGGTCTCTCCCGGTGTCACAGGTGTGTCGTCGATAAGTTCCAGTAGATGCTTTCCGTACCCGGCAATGATGGCTACTTTTTCGCAGTGCTCCCGCAGGGCATCGAATTGGTACGTGTATGCGGCCTTGATCTTCTCGCGGGTAATGTTGGACAACTGCGCTTCAGCGACCAGTGACTCGGCTTCGGCGCGAACAAGCTCTTGCTCGAGGACGACAATCTTGGGGGAGTTGGGCTCCTTGTACTTCAGCTGCGCGATCTGATCGGTGATCTTCTGCTTGCGGTCTCTGCTCGGCTGCACCGAGGCCTCGATGTTCCGGATGCTCTTGATGGTCACGCGATATTGATCGTAACGGTCGACGTACTGGTCCTCAAGCTCGCCGATTTCGTAGATTAGCACACCAAGCTTGTCCGTGACGTCCGAGACATCCTCATCGCAAGCCTCGCCCCAGATGGAGAGTTGTTGCTGCGGCCCAAGTTAGAAGCATTCAGAGTGTCTGCCATGCTGGTTTGGTACGTACCGCAACTTCCATCCTCTCCTTTGCGACTGTTTCCAAGCTGCGCATGACGTTCTTCTCCATCTTGACCAATTGCGACAGCTTCTTAGCTAGGTCAGGGCCGAAGGCGCCCGCGGTCTTTCCTCGGAGAGCATGGCCTGTCCTGCCTGTTAATCGACATTTCTTGTTGCGCACATCGAGTTGCAACTGATTGGGGCCAGCGACATACCGAAACCGCCGCGTCCGAAAAGACGGCCTGACTTGGTGCTCGAGGTCGGTGGCGGAGGATTCTGGCGATGCGGCGATCAGACTATGTCCATGGGAAAAGCGACGATGTTGAGACTCACCTGAATCTGAGACGCAGTAGGCGCCCTCGTCTGGCGCATAGAGTAGGTGCGATGCATGTTGAGCGGCTCGGATCGTAACAGCAAGGGAGGGGTGGATTGCTGGGAGATGTCGGTGGGTCGGGGATCAAGTGGTGGCTATGTATGTTGGTGTTTGGTCTCACGAGATATCTTAGAGTAAGGCTTGTAAGTCTAGGTGGGCCGTCTGAAAGAAGATACAATTGTGATGATGGCAGAGCAGGGGGGTTGGACAATCTGGGGGAGGCTCGGAAGTAAATAGTGGAGGTGAAAGGGGACGAGGGCGAGGGCGAAGATCGGTCGGGAGGTCAAGGCCGAGATGGCAATTCGTTCGCGGACAATGGCAAAGCTGAGGACCCCTGAGAGACAGTCACCGGGAGACGGGCGACGTGCGACGTCATAGGCGCACTGAATGGTAGTACTAAGGGATGCTAGAGGATGCTAAGGGATGGTTTTAGCGCCCTTTTGGACAAGCCCCGTTCGCAAGGTGGCGCTGGCATTCGATGCACGACCGCCTGTTTGGGATCGGCGAAGCTGCGTGGTCTGGTCTGTCCGTCTGTGTCGTATGTCGGATTGGAGAGCACGGAATGTTTCATCCAGCCAGTCACCGATGCCAGTATGTGGGATGACCGTTTCTACGCGAAGAAGTGTGTATTCAAATTGTCTGAACAATTGCTTTGAAACACAAGTCTACTTAGTTCAATTTGTGGGCTTGTATGGTGAGAGACTGGATTCCTGCATTGACCTCGCAATTGAGAGAAAGGGTAATAAAAAGGGATTGACAAGACTACTAGATACGGCAAACTCTAGCTTATTTCCAGACCTGGTGCCATACCCGTGATTGGAAAATATCAGATTCCAATCGTATGTATGGACGAGCTTGTTGGCAGCTAGGGCACAATTTCACCAACTTCAGCTTTGTGAAAGCACAAGGCTTGGGGTAGCTCAGGCCCAAGTCCTGGCACCACAAACTGGCAAAGGTAGGAAATAAGCCCATCCTCTTCTTTTACTACAAGCATACATGCTGGTCAACCAGTAATTAGATAGACTAGACCATTTTCCCATATCAAGTTGATAGCCTACAGTTGTCGAATTGGGAAGAGGTCTGGTCCAGGGTTTCAAGCACTACCTACTACCTAGGTAGGTACTAGACTAGGTCTACCTCAACCCTGACGGACGTGTACCTGCATGTGGACGTGGACGTGGACATGGACGTGGACGTGGACATGGACGTGGACATGGACGTGGACGTGGACGTGGACACCCTAACCCCTGCTACAGCACCGTGGGCGGCGGCTTCCTCACAGAGCCTTCCCGGTGGGCAGTGGCGTGGCAGGGGCGCGTTTATGGTAACCCCGATACCTCTCACCTGCACCTGCAACCACATCCCAACGCGACTTGACCGCGTGGCAAGGATTGCATTCACCAAGTGCAGCTTGACATACAACCATTCAACACCCTTTGTCACTCTTTTGATCCATCCTCCAGATCCACCAAGTTCAAGCTTTCCATTGTGGCAGAGGTGGCTCCTTTTCAATTGAAGTCGAATACCAGGCAACAGTCCAGTGAAGCGTCTGCGATACGAGCCTATAATTTTCTACCCTCTCCACGTCCTCAGTCGCAGTCCGCAGTTCCCCAGTACCCGTCTTCGGCACTCAGCACTACACACCAAGCCATCGACTCCCCAGTTGCGCCGGGGCTTGCACTAGGCTGCTGATATAGACGGAAGACTCTACGACTGAACTGTTCGGGACTATGAAACTCATTGGTCTAGCGAGCTCTGATCGTCTCTAGTCGCTCCTTCCGCGCCGCGATATATCCACCAAACAGATCCCAGGCTACAGCATCGTCGTCCTTGTTTCCGCCCAGTAGCATCTGGGATCACGAGGCTCGGTACGACCGCTACTGCCGCTGGACTCGCGAACCTTTGCATCGAAGACACCCAGTTTCCTCTGAGCCTGTGACTCGGCTGTCTAGCAACAGACCCCAATCAGCTTTACTCTCGGTCTCAGTCCCATGATTGTATATCCGCAATCTTGAGGCCATCCACTACTAAGCGAGCCACCCGCAACGCCACCTGCTACTCACCATGAAAATTTCAAAGTGTTTCTCAGATTATTGAATGAATTTGGCTGGAGTCGCTCTAATGGATCTCATCGACCTCACCGGCGACAGTGATGCTGACATGGCAACTGGCCGTGAATCAATGCAGCGGATCGGAGCTAACGCTTCGCCGCCGCTCAAATTTTCAGAGAGCCGTTTCCAACTTCAAGATCCGTCGGTTTCGCGTGGTCATGCTGGCCCACGGCCAACCTCGCGCTCGAGCGAGCCATCGGGTTCTCGCCCAAGTGGCAATGTAAACACCACCCCTTCCAAGCCCACAAAGTCTGATGCCTCCTCTGCTAGAGGCAACAGAGTCAGCAAGGCTTCTCCGCCCCACCTCTCCCCAGGCCTAGCCCTCAGGACGGCTGCTCGCAGTACCACACCGCAGCCAAGCAGAGACGATGTGGCTCATAAGGTGGCAGAGAGCAGTCTCACCTTCCAAACTCCCCGCAGGGAAGACTGGAACGTGGACAAAATCGAGCATGCCCTTTTCGACTTATCGAAGGAGCTTGACTGGAACCATGCCAAGCTTGTCAACTACAACCTGCGGACTGCAGCTGCTCAGAAGAGCCCAGGACGACGCCATGTGAGCTCTTCTGCGGATCTGGCTGACCTCAAATTGCCTGTGCTGCCATATGAGACCTCGCAAGAGGGTACCATGAAAGTACACCTCAAGACACATGGCTCAAAAGACACGGCTCGCGCCAACTCTGGCAGGAAGAAGATGGCTTACGAGGTCGTCTGTATCAAGTCTGACAAGCCGCGAGTCCCGCAATACAAGTTTCATCACGTGGAGATCTCAAGAAATATATTGACTCCGAACACAATGTTGAAATTCATCCCTCATCTGCGCGACATGAAGGACAACGAAGAGGAGCGTTACACTCGCTGGATCAAGGAGCTCGAGCTGATGGACGCCCAATCTGGATTCAACGTGACGTCTCTCAACAGAGGCGATAAGATGAGAAAGCGGCTCAGAGAAGAAATAGCCGCCGAGATCTCCCTTTACATTGACCGGTGGATTGCAAAACTCGGCTTGGACAACTGCAGCAAGTCCACCCTCGTCCGCTACATGGCCACACAGCCTGAGCACAACGACAAGATGACGCCACAGCAAAAGAACAGCATCATCCATAGACTTGATGATGTGAGCTCACCGCGCGCCACCAAGACAGCGAAAATGTTCACGGAAGCTTTCAACCACCTGTGGAAGCACACCGAGCTGACCCTGAAAGACGTGCTCGCCCATGACGAAACTGTGGAGGCCGTCGTCGAGAACAAGAAGTTGGTCAAGGACGAAAAGCCCGAGGCTAAATCAAAGACGGCAGAAAGGCTTTTGGAGACGGTCGAGAGCAATCTGCTTACCTATACCATTCTAGGCTGCTTGTACTGCTACTCACACTCCTGTGAGCACGGCGAATATGATCGTGATAACCAGCGGCGATCGCTCGGTGTTGATTTGATAGGGAGATTTGGCGGCTTGATGAAACAGAACATGGCCAAACACCTGCGGAATCCTGAAGGCTCTGCAGAAAGGTCACCGGCTCGTTGCCGGAATCACTGCTGGCAGGATTACAGGTCTGGTAATATCAATGCTGACGTGGAGCCGTGGACCGACGATGAGGTCGCACTGCTCCGAGGTCTCTATGCTGCCTCGGCCGCCAGCCCAAGTCTTCGCTCGAATCTGCCTTGCCTTGTTTCAACCTTACTGGGACGGCCATGTTGGGACGTGTATAGGAAACAGCTCCAGCTGGGCTTGGACAAATACGAATCTCTCTACGAGCTTGCGAATCCTGATCCTGATACACTGAAGGTCAAACCTTTAGCTTGGTACGATCGCCAGCGCAAGGAACTCAAGCAAGACTGGCAAGACCACCTCAACGCTCACGAATTCACTCGCCGTGAAGTCAAAGACCCTTGCACCCACAGCGGCCCCTGTGGCAAGGGTTGTCCGTGCGTCGACGCGAAGCTTCTGTGCGAACGTTTTTGTCGCTGCACAGCGGAGAATTGTGCCTACAAGTTTACGGGCTGCGCTTGTAAAGCTGAGGGCAAGACCTGCATGCAGTCAAAGAAAGAGGGCAAGCCTTGTATCTGTGTCCAACTCAACAGGGAATGCGATCCAGTGCTCTGTCAAGGTTGCGGGGCTTTCGAGCGGGCAGACCCCAAGAACGCTCACGATACAGAGCTGCACTCATACGGCTGCCAAAACGTGTCTCTGCAACGTGGCCTCTCCAAGACTGTCTTACTGGGCGAGTCTCAAATTGAGGGCTGCGGATATGGTTTATTCACAGCCGAAGATATTGCTCAAGACGAGTTCGTTATTGAGTACCTTGGAGAATTGATCTCGCACGACGAGGGAGTCCGGCGAGAAGCACGACGCGGTGATGTCTTTGACGACTCTAAACACAGCAGTTACTTGTTTACCCTCCTGGACTATGAAGGCATCTGGGTCGACGCGGCCATATATGGTAATCTCAGTCGCTACATCAACCACGCTTCCGAGTACGACAAGGTCGGAAAGAAGTTGGTCAACATCGTCCCGCAAATCTTGTTTGTGAACGGTGATTACCGCATCAAGTTCAAGGCGCAGCGCGATATCAAGGCCGGTGAAGAGCTGTTCTTCAATTATGGAGAAAACTTTCCCAACCTCACCAAGAAACTCCTTGACTCGAAGGATGAAGAAAATCGACCAAAGCGCGGCGGCAGTGTCAGAGGCCGAGGTGGCCGCGGCCGTGGCGGACGGGGCAGAGGGAGAGGGAGCCTCAAGATCACCACCACCGGGACCAAGAAGGCACCTAGACCCTCGTTGGATGAGGACGAGGAGGTTTCGTCAGTCGAGCCCGTCGCCATAGACGAGCAAGACAACGAGGATGATGGGGACTTCCGGCCGGGACGGTCTTACAAACCTAGGAGAGGCGGCACTGCCTTGGGAGTGCGAGGCGGCCGCAAGCGAAAGAGGCACGCCTCGCATGATTTAGATCCCGATGATCTGCCACCTGCTCGCGCCACTAGAGGTGGACGTGTCAGAGGCAGAGGTTCGCGTGGGCGTCAGCGGGGCGGTGGTCGTGGTGGACGGCGCGCAGCAACAAATGTCGATTCCACAACGACGACTGCAGCATTTGCTCTGGACGGAACAGATGAATCATCCAGTAATGGCACTGCCGCCTCCATCATTGAGGCTGCACCTACAATGACGACGCACGCGATTCTCGGCACACCTAGCAGCCGTCCCGGGCGTGGTAAGCGTCGGAAGCACCTCGATGGTGATGATTCCGAGTCCGAATTCAAGGTTCATGTCCCTCGATCAGGCGGCAGTCAGCACAGTCCTAGTCTGAGAAGGCGCACCAGAAGAGACATCCCGGACTCGGATGAGGAAATGGCAGACTTTGACCACGGAGACAGCTTCACACGTGGAGGCACTGCGGAGGGCAGCAGCCCAATAGATCGGTCGCAACGTAAGAGGCAGAGGCCGGCTAGGTACCGCGACCTGGAGGAGTAGGACTTCACCACAAGGCGTGCCCGGCGTAAGAAGAGCGCAAACGACAGATCCGTGCCAGACAGAAGCGGGGAGAAGCAAGATGCGGGAGGGGCATGGTCTCTCAAGGATGCTGAAAATACCGCTCGAAAGTCGAATATCGAAAAGATTCCTGAAGTTTCTGAGACTGAAATATTTGATCGAAACGTGACGGACGAAATTGGTGGCATTTCCCAGAAACAGTCCGCAAAGCGAAGAGGCACCAGAAATGATCCCCACCCTTCATCAGAGACCCTGTTCAACAGAAGTAAGTTTGACGAGGGTCTGAGGCGAGGCCTGCTCCAGGCTGCCAACAATAATTCTCTCCTTCCAGAATGGTTACCTCATCGCAAATCCTTTGCCCGCGCGGGCGAATTTGATGTACGCCTGAAAGCAGAGCTTGTCGCTCCTCCAGAAAGGCGTAATCAGGCCGAAACTTCGCTTATGCTAGCAGAGCTTCAATCTGCACAGCAGCAATGCGGAGATCAGCTTGAGGATATCGATGAGACAGTGCCCGAGCAGGGTGTTAATCAAGTTCAGGACGCTGATGGGGAAGATATCGATAAAGAAATAGTTGACCAGACCTCCAGAAAACTACACCAGCAGGTGACGGATGACCGCGAGCATGCTCAATCCTCGACAAAGTTGCACCCACAAGCAGGCAAATACCATGAGGCTCTGCGCAGGGGCTTGCTCAAAGCTGCAGGCAATGGCACTGCCCTCAGCAGCTGGCTGAAGGACCGCCAGCCTTACGGCCTCGGCGATTTTTGGTATCGCCTGAAGGCGGAGCTAGTAGCTCCAGAGCGCGATCAGCCCAAGATCAAGCGCATGCTGGATGAATATCGGGCTTCAGAGCAACAAGGCGCAGAGGCAACTCATGGTGGATCCGCTATTGCAGAGGAGGCAGAGAGGGAGAAGGATGAAGAAGAATACCCAGAACAAAAGGCATACCCTCTACCATGCGAGGTGGAAGCAAAAGTACCGGACGTGGGGCAACCGGACGTGAATGATAGCGACGACGACGTTTTTGTGCGTCGCCCTAGAAGGCGCCGTCACCTGTTGGCCAGGCACCAAGTCGACGAGGATCTCTAGAGATTTTTCCGGCCCGTTTGAGCGAAGCAGTGTGGCACGAGGGGTTGGTTTTTCTTTTTCCTTTGCAAGGCTCAAGATTTTGGCGAAGACGAGGCAAGGACGGTGCATGCTTGCTCTGGAGCACGGCCAAAAAAAAAAAAAATTGTGTGAGGGGAAGTGATGGGGATGGGACGAGGTACTTGTGTCGAGTAAGAAGGCGTAGGGTCGCCGAAGCAGGTTCCTCATACTAGTAGGACCATCTGTAATGACTACCGATAGCTCAATCTCGTTTAATGAATACTATAAGGAATGATGCAACTTTATCATGTTACCCTTCCAGTCCGAATGGGTTCAGTTGAGACGGTGTGTCGGCCAGCCCTTGCTGTGCTGAGGGAGGACACACTTGACACTTGACACTTGACACTTAAAGGGCTCACAAAAAGGAAGGGGAAAGGGTCACAGCTGCCATCTTCACGTCAAGGTCGCTTTGCATCAAAGGGCGCTAATGTAGGTAACTTCCAAGGTTGTCACGGAGTACTGAGTGGTCCAATGAAAATTCAGATCTTGATATTCTCGCGCATGTGGACACGTTGAAATCGAATGCTGCGATGGCGAAAGCGCCCTGGACAAGTCGTGTTGGAGAGATTCCATTGCGGTGGAAAAATACATGTATACCCATACTCAGGAGAATCACCACCCATCTTACACACATACATCCCGTCACATAGAGAGGTCGTACCCTGGCCAAAACGCCTGGCTCTGCAACAAGTCCACATACTCTCATCTCCTGTCCGAACACCTTCGACAGTCGTGTTCACTGAATGCCCACGCATCCCATCTGATTCGTGTCCATGTGCCTGATTGTCATGCACCCATCCTGTGCCACCTTGGAAGGGTTTCAGGGCGCGGGAAGGGCCCAGCCGGCCGGTGGATAGCCGAAAGCCTCCCGAGTCCGATCTCTTTCTTCACGAGAATTGAACAAGGTTATATCCATAACAGCCCGTGGCTGTCCTCCCGCCCAGACTTGCTGCGGGCCTGTGGTCGTCACTGGCTACATGATGCGTTTATAGCATCGAGTTGAGCTGGAAACCGTTGGCTCCCGCCTTTGACCTTGCCGGTCGCTGTTGGAACCGGTTATCCTTCACGTTCTCCTTATTGTTCTAGCCAAGTTGCTTTGGAAACGTCTTGCTCGACTCGTGCGATGCGGTATTCGACCGTTTCTCCTTCTAGCCTTCTACCGGCGCGAATGGAACATGCCTGTACGACACTCGTTGTATATAAGACCGCCCTGTCTTTAACTCATATGCCTTCTCGTTGGAGGTTGCCGCTAGACACTCTGGGGATACACGTTTGCAGGCTGTAGGCAGTGTTAGTATGACAGGACAGCAGGTGTGGGAGGGATGAGCAATGACATACCGGACTGTTCAGCATTTGCTGCCTTTTGTTCCGGCCCTTTTTGATGTGGCTCTTCAGTGCGTTGGAGTCTAGGGGCTTCAAGAGCTCAAAGCTACATAGCAGTTCGGAAGAGACCGACATGACAGCGCCCCAATTGTCGAACTCGCCGCAATACTGTAGAAAATCAGTACCGAGGACACAAAACATTGGGAGCAACTTTAGAAGTTTGCAACTTACATTCGGAGCGCTGAATACAGTGACTAGCACTCTGTCTGTGAAAAATTCGTACCCATCTTCAACCACCATATGTGCACGACAGACGAGGTCGAAGTCATGCGTTGTGAGGAAGTCGGTGATGACCTTCTTTCCAAAACAGTAGCTGACGCCTCTTTCGTTTGCTTCCCAGTCCGCATCCATATCAGCTGGATCAGACCACAGCAGGTCGTTCAGAAGTCCATAGTCGGGTACATCGGTTGGTCGTGCTATATTTCGTATATCATCCATGTCCCTGAGCGCAGGCGACAGGCCGCCGTGCACGCAAAAGATCTTCCCTGCGACAATAGCCGCAATGGGGAGGGTGTTGAAGGTGTCAATGAACGTCTTCCAGATCTTGACGTTACATCTGCGCTTGCACTCGTCGTAGAAGCCGTAGACCCTTGTGACATTGGCGCACTCGTGGTTGCCGCGAAGGAGAAAGAAGTTCTCAGGGAACTTCAACTTGTAGCAGAGCAGCAGGAGAATAGTCTCGAGCGATTGCTTACCTCGGTCGACGTAGTCACCTAGGAAGAGAAAATTGGCAGACGGCGGGAAACCGCACATCTCAAACATACGGATGAGATCAGTATACTGCCCATGAACGTCGCCGACAATTTTCACCGGGGCATCTAATTCCAGCAGCGCAGGCTGGGCCAGGAGCACCTCTCTAGCACGCTGGCAAATAGCCACAATCTCTGCATTTTTAAGACAGACGCTCTTGGTGACCTTGCCAGCATAGCCGGCGTCCAGCAACCGCTTGATGAAGTCATCCAAGTCGATGTCTTTGATCTCACTCATAGCAACACCGCCAGCCACGTCTTGACTCGACGACGTCCGTCCGTGGACTGGGTTGACAGAGTTGTCACGCCTGACCAGTATCGACTGGCCTGGTTGTTGTGCCTCCCCGTTCG
Organism: Diaporthe ilicicola; assembly: GCA_023242295.1. Classification (NCBI taxonomy): domain Eukaryota; kingdom Fungi; phylum Ascomycota; class Sordariomycetes; order Diaporthales; family Diaporthaceae; genus Diaporthe; species Diaporthe ilicicola. Next base: position 22,412 of record JALPVH010000115.1, on the reverse strand, counting down.
GATCTGGCACCCCCGAGGGAGGCGCATCAGAGACATGGTCAACCTCGCCAGATGCTTGGGCAGCGCTGACGTCGTGTTTGCCTGACATGCCGGATCCGGACTGTATAGGGGACGGCGGAGGCTGTGCCTCTTCGAGCGGAGACGTCACGCCGGTATCGATTGACGAGGGGGAGGTCGGGGACACGGCAGGATCGGATGACCTGCTTCGAGAAAAGCGCCCACTACGGCCCGACTTGACCGACCCAGCATCAGACTTGTCGCCAGCATCGCCATTAGACAACAGCGCGGAGTTGCGCGGGCTATCGGTCTTGGCCGATGAACCTGGGATCTTTGACCTGAGAGTCTTGAACGACCTCGTTGAGTCCTTGGTGTCCGACTTGCTGAACGATGGGTAAGACTGCAGCCCGTCTGGGCTGCGGTCGCCCGCGCCGGCAGAACTGTTGGGCCTCGGCGTACTTGTACCGTCCTTTGATGGCTGGTTTCCCATCGCGAGATGTGGCCGTGGTGTCGAGTCTGGATAGGGTGGTCAGAAAAATCCGGCAGGCTAAACGGTGTGCGCGTTGGAGGTATGTGGTCTAGTTGACAATGCCACGATAGCCTGTCGCTGCACCCGTCTTCGCCGTTGGAAGGAGATGTTTGTGTGAGCCCGCTATGCGCGACCTGGTGCTAAGGAGGATGGTAGAGTCTGACGAGGACAGCCACAAGACGCGTGGCGGTGATGGGACGTGGTCGGCCCTGTATGGACTCCGTGTTTGGTGATTGGCACGAGGACCGTGGCAAGGTCGTGTCGAGGAGGGTCGATGGGTCGAGGGTGGAGAGCAAGATTCACGTTCACGAGGAGGTGCCGACGGTTCGTGGGTGGTGAGGTCAGGCCAGTGGACCGAAAGGTGGAGAGCGAGGGCGGAGGTGGTCTAGACGCAGGGCGGGAAGACGAGAAGTGTCAGCCTTGCTTGAGAAGCGGAGTTAAGGATGGGAGGGCGCGAGTGGCAACGGCGGGGCGGATGACGACGGAGGTGAAGAGGCTGTGAGTGAATACGACCGTGCAACGTGCAGGCAGAAGCGTGGGCCGGAGATTCGAGCGGGAGTTGCGGGAGCGTGGGCGGATGGAGGCGGGCTTGGGCTTGGGCATGGGCTAGTGGACAGCGAGACAGCGCTGGGCAGTCTGTCCGGTCTTGCTTCACTCACCGTTCGGAACACTGAGAGCGAGCAGGGCGGGCGGGCGGGCGGGAGGCGGTGGGATGTGCTGAGGTAGTCTACTCAGGAAGGAAGTTCGGGGGCGGCTTTGTTTTAGGGGTGGGCCAAAGTGTTTCGTTGGTGGTACCTCCGTTTCGGTGAAGGAGCGCCTTGGGCCCCCCCGGAGTGGATTTCGCTGGCAGACAGCCAAGAGAAGTGGCTGTCAGGGAGCCGGGGGGTGGGGGGTTGGGGCTGGGCAGGGCTGGTGGCCAGTTGACAGCTGCCAGTTTCCAGTCGCCAGCGGGGTGTGGGTGTTGTCTTGTGGCCGGGCGGGGTTCAAGAACAGCTTGCCTTTGTTGTGATGGATCGGACAAGAGAAGGGGCGAGGGAGGAAAGGACGCGCACGAGAGAGAGGTCAAAGAGGTCTGGCCGGGTTGGAGGGGCAGGGCTTTGTGGAGTCGGCACGGAAGCTTGGGGTGACGCTGGGCTGGCCGGGTCCGGGAGGTTTGTACTCGTTTATTAATTAACCTTGGGGAGCGCTTTCAGTTCAACCCCAACCAAACCTTGCCTCTCAGCCTCTGTCCCGGTCGGGGATGGGGTTTGGAGCAGAGGGGGTCGAATCGAATGGAATCGATGGGCAGTCCGTGTTGTTTCAGAAGGATCGGACCGATAATCAGTCAAGCCAGTCAGTCAGTCCAAGTTGGGAGGACGTGAAGCAGCAGCAGCAGCAGCAGGAGGAGGAGAACGAGCACGAGTTCTAACGGTGCGATATGGAGATACGTTTAGTAGACTGGGGCAGGTTAGTTTAGACTAGGTTGAGAGGAGGCAGGAGGCGCAACGCACATGCACACGCAAGTGCTGCAGATGCATACGCAAAGACGGGATGAAAGAGAGAGAGAGAGAAAGACAGAGAAAGAAAGAAAGAAAGAGAGGGGCAGAGACACAGCGGCAGAGACAACAGCGGGACCCATTGGTGCCAGGCCTGCCTGGCTGGGTCTTGGTGCGAGGTGCCGTTCCCAGGCCTGGACGACTCGACGACTGAACGACCAGGCCGGGCGAGCAAGAGAGTGGTGGTCTCTGTGTGTGCAGCGAGCAGCCGTCATGATCTGGGCTCGAGCTGGGGATTTGAGGCTTGGCGAGCATGACTGGCGGCTTGGAAGTTCTGGGCGCTCCACGACGCCGGTCCCCAGGTAATCAATCGATCGCCCGCCCCTCTGGCTCCGTGATTAAACCCCTCTAAAAAGTGTGCTCGTCTCTCTGGGGCAGCAGCTCCTGTCATGGTTGCACAGTAACTGTTACTCCGTCTGTGTACGTTGGCAAAATGTTGTACATAGCCTTCGACGCCAGTCTATGCGCCATGGTCTTCCTATCCTTTTTTTCTTCTTCTTCCTTTCTTTTTTATGTACTTGACTCCAGGATCTCGTGCTCTGTCTGTCTGTATGTCTGACAACTTGAGGATCGTCGCCGCGTTGCCCACAACGAGAAGGCGGCCGAAAGCCAATTTGGCCTGGTCTCTGCTGCTCTGGTCCGGTCGAAAGGTTACTTAATAAGTACTGTGTGATCAGCAGCGTGCGTGCAGGCAGGCCTAAGGTGAGGTGCGGTTGGCAGTTGCGTCCGACGAAAAGATCCCACCAGCCCGTTGGTCTACAACCATCAGACTGTCTAGACCTGCCCAAACAGACTACAGTACCTGTGCAACTCCCCTGCCGTTGGTTGATTCGCCCATGTGTCGTTGGTGCAGCCGCCGCAGCGCAAGGCACAGAGCACAGACGGTTACCTAGGGTGCCTGCCTACCTAGGCAGGGTGCTACAGTAGGTACCCAGCACACCATCCCCCAGACCCAAGCCCAGACCCTGGCCCAGGCCCCGGCCATGCTCGCCACTATTCCAAGGTTTCGATGGCATGTCGGTTTGACGCAAGTCTATCCAGCAGACGACGTCTCCTTCACCCGCCGACTACCCAAGTGACTTAGGTCCCAGGTACAGCGCAGCAAGTACTTATTAGTCCAATATCATGACATGGAATCCTCGGTCTGTGAGGGTCATTGAAAGACAAGCCTGCGTGGCTCATGTCCGTCCTGCGCCCGTCAGACGAGAGTCGGCCAGCTCACAAGCCACCATACTACATACTGCGTGAGCACATCAGACAGCCCAAGCCGCTTTCTCCATCTCCTAATCGCACCAGCCACAGGCTTCATTACTGCTCCGTTGGCTGACGACGGGCACCCCGGGGCGGCCGTCCAAGTAGGATACACACACGCACACACACACACACACACAGAGAGAGAGAGAGGGAGAGGGAGAGAGGGAGGGCTTGTTTCTCTCGCCCGACAGCTTAGCCATCACTCGGGCTGGCATTCCATCGCCAGCTTCCAGAGGCCATCGTCAGGAACGGTGCCAAGCGGGCCTATCGGCCTTGGCCACATGAGAACACCTGGGGAACACTGCATAAATAGTCCCAGAGCCGACCTTTGCTTGTTTGACATTTCCGCCCAGCCCGCTAGCCTGCCTGCGCTGCACCTTAACGTGACCCGGGGTGAGAGTCGTAAGAGAGAGACATACATACAGTCTACATACGTACCGGTACATACAGCAAGCTCTGCGCTGGCACTTTGCATGTGGCCGAGTGTTTCAACCAGCCGGGCGGTGAACCGCTCATTCAACATGGGGCACCTTCCCATAACGCTACGATATGTATATGATATCGTGATATATGCCGTCGCTACTGCGACCTGCTTGTCATGGGAGCACAGGGAGAGTCATGTCCGCTCTGTGTCTACGGGGACATCCTTGCCGTCAACTGCTCAGCCGGAAAGAAGAGTAGAGACTTCGGCCGCAAGCTGATGGGTGTTTTCATTTGCGGAGGGTTGCAGGGCTATACTTGTAGCTTTCGCCTCACCTGCAGCCAAGTTCAGGTCAAAAAGGTGTCTGTCACAACCCTCAGCTTTACGGGCCCAGTTTACTATGCAAACTCCGGCTCCGAGAGGTACATATGTACGTGCATGCGCCAAATCGCAGGTAGCGCATGCATCCTACTGTGCAGGGCGCATAGAAATGAATACAAGCAAGACAGCCCTCGCCTTGGCAGTCAGGACTACTCTATATTGCTTCAAAAGACCATTGCTCAGGACCGGAGATGTGGTATGTGACCCAGCAAGGGCGGTTGGGCGAGCTATTACAGTACCGCCTATTGTGAGAGTGCAACTATTCTCCAATACAGACTCTACGCAGTCCAGAACTCCATACCAACCCCAGCAACAACGACCCTGCCTTCAGCCAACTGCTCAAGATCCCCAGAGTCGGCTATGGCGCTGTAACAATCGCCAACCAGCGAAACCTTCTCCACGACGCCTCCGTCCCCGACCGTAGCCACCCAGGACTTTACCGTCTGGTCGTTGCTGGCAGTGCACAGCCTCACCCGGTACGAGCCCGCACCTCCGGCGGCCTCCAGCCCGGCGATGCAGAGGCCCGTGATGGCCGCGGCGTGGGCCCCATTCACCAGGGACCTGGACGCGATCCTGAGACTGTTGCCTGCCCAGTCTAGGCGGACGTGCCCGATGGAGTTGTCGTCGCCGCCGGTGAACACGGCGTAGGAGGGCCTAGAGGTTGCTTGCGGGATCTCCACCAGGTCCATGGCCTTGACGCCGCTCTGATGCAGCCTTTGTGCCTCGGTCAGCTCATACTCGGTCAGCTCATACTCGGTCAGCTCATACTCGGTCAGCTCATACTCGGCAGCACCCCGCGTTGCAGGCGTCGTCGGTATCTGCGGCGTCCTCCAAAGGGCAAGATGCCCATCCGTAGACGCCGTCAGGACATGCAATTCCCACGGCCCGTCAGACTCTTGCTGGATCCTGAGATGCCGGATCTGCATCAAACAAGCGCCCGTGTACCGGGCCTGGGCCAGGAGCAAGAAGCCCTCGTCCCGGGAGTACCGATATGTCTTGAGCGTCGAGTTAGACAGGACCAGCGAGAGGCAAAGGGCCTCTCCCTCCTTCTCCTCCCCTGCGAGAGGATCCAGGACCTGGACGTCGAAGCTCATGATCCGCAAGTCGCCGTCGCGCGTCTTATCTGGGTAGATGCCCTCGCAGACCACCGCGATGCCCTCGTAGGCAGAACGCTCTAGCCGCGCGACCCGCCACACGAATAGCTCCTCGCCCCCGCCGCTGCTGACGAGGTGGCTCCCGCCGGCCCACCGCAGGCACTGGATGCCGGCCGTGTGCCTCTCCACAACGGCGAGGCAACTCGGCCCCGCCTCTGCCCCTGCCCCTGCCCCTGCCCCTGCCCCTTGCTGACCGCCGCCACCGCCGAGCCGCCATATCCGGATGTTGGTGTCCTCGGCGCCCGTCGCGAGGTATCCGCCCCGCCCCGCCGCCGCCGCTTTGATCTCCCTCCCGTGGCCGCCCAACTTGAGTGAGCGCTGCGAGACGTCGTTCTGCACGTAGACACAGGTGCGCGACGCCTTTGTCCAGACGAAGGAGAGCCTCGCCGGCGTGACTGGGTCGACGTGGTAGGTGAAGGAGCGGTGCGCGCCGCCGCACTCGACGCTCGCGAGCTCCTGCTGCCTGGTCTCGTTCCAGACGACGAAGTCCTTGCTGCGGAAGCCGCAGAGGATGAGCTGGGGCTTTGGATCGGCGGTGAAGAAGCCGTTTTCGATCATCGGTCCCAGTGGCGGCATGGCCTCGTGGCGGAGGTGGACGTTGAGGGCGTCGTCAGACCCGCAGGTCGGCGTGGCAGTCTCGTATATTCTGTAGCGGCCGTCTCGGGAGGTCGTGAGGAAGTAGGGGCAGGGTAGATCAGGCTTTTCAGGCAAGGCGACGATGCTGGACACTGCGTCTTTCGACCCGGGGCGGCTGACTTGGGCTACTTGTCTGAAGCATCCTTCGTCTCGGTCCAGTCTATGCAGTGAGAGTGCGCCGATCCGAGAGCCAAATATGAGACAATCCTGGCAGGTGCCTGCTGCAGTTGGTATAAAGCCCTTTTCTAGCTCTATATGAGCTTCCTGTAGGACAAAGTCTTGTGTAGCAGGGTCCAGCAACATGAGTCTGACTTCTGGGCTGCCCATGGTCGTCACGATGATGGAAATCTGACCGGACCCTGCCTCGAATAATCCTAGACCCCGAAAGGCTTGTAGAGGGAGGATAAAGATCTCTGCGATCTTCCTTGGAAGTTTTACCACCGGTCGGATGACCCCGCTGCCATAGAAGTAAAGTTGTCCACTGGGAGATCCGATGAGGGTCGCGTCCGGACCAGCGCTGCGGACGATCTGATACTTCCGCAGGTCATCCCGTATCGGCTTCGGAACTGACGCTTCTTTCCATGTTACTCCAGACGCACCAATGGAGCCAGCCAAGATCCGCCCCGATGCCGTTGTGGCAATGATAGATTTTGCAGACGGGAGCCCATACATGTGCAATGCCTCGCTCTCAGCATGCCCGCTACCTGACGGTTGAGGAACATGATCGCCGTTTGGACTCGCCTCATCGACCAGGAGCGGACTTGAGACGGAGAAATCCAGAACAGAAGGAGTTTCGTTCCCTGCGAGGTGCTTTGAGCTCTCCTTGATGAGTTGGATCTTGCCATCGCTACCGCCCGTGACAAGAAGTGTTGTGCCCGGCGATGACGGCGCGGGACAATGCAGGGCGCTCGACCAAATATGCTTCCCTTCGTGGTGGTGGAATGTGGCCTCGTGGGTGAGATTTGCCGCCGGAGCTTGGTCACGTCCACCAGGCAGTGCGCGCTTGCTCTCCACATCGAGGTCGAGCCTCCACCTCTGCGCAGTCGCGTCCTCCCCGAAAGAATACAGCCTCAGGCTCCTCATCGTGCCGCCCGGGGAGGAACAGTCAACGTCCTGAGACGAAAAACGCACGTTCCATATCCTTGAGACGTGTCCCATGGCTATCGCCAGTGGTTTGTTCGAATGATGACTTGCCGTGGCCTCGAGCTCCGTCGCCGACATGTTCTCCCCGAAGCCTGTCTCCCGCGCCTCAGTAAAGGTGTGATCGACCGAGGTCTTCTCCTCGCCCGAGCCTGTGTTAGATATATTCCACACCCGTATCGTCCGGTCATCGCTGCAGCTCGCCAACAGCCTGGACACCTCCCCGGTGCGCGGGTCGACCGCGAGCTCGGGGGTCATGTCGACGCCGAATATCGAGCCCTCGTGGCCCGTGAAGACGTGTAGGACCTCGACCGACTCCTCACAGCCATCACCGTCGTCAGTGACACGGCACTTCCACACGATTATCTCCCCAAAGATAGTCCCTGCCGCGACGAGCACCTCGCCTGTAGAGGTCCACCTGACCTGCGCCGAGCACAGGATCGGTCGGGACGGCGGCGACCTCAGCCTCCCGAATCGCAACGGCTCTCTCCCTCCACCGCCTACAAGACCTCCGATGCGCAGCGGTATGACCTCGTTGTGCGCGGTGACGACGGCGGCCAGGCCGGGCTGGTGGGGGGATATGGCGCCATGGTAGACCCAGTCCGGCGCCTGCAGCACCTGGCTGTCGGGCACGGCATGCTCGGAGCCGTCTCCGCCGTCCTCGGTTTGGATCAAGCCCGTGATTATCGTCCCCGGCAGGGCCGTCACGAACGGGCCGCCCCAGACGAGCACGTCCGACGCCACCCCGACGGAGATGCCCTGGATCGGCTGCGCCTTGAAGACGTGCACCGAGGCGCGCAGCCGCTGCGTCCCGGCATCGTATATCTTCAGGTGAGTGTCCTCACCTGAGAGAATGTGGACCGCCCCATTGTCCACTAGCCTGAAGAACCCCAGCGCCGTGATAGGGCAGTGGACGTGTTCCCGTTGCAGGCGGGGAGGCACATGGTGGTTCATGTCGAAGTGGTGGTGGGTTTAGAAAATTTGCGGGTGATGAGTCAAAATTCGGCGGCTCCAGGTTTTGGCTGCGACCAACGCCAAAATCAACGACAAGACACACTCAAAAAAAAAAAAAACCCCACGCGAATTTGAGCATCATCCTGTGTTTTCAAGAGACATCAAGTCTTTCATTCCAAATGAAGGACTTGTTTCCTTTCGTTGAATTATTACAAGGCAAATTTGGCTTTTCAGGGCTGTTCGCCGTTGGTGCGCGCCCTGAACTAGTCTTTAAAAATCAAGCGAAGCTATTTTCACACCATCGCCTCCTCGTAGTCGTGGGCACAGATTTAAACAAAGCATGTCACATGTCCTGAGCCGGACCGTCTTCTTTCTAATATGTATCATTTCATGTCCTCCCGAAAGTTCAGCGGGTATCAATATCCTGTAGCTCTAATAGTCTACCTGATCCATGTCGTAATATCCTCAACCATCCGAAGGAAATAGTCGTGATAGCCATGCCCCTTCACCAGGGGCCCGGAACGCCTTACATGCAAGGAGGAACCCAAATTAAGCAAAGAAGAAGAGTATTTCCATCCGTCAGATTCGACGGCCAATGTGATTTTGTAAGTTCACCAGCCTCCAACGGCCCCACGAATGTGAAGTCGTGAGGTGTTCAGCAGTAAATGCTTAGGTGCGGTGCTGGTAAGGCTCGTAAGCCATGTCGTTGCGCCCTGTGTGCGGGCTGCCGTATCCAGCGTTCTGACCATATCCACCACCGTAAGAAGTGTTCTGGTGGCCGCCATAAGAGGTGTCTTGGCCGTAGGCGTTATGGTGGGGCCCTTCGAGAGGTGCGTAGGCGCCGGACATGGGCAGCTTCTCAGCGTCGTCGAGGTGCTTCTTGCGGCCGAATCCACCGGTCTTGCCGCGAGAACTGCTGTGGTCGGGAGCGCAGCAGCAGATGGTGAACATCCAGAAGAAGGCGGCCCCGATGGCGAACGCGGCACCGATCCACACAGCCGCCAGGAAGCTGGTGTTGATGGAGCCAGTGACGCCGTACACCTTGGCTGTGCCTTCGACGGCACCGACGACGACGGAAGCCATGGCGGTGGCCAGAGCAGCGGCAGCGCAGACCGCGACGGCAGCGACGGCGGAGATGATGAACGTGCAGCATGAGAAAGCACGGGAACAGTTGGCGAAGATGCCCAGGAACAGCGAGATGCCAAGAGCGATATAGGCGATGATGAAGACAACCTCAGTCCACTTGGTGACGGTGCTGAAGGTGTTCATGGCAGTCTTGATGCTGTCGGGGATGGTGACATTCTCGCCAGATGAGCCAGCCACGGAATCCAACTTGCTCTGGAAGCTGGTGCTGGCGTTGGAGGCCCAGTCAAACTGAGCCTTCTGGCACGTCTTGTCGCCGGACTGGGAAATTTCACAGTAGCCCCAGAGGTTGACAAGGTAGGCATTGGCCAGGCCAAGGTCGGAAGCAGTGATGTTGGTGCCACTAACGATGCCGGAGATGGCAGACTCGGCGTCGGCAGCGGAAGTAACACCGGCGGCCGCAGCGGCGGAGGTGGCACTGGCGAGAAGGCCGGAGGTGTCGCCGGAGGAGCCGCCAGTGGCAGCAATGATCGAGTCTGACAGATCACGCTGGTCGAGGCCCCGTGAGCTCAATAAGCTGGTGATAGACGAGGAGCTGATGGAGAGGTCGGTGGTGTTGATCTTGAACAGGTACATGCTCTTGTCGGTCACTCCTGAGAGACCGGCAACCAGCATGGCAATCAAGCTGGCTACTGTCAGGGCAAATGGCAGAGCCACACAGAATATCCTTCCTATGTTACCCATGATGAGGGTTCCTTGTCGCGTCGTTTGTTGTGAGTCGGCTTGGTTGAGTGGTAGTTATAAAAGACGCGTGGTATGACGTCGCTACCGTTCAGTACCGGGGGGCGTCGAGCGAGATTGGGTTTTTTTTTTTGAGGATGGATCGCTCAGGTGGAACCTTGACTGAGTGATGTGTGTTTGAGTAAACACAAACGATGGGATATCAAACCTGAGAAGGGTTGGACGAGTATGATAGCGAGGGAATGAGGGAGAAGGGAGTAGACGTAGGGCATAACAAGTTGGCAAAGGGGGATGATGCAGATAAATAAAGACACACACTCACACACAAGGCGTTGCCTAGGCGGGCTGGGCAGGCTGGGCACACTGGCACACCAGAGACGGGCCAGGCTGCCAGGGCCGGTTGGATGTGGGATGTGGGGTGTGGGCAGCAGGGGGCTGGGCATGCGCCTTCAACGTCACCCCTGCCAGGGAAGGGGTCCCCAAGCCTTCCTCACCCACTTTTCTCAGCTGTCGTTGTCTGGCTTGTTGCCGCAGCAAAGAAAGAGATTTGCTGCCCAGCCAAAGATCGACTGTGCTTGTGAATTGCCAGTGGCGCAGTAGCCAAAGGGACGGCCGCCGTCGCTTGCTGGCGCTGGCGACCGGCGTTCGGGCTCAGGGACGCGTAGCTGGGGGTCCCTGATCTGATGACAACAACGGTCCGGTTGGTTGCTCTGGGTTCCTCCGGTTGGCGCTGTACTTTTGCAGTTTCGGTGACGGAAAGCTTGGCCAGCGATGAGTTGTCTGCAGGTTCTGTCTGTCTCTCGCATCTTTTTGTGGGGAGGATGACATCGCGAGTCCGGATGAGGTCTCATTGATCCATCCCTCCCCCCACCTCCTGTTACTGCCGACGTAGTTCATATGCTGTAGTGTAGTCGAGCACGTAGTGTAGTGTACGTAGTGTACATGTACATGCACATGTACATGCACATGCATTTGCATACTGAGAATGACTTCCCGCCAAGATGGGCCCTCGATCAGGATCACCTGGCCCTTCACAGCGCGGCCGCTTCATCAGATTCACATCAGACACATCTCACTGCAACCTGCGACAGGCCTGGGTGAGTATGACCCGCAGCTGCACACATCTCATCGCTACAAGGTAAAGGCTTTTCCTTGCTGCAGAATTTTGGCTTCGGGGCGTTGACCGCGTGGGCTTAAGTTTCCAGAGCGTTGGGACGAGACGCGTGACAAGTCAAGTCGTGCTCTGCATCGCCCAGACGTTACAGTGGGAATGGAAATAAAGTCGCTCACCGACCGACCTTCACAAAACAGCACATAATAACACAGGCCACACAAGCCTGACAAGCCACCGATGCTCTACTCCACATGCTCAGCCAACAGCGTTACGAACCACGAGGCTGACGCAGCACGACCGCCGTTGGCGGAAGAGCGAAGGCGGTCGTATGAGCAAACAAACCAAGCGCTTACCCGCCGATCTGGTCCTGGGCCTGAATCTCGTTTTCTAGTTTTCTTTTTGTCTGAAACCACGGGGCACACTTGGTTCTACCACATTTTTGTGGATGAGGTCACCGCAATGCGGTTTTAAGGGATGGGGGAGTGCGGCAGCACGGAGGGATCAGCCTTGATCGGCATGTTGAGTCGCCCAAGCAATCTGGGCAACCTCCCAGTCATGAGCCACAGGGCACTTGAAATACGAGCTCGTCCCTTCCGTCTGATTTGCAGGGCAGCAGCCATATGACGATTCGCTTGCTCGGCCGTCTCGTCTCGTCTCCCCCTCTGCATTATTAGAATCGTCAATGTCTTGGGTGCAAAATGTGAACAGGCCTGCTGCGCTCAAAGGGCCAGCCTCGCCTGACTCGTTTCATCCCAGTTATGAAGAGGGATCCACGCAGTTCCATCCCGCCACATTACGACAGCGTCTCCATATGCTACAGGCACGAGCCTAAGGCTGTGCAAGCACCCCAAGAGAAAGCTCGGGACCACCCCACTGCGACCCCGGGTGGCGCGACTCCAGAAGCTTTTTAGCTCGTGGGCCTCCCTCTAGGCGTGCTAATAATAGCGTTCAGCCTATCCCGTCAGACCCGTCCAGCCTATCCCGAGGACTTGTGAATTAACCCAGTAATAATAATGCCGTTGAGGCTGTGTGCCCTCCGAGATCTGCTTCCGAAGCCTTCAACTGCAGGCCGAAGCCTCGGCCGGCCGAGGCAACGGGCACCGCGGCTTGATACTGGCCACCAGCTTCTTCGGCCCTCCATTCGCGGTGCCGAGCGGAGTGGTTAGACCTTGGCAAGCTTGGTGCTTGACTGCGCCGACTCTTTGCCTCGCGCCGGCCGCATGATGTTTTGGCAAGCGACCTCGCAGCCCGAGACAGGCTTGGCCGCGACCTGAGGCCCCATACACGGAACTGTCCCTTCTCGCTTCAGGCCCGGTCTCGTCTCGATGAATCCACCCGCAGCTGAGGACCCAAGCTAGGATGATGTTGATCAGCACCCAAAGTTTGCTATGCGGTCCAGTTCCGATGCTCTTTCGGCAGACGGCATCTGTCCCACCTGAAATCAACAAGCACATTTCCAGCATTACTGCATGATGGTCATCCTGTTGGACGTCCCACGATGTTGTGCGCCGACGAAAGGCAACTTCGTTGTTTGCTCCTAGTTTGGTCGACTGGGTGGTAATCTGGCAAGATGCGGCCTATCGTCATGTCAATCTGAATGATTCCGTTGAAATTCCTTGAAGCTGCAACATCAATCTGGAGTAGACATGCTTCGCTCCTAACCTCCTCTCTAAGAACGCACGGGCCACAGGGTTCAGAGGGTGAGGCAGTGGTATAACCCTGAGGAAGATCCAAGCCGCTCATGGGTTGAGCTCCTGGACGGACCAGGCTCAGTGCCTTGTCAGGCAGGGCCCTTGGACTCTTCTCTGGCTGTTCGGCCTGCGAAATGTTGACGCTCATGAATTCAATCATCCGCTAGAAAAACAAGACGTGTTCCAGATGAGATCCCCATCAATAGCAGAGCAAGTGGATCAGCCCAACCGCCGACGTTGATCCCCATGCGCTTCTAGTGATAGTGCTAGCACATTTGTTCTGGGAGTCTGGGAACAGCGATTGCGATTGCCTCACAGCCATCCGTTTCGTTCTCCTTCTCCTTCGCATTGTGACGCCCACCAGATAAATCCAAGGAGCCCATAGCATATCTTGACCTGCCCAGGCTGATATCTCCCATGTCGATCGACCTCAACTGGGAGACACTCACCACCGGTCCCGACGGCGAAGCGCTCGCCCACAGCATTCGTGACTTCATCCACACCAAGTTCCAGTCGGTGCCGCTACCTCGCTTCATCAAGTCCGTGACGGTCCACGACTTTGAGTTCGGCACCACGCCGCCCGAACTCGAGCTCAAGGACATCACGGACCCGCTTCCGGACTTTTACGAGGAGAACATCGCCGCGGATGACGAGGACTCTGACGATGAGGATGAGGGTGACGAGCGACACTTTGACCACAACCTCGGGGCCGGGGGCATGGGTGTCCCTGAGGAGCTCATAGTCGCCTCGGAGAGGAGGCGCAGGAATGGCCAGAGCGCGAGGCTCACCGCGATACCGCCGCACATCAGCACCGCGGGCTTAGCAGGCATGCCCTTCCGGGGAGGGCCCCTGGCGCCGATGCAGGACTTGGGAAGCCCTTTCCTGGGTACCTCGACGCCGGGAATACCGGGCGGGACGTCAAATCTCAGCTACTTCCATTCGCACCTTATGGGCGGCCCATCAGGGACCCAGACGCCCCTGGCTGCGGTCGCGGGTGCACACCTGGGGAACAACAACCACCACAATCACCGTTGGGCGCCGGAAGCGGGTGCTACCAGCCCTCTATCGGCGACAAACTCAACACCATTTCCAGAGCCAACGGGCAGACAGCGGTCGTCGGATGGTCGTGCATCGAGCCACAGCCGGAATCCTAGTCAGAGCTCCGCCTCCGGGGGGGAATCTCACAACACCATCAGCGGCCTGACGCCGATACACCTAAGCAACACAGCCTTGCGAGAGAAATCTAGCGTGTCTACCTTCGCGCCGACTTCCTCCGCGGGGACATCGAGGCCGCCCACGCGGGACAACACGAACGCATCCGCATCCATGCTCGCCGGGTCAGCAATCACAGAGGACGAAGAGCAGCAGGACGACCACGATCACAAGGACCAGCGCCGGTTCCGTGAGCCGAGGACCGAGGACATCCAGGCCGTGTTCCGGATCAAGTACTCCGGCGACGTCAAGCTGTTGCTCACCGCGGACATCCTGCTCGACTACCCCATGCCGAGCTTCGTGGGCATACCACTGCGCTTAAGCATCACGGGGCTGTCGTTCGATGGGGTTGGGGTCGTCGCACACATCAGGAAGAGGGTGCACTTCTGCTTCCTGAGCCCGGAGGACGCCCTGGCTGCTGTTGGGAGCGACGGGCGCGAGCAGGCCGAAGATGCGCCTGAAGGGGCTGGCCCGTCTGACCTACGGCCGGGCAAGATGGGTGGTCTGCTCCAGGAGATCAGGGTCGAGAGTGAGATCGGGCAGAGGGAAGGGGGCAAGCAGAGTCTCAAGAATGTGGGCAAGGTGGAACGCTTTGTCCTGGAGCAGGTACGGCGGATATTCGAAGAGGAATTCGTCTATCCCAGTTTCTGGACGTTCCTCGTTTAGCATGGCTCACGACTTGAAGAAAAATAAATTTCGGGAGCATATGATCCCAGGGCTTCCTAAAAAAAAATGATTCTTGCTCTTGGGTCTTCCTGAAATTGAAGTTCCCGCCCGTGTCTCACGTCAAAGTAGACTTGAACCCTTGATAAGCGGAGTTGATGTCCAACTCCAACTCCCTCGCCTGCGCCTCACTCAGCTCCTCAGTCGCCTTCATCTGGTTCAGCGTAATGAGCCACTGCACAATCTTCCCCCGGTTCTCAAAGTCCCTGTCGGTGACCTTGTTCACGGACTGGATGACGTCTGTCAGCAGCGGGTGTAGCTGGTCCTTGGCCAGCAGGCCTAGGCGCAGCGCGTCCAGGAAGGTGATAAAGTCCTGCGTGGCCTCGAGGATGAGCGCGCCGCTGGTGTTCCCGGCTGCGGCGGGTGCGGGCGCAGAGCCCGACGAGGCTGTCACGGCTGTCGAGGGCATGCCGACGCGGATGCGCTCTGTTGCGCGGGGGACTTCGAGCTGTTGTCGACTGTCAGTCGTGGCACCCGCGGTGTGCCCGGGGCAAGCCAACAGAGGCGAGATCATAAACTTGCCTCCCATTCGGCCTTGAATTCCTCCAGACCCACGAATGCCCTCCCCACTGCCTCGTCGGCCAGGATCGACTTGTACTGCTTCAGCGACCTCTCGCAGATCTCAGTATATTCTGCCTCGGGTATGGCATCTTTGAGAAACGCCTTCTCCAGCTCATCGAGGGTGATGATGATACTGAAGATCTCGGCAAGCGAGTCCTGCAGGTCTCGCTCTGCGCGAGTGTCGGCAAGTTTCACCTCCTGCGGACCTGATGTTAGCGATGCTCATATCGTGGAGCTTCCCGGAGAGACATGCCTCATCCAGGTTTATTGTTGCCGACAGCGCTGTGTTTGGGACGTAGCTGTGAGGCGTGGGAGCGTATGCTTGCCTTGGCATCATCTTATCAGAGACAATTGACGGACAACGATAAAGATCATGTTGAAAATGGGAGATATGCTTGATGTGAACATTCATTCACCCAACTTATAATCAAGCGTCGTTAGGCTCCCGCCGAGGACTGAGGCGTTCAAGGGTTAGACCCGAAAGAAACGTAACGAGCCGGGGGGCTGGTCGGCTGTGGGTGCTAATGATCCTGGTTCGGGCTACTTAGGTACCTAGGCAGATAACGATAAGCCTGGAAATTTTCGAGAATTGAAGTCGCATTCTCTCACTTTAGGAACTTTTCGCCCGCACCACCACCAGCTTGCGAACTTGCGCTTCTCTTTGCCATTGAGCACAGTCCCCTCCCAAAATGGCACCCACAAAGAAGAACGCAAAGGCTACCAGAAAGTTCGAGAAAAAGCACCTCAAAGGTGTCATCGACAAGCGCAAGGAGGACTCCAAAGTCAAAAAGCGATTCCAGGCAAAGAACAAAAAACAAGCAACGCGCTCAAAGGACGATGAATTCTTCAAGGGCCCCAGGGATGTCTCCAAGGATTCCAGCACCAAGAATAAGCCAGGTGCTACTGTCAGTAGCATGAGCGTCGACGACTTCTTCAGCGGCGGCTTCGAGATCCTCGACAAAGGCAAGGATGGCAAGAAGGCTGGCAAGCTGGGGAAGAGAAAGAGAGGTGGCCAGGCAGCGGATGAATCCTCCGAGGACGGCAGCGATGCAGGTGCACCGGCATCTGGCGATGACAGCGACGAAGACTCGGGTGAAGAAAATGTTGGAATTGGCAAAGAAGATATGACCGCCTTGGCCAAGGACGACCCGGAGTTCTACAAATACCTGCAAGAAAACGACCCTGAGGCATTGGAGTTTGACGAAAACGTGGACCTGGCCGAGATCGACGAGCTGAGCTCCGGAGAAGACGAAGACCGACCGAAGAAGAAGCAGAAAAAGAGCAAAAAGGCGGCCGAGGAAGATTCAGACGACGAGTTCTCGTCTCGCAACGAGCTCACAAAGGCGATGGTTGCACGATGGGAAACATCAATAGAAGAGAAGAACTCGCTCAGGGCCGCAAAACAAGTGGTCCTGGCTTTCCGAAGTGCTGCGCATCTGAACGAGGATGACGAAGAGAACAAGCAAAGATTCTCCATAACAAGCCCAGAGGTCTTCCATGACATCCTCGTTGTTGCGCTGAAGCAAATTCCTGAGGTGTTGCAACATCATGTCCCTGTCAAGGAAACGGCAAGTGGCAAGGTGTTTGTGCCAACCGACTCGAAGAAGTTCAGGACCCTTTCTTTACTCGTCAAGAGCTACACAGCCTCCGTCCTTCACCTGCTGGGTACCCTCTCGGACGACGCCACGCTCAAGCTTACCCTCTCTGCCCTGACGCCGCTACTGCCCTACCTTCTATCTTTCCGAAAAGTGTTGAAGAATCTCATCAAGACTGTGGTGCACTTCTGGTCTCAGTCTTCCAGCAGTGAAGCCACCAGAATCACGGCTTTCCTCGTATTAAGAAGGCTTGTTGTCATTGGTGACAAGGGCATCCGTGAGGCTGTTCTCAAGGTTATATACCAGGGCTTGATCCAGGGCAGCCGGTCGACGAACCCCAACACCATACAAGGCATCAACCTCATGAAGAACTCTGCAGCTGAGCTGTGGGGAATTGATCCAAATATTGGGTACACAACTGCTTTCACATTCATCCGTCAACTCGCCATCCACCTGCGCAACAGCATCACTCACAACCAGAACGAGTCATACAAGGCTGTCTATAACTGGCAATATGTGCACTCCCTGGACTTCTGGTCCTGCGTGCTGGCCGAGCACTGCAGCATGCTGAAGGAGGCCGAGACGGGTAAGGAGAGCCAGCTGAAGCTGCTCATCTTCCCTCTCGTCCAAGTCACGCTCGGCGCCATGCGCTTGATCCCAACTGCCACCTACTTCCCTCTGCGATTCCAGCTCATCCGCTCCCTCCTGCGCCTTTCTCGTGCCACAGGCACATATATCCCCCTGGCTTCAGCCTTGATCGAGGTTCTGAATTCTGCAGAGATGAAGAAGCCTCCAAAAGCCACGACACTCAAGGCGCTGGACTTCAGCGTCCAATACAAAGCACCCAAGTCGTACCTTCGCACTCGCATTTACCAGGACGGTGTCGGCGAGCAGGTTGTCGAGCTATTCTGTGAGTACTTTGCAATCTGGTCCACCAACATTGCGTTCCCAGAGTTCGCACTGCCGGTTGTGGTCATGCTCAAGCGATGGATCAAGGAGGCGCGGGGCAACAAAAAGGGTAACAGCGGCAACAAGAACTCCAAACTGGTCTCGCAGATTTCCCTCTTGGTGCAAAAGCTAGAGACAAACGCCAAGTTCATCGAGGAGAAGCGGTCCAAGATCGAATTCGCACCCAAGAACAGGACGCAGGTGGACAAGTTCCTGAGCGGGTTTGACTGGGAGAAGACGCCGATTGGCGCGTTCGCCGTGGGCCAGAGGAAGCAGAGAGAAGAGAAGCGGAAAATGCTGGATGAGGCACGCAAGGAGGATGACAGGAAGAGGAAAGAGGAAGAGCAGAAAAAGATTGAAGGGAGTGGTGATGATGACGAGGAGGCCGACAGCGACGGAATGGAAGATGGCGAGGGCAGCGAGGGGTCCGAAGAGGATGAGCTCGAGCTTGAGGATGAAGAGGACTCTGAGGGCGAGGACGAGGACGAGGACGAGGACGAGGATGAGGATGAGGAGGAGTGATTTTGCCGTGGACTATCTGTCTGTACATTGTCGCAGGTCGGGGGGCGAGAGAGTGTTCTAAGCAGACTGAGGCTTCGTATGTCCAAGTCAGTCGAGCTCAATACCCATATTGTTATAATATGAGATCTCACCAATGAGTTGGTCAACAGAAATGGATGTGTCAGTCCTCCAGAATCAATTTATTTCTGGGTACAATCAGAGCCATAGGGGGCGGAAACCTCGGAAGCTGAGCCACAGGCGCAGATACAGCCTCAGAGGAGGGAGTAGGTAGAGGCGGACACACAGAAGTAAGCGGATCGGGCTGATCAGTTCTCTGCGACCCTGGCGCGGGAGTAGGTGGTCGGGATTAGTCGATGCGCTGCAGGGAGGTGTCTTCTAGAGCAAGAATGATAAAGCCCTCCAAATCGTAGGATGCTCCCTCAGGAAGCCTGAAGGGGAACTCTTCAGTGTAGTACTTACAGAAAAAGGCCAGGCATGTGCAGCAAAAGAACTCACCGCCCAGGGATCGTGTTCAAGACTCGGACACTGATCGTTGCGGACACGAACCGTGTTGTTGCGACGAGCGTCACTGGGAATTGTATAAGCAGGCGCCCTGAAGTCCGGGTCGGAACTACGCTCTTCATCAAGGCGACTCGCTCGTGGGGAACGCCATTGGCTTATGCAAGGGCTGAGTGGAACCTGGCGTTTAATCTGCGATGTTTGTTTGTTTGTTTGTTTGTTTGTTGGCAGTCCGAATCCTTGAGCCTTTCATGGAGGAAGAATCTGGGATGACGAGATGCGTTGAGCTTAGGAAAGGAAAACAAACCTGTTGGCGAACTCGTCTCGCCAATCGCTGTGGCCAGAAGGCGTCCGTATGTTCAAAGTAGGGTGCGCCACTGAAGATGAATTGCAGATGGCTCCACAATGTTGCCAGCAGAAGTGGATGCTGATTCTAAAGGTGAGGTGTAGGGAGGTTGGAATTGGAACAGAGAGTTAGAACAAAGGGAAACTCAGAAATGAAAATGGGAGTTGGAACACAACCGCAGATCGCTTCATCAGAGTCATTTCTATTTATCCAGAGCCTCGCCAACCCTGGAGTCAACCTTAAATTTCTACCACAGGTGTTCAACATGCACAGCACTTTAATATGCCACCAGCCCTTGCCTGTCATCGCAGCTGAGCAGGTGTTGGGTCACTTTGCCTACTACAGTTGGATCAGTTCAGTGAGTTCACTTGTAGGGGTGTAATGAATAGGGCTGCTTGTCAAGCTGCTTAGGTGCTGTAGATTTCAGTGGTGAAGTTTATGCTTATATATACAACTATTACGTCTCTGAATCCCACACAATCAAGTCCTTTTTCTATGTAATTGTGCTTTGTTGTGTCGAGAGTCCTTTCAAAGATGACACCTTGCCAGGCATTGTATTTGTGCTTGGCTGCCAACTGCGCAATACTTCGACAGGCAGTGATGCTGACATTGTCACCGTTCAGCTCATCGCGTTGTTGGGATACGAAAATAGATACTTGGGCGGCGGTCAAGTACAGGCGATTACTTGCCCATCTGTTCCACTGCATCTACAGTGCGTATCTGGCGTTAGGGCCCCGGGCTCGGTCCCTTTTTCAGCCGGCGGACATTATGCGAGCGTCTACTCCCGATGACCCCGTCAAAAGCTTCATTCCGGATCACTATCAGGCAGATCCTGTGAGTACGCTTTGTCGGATTCCGTGAAATTTCGGATTTTAACATACAACCTGTGTTGAAAATCATGGCATCACCTCGCAAACTGCTCATCCAGATGTCGGGTGCGCCAGGCTCTGGAAAAAGCTCCCTGGCAAACTTGCTGGCTCGTCACAGCTTGATCAACGGTGTGGCCATCAACCATGACGTGATTAAATCCTTCTTCCTCGACAACGGTAATGCCTTTCAGAAGTCGGCTGAGCTCACATACAGCCTCCAGTGGGTCCTCACTCGCGACTTGCTCAGACAGGGACGGAATGTTATCGTCGACAGCACCTGCAACCACCAAGAGACCCTAGATCAAGGAACCGCGCTTGCTCAAAAGCACGGCTACGACTACATTTATATCGAGTGCAGGATGTCCGTGTCCGACATCGACCTGCTCGAACAAAGACTACACGATAGAGTTGCACTCAGGAGCCAGCGAACCAGCGTGGATGCTGAACTAACCGATGCCGACGGCGCCCATCGCAAAAGTCATGGCGATGCGCTCGCCCGCTACAAGACATGGATCGAGAGTCCGGTACGGCCGGCCAGTAATGCTATCATTGTGGACTCAACCAGCAGCATTACGGACTGTCTGGAACATGCGCTGAAGCAGATGGAGCTGTTGGTAGAGTCACGGTCATCCAACAATATGGATTCGATAGAAATTCTCCCAACAGAACCTACATGAACCACAAGTTGGCTGTATTTCTGAGCTAGCTCCAGGAAATTCTTTCAACCTTCTTCCAAGGATAATAACGAGATTATTTTCAACGCCTGCGATATTGGTTACCAGCATGCACTTGTACTGAGAGAATGTCGCTCTTTTGCAGA
This sequence comes from Diaporthe ilicicola, assembly GCA_023242295.1. NCBI lineage: Eukaryota > Fungi > Ascomycota > Sordariomycetes > Diaporthales > Diaporthaceae > Diaporthe > Diaporthe ilicicola. The sequence continues at coordinate 1,688 of JALPVH010000115.1, read as the reverse complement.
AACAAACTTGAAAACAATCCCCTGCATTTGAATGATCGTGTCATCGTAATTAGACGCAAGTCCCAGACAATCGCTGTCCTCCTCACTCGTTGTTTGTGTCACACACTTTGGCCAGCAAAATGCTATCACTTCAAAGTCAAACAAATCTGAACAAGATTGATGCCAATGAAACAGCAAGTACCTTGTGGCAAGCAAAATCAACAACTCCAAAATTTACCCATGCTCGCTCAGCGATTCCACAAGCTCAATAGTCTTGTGGTCGTCCAAAGCCACAGCATACCGCACAGCATACCGCACAGCCATGGCATGCACCTGTTCCTTGGGCTGCATAGCATACGGACACATGATCCAACCGATGCCGGCAAGGAAGGACTTCCGGTACTCATCAAGGACTTGCTGTTGAGAGCTCGAATAAAGCTGGGGCCCCATAGGTGGCAAGTGTTTCTAGATAGTGGTCGAGTACCCCCATCTCGTGAGCCCTCGCGTTCCATGTCCCAGCGTGCAGGGCCGCGAGCTGCTCGACGCCCGCCAGCACACGCGAGACGGGCCACGGCTCGGAGGGATCACGGAACTGGCAGCCCTGGGCGTTGAGGCTGTCCATGACGACAATCCCCTGGCCAGTGCCATCATGGGCGGCCCCGTGAGACCTTGGCAGACTGAGATGGGCAAGTTTCGGCGCGACTCGGTTGAAAAAGTCGACCTCACGAGTGTAAAATGCTGGCGATCCAAGGGTATTGGGCTATGATATCCGGGTCGAAGCCGCCCTTGATGCAGAGGAACGTCGCTCTGATGGTACCCGTGGAACCGTTATGATCATCATCATCATAAAGCACCGTGGCGAAGACTTTGCTGGCAGTACCGTGGATGACCTTGGTGATTTCGACGGTCTTCACCTGATGCCCCAGCACATTGGTGAGCCACATAGCGTCGATATCCTCTGGCACAGCAGGAAGGGCGCTGTCAGCAGTCCCAGTGGCCTCGACGACCGGGGCAGTAGCCATGGTGCTGAAAGTTCAATAATCCCTGGACTAAAAATGGCGATAGATGTTGTATAGCTTGGTGAACGTAAGCCCTCGCAGCAGATAGTTTACTCGAGAACGACCTTATCCAAAAATGTACACACAATTTGTGAGATATTTGTCCAAATTCATATGTGGCTTCAATGTTTATATCTAGAGACGGACCGACCCAGGACGTCAGCGGCTGAGGTAAGACTGCAACCTGTGGTCCTGGTCTTTGTAAGAGCCACGTACCAACGTATCATACCAGTATTTAAGCTTACTCTTTTATCCAGTGAGGTCTCGCTCAGAAGATAATTAGCGGAAGATAATTTTTATAAAGTAGGCCTAGAATAACTTCGGGACTAAGTTAAGTGGAATGAGATGAACCACTTATAGGACAATGGGTAGGATTTCATACAGGTCGCAACGCCTACAAGCACCGCAGCATAAATATAATATCTAGGTACCACGTATAGGAGTAAAAGGAAAATATATAGCACCGGGTATTCGCTGATTGTTACCGACTTAACTATTAATCCAGCGACTATATATCTTAGGATTCGCCGAAGATACCACTAATTTCCTAACAGTTTAATAGTTTAATAGTTTAATAGTTTAATAGTTTAATAGTTTAATAGTTTAATAGTTTAATAGTTTAATAGTTTAATAGTTTAATAGTTTAATAGT